>CM029670.1:3631504-4142043 GCA_017311315.1 Dendrocalamus latiflorus | reverse complement strand
CAAATATTATCCCAGACCCTCTAGTGAACTCCATTTCCACAGAATCATTCCCAATAAATTCCTAAAAATCCATTTGGAGTGTTTATGCAATTTATTTCTTTTTAATTAGTTTGTTTTCCCTCGCTTGATTAGTCTCAAGCTGGATTTAATTTATTTTAATTGTTTGCATTAGTGTCGGAGATCCCGGAGATTCAAGAGCAGGCTCAGGATCCAGGTGCTTCGACGTTCGAGCTCGCAGAAATCATCCGGATAGACGGCAAGTCCCAAATCCTTTGATCATATTGTATCCCATAATGTTTAAATATGTTAATATGTTATTTGCATTGAGCTAGTTCTGAAATGTTAGTTCGAAAATAAAAATAAAATGTTTAGAATGTCATGTGATATAGTTAGTCCTACCACCGCTAAATGCCATGATTAAATTGCAGCCATGCCTTTGAAACCCTAGAAATAATTATCTGATATTCTAGAGAATTGTAGGTTATTATTATCATGCAAAAATGTTACACTAATAAGGTTGTGGCTGTGGGCCAATAGAATCTGGAAAACCCGACTCTAAGGTAGGGTGGTATGGGACACCGTATCTTAGAGCGGAGAGTGCCGGCGTGCACAAGGTAGGGTAAGAGTTGGGGGAGAGCCGCGAGACGGTCTTTGCCCACCTCTTATCCTAGGGCTGGAGTAGGGTAAGGGTGAGTGGGAAACCGCGGGACGGTCTACGCCCACCGCTTACCTTAGTTTGGGTCGCGGACCTGGCGAGGTTGCGGGCCATGTGAAAATATAAGGACTGGAACCCTTACGCTGAGCAAATGTCACAGTGATCGCTCAACCACAGGAGTTGACTTGTCAACCCTTGTCTTTTAGCTGCTCAACTCGATTGAAACTCTACAGGAGGGTAGCAGTGAGGTTAGGCAGGCCGTGCTACGGATGCCTAACAACGGTGGAATTCACTCGAAGCGGACGTTGTCCTCTCTTGTGTGTGTGTGTGTGTGTGTGGATGTGAGCCAGACCCGAGTGAATTCTACTGGGTAGAGCCTATATAAAGAGTCGAGCAGTGAAAAGACCTGGCTTTCTTGACTCTTTAGCGGGAGTTGAGGGATCGTGTGGGTAAAGCTGAGCAAACTCTGCAGAGTCAAATAAATGGTATTCGAATACGCCGTGCTCCCGGTTATTGGAGCTGTGTCACTTGGGTGATTCCAGCAGCAAAGCTTAAGTAGATTTGTAAATACTTTAACTTGGTTAGTTGGTTAATGAATTCTTGTTGAAAAACCCTGAGTTCTTAAGAAGTAAGTTTTGTGTCCGTCTTATGAAAATGTTTGCAAATAAAATTGCATCCACCAAATGTAATAAACCAAGTATACACCCTTCCTTGGAATTTCTGTGCATATAGTAAATTAAGATCCCTTTTGGGATTTGCTGAGCCGGTTGTTTGGCTCACGGCTTGCTTAATCCAACCTTTAGAGGATCAAGACGAAGGAGAAGGGCTCCCCGTTGAAGAAGTCCCAGAGGATCTTTTCTTCGACGAGGATCCTTGGCTGTAGGTCTCCGCCGCGCTCGAAGCAGTTTCTGGAGCCTTTTGTAATGTATTATACTTTGGGCTTGCACGCCCCGCTGTAAAAACTGGATGTTAATCCGTATGTCAAATATATGCTGGTCTTTTGTTGTAAGCATGCAATGGTATACTCTTGCGCGACACTCCATAACTGTTCATGCTTGAATAGTTACGGAATGCCGTGTCCGTACGCGCCCCTGGAAACGGGGGCGTTACACATATCTAGTGCAAAACTGCAAATGCTCAATTGAGTGTTGAGGAAGTTTTCCAAAAACCTCTCGCACTTCGAAGATTTACAAAACCCTCTCCCCACCACCTTCAATTCCATCCTCTCGGTCAAAAAACAATGTTGATGAAGTCGTGTAGGTGCACTATTACGTGGTAGTGATTTCAATTTTTCTCGTTTTTCGTTTCGTTTTTCACTCAAACTCAGGGTAGAACTTTGCTTCTTATTTATACAGAATGGTAAGAGGGCTCTTCTGGCGATCTTAAGTTCCAGAAGTCTATACAAATACGAAAAGGGTATTTTATCCTTACTACCTGAATCTTGTTGCACCCTGTAACAAACATGCATAAACTAATTCTCGAGGTATGTGTTCAGATAGTCCAAAATCTCAGCTCTTGGGCTTCCGGTCAAATCCCTATCTGTGTGTTGTTTTCCTGAATCCTTCGTATATCTGGCACTTTGGCCACTTTTTTTTTTATATAAATTTAGCCACTGGACATTTATTTTTGCTAATCTAGCACATGTCGCTAGCTCGACAGCATCTGACAAGCAACCACACCTAGCATTACAGTGATTAGCTTAAGCATGATTAGCACTAATTAATTACCTGCTACGATCAGCCAGCTTGTCACGTCGTCCTGCAGAGCTAGGCAGGTACCTGTCGCTGCTGCCGAGCTCAGGAGGAGGATAGACTTGTAAAACCGGACGTCGAGAAGCCATATTTGAAGAGAAAAAAATAGCTATAGTAACAGATATACCAAGGTTGCCATCACCTCCTCTCCACGCTACCGTCGTCTAAGCTAACTTGCCAATGACACTATATGTAGTGATCACTCAATGAGATAGTTTGTTCAAGAAACGACACATCTCAACTGGATCTCAATTCTCAGGTTTAACCAAAAGCCTTGAAGGCGGTGATGGATGGAAGGATGGAGATTAGGCAGATGATTAATCAAGTGGGGGCAAGTAACAGAGCAACTTGGTGGCTAGCGTTTGTCCGCAAGCAAAGGCAGGCGGATGGATGAAGATGATGCAGCAAACTATGCTATGCAAGGTGGGGTAACTGGACGCGGAGAGGCACAGCGGGAATCGGCACCCGGCCAGCCACTACAGGATTGAAATGGATGGAGAGGTTGCAGCAGAACATGAAAGCTACTTGCCTTATTACTTGGCCTTCGTCGTCCTCTGCTTGCCTGCCTGCACAATCTTTCCAGTTTGATTGTTTAATTGGCTAGAATATTGGTATTAATTTGCACACACACGGTATTTAATTAGCTGAAATGTTTTGGCAGCAAAGTTGTTTCTGAATTGCTGCTGACCACGCAATATATAAGACAGATGAAAGGTACGAGGATCAGGTTAGGAGAACAGATGTAGCTCGTTAACCAATGGTAGGTATATCGTATTTCTACTGGTTTTCACGGTAAATTGTATTGTACCTTTGTAGTGTAATGCATGCATCAATGATTACAGAGAGTTCAGAAAGTGGATTGACTTCAGAGAATAGAAAGACAAGCAGAAGTAAAAAAAAGTAAATTTCGCAAAACTGAATGTTTGTTGTATAACCTATTCGGAAACTATAGATTTTAACAACTATTTTACAGATTTTTAGATTTAATATTATATGTATAATAAAACTATTGGTTTTAGCAAATATTTTAGGCCTCGCTCATTTTGGTCTGAGCTTTTAACTTATTTTTCACTATTCATAAATTTTATCTTTTTCTGGTGCCAGTTCTTTTTTCTGTATTCGTTTGTATTGTCCGTGATAAACTAATCTGTTTTTTCTATTTTTAATTTTTTAAATTTAATTATACCAAATAAGCAACCATTAGATAACAGTCAGCTACAATACAATTTTAACTATAAACCATCATTTTTCAGCTCAAATAAACGACACCTTAAGGACATCTGTATCATAAGCTACTGGTTTTAGAAATCGTAATGTACGAACCCGTATTTGACACTCTGGCCCCACTTGGCAGCCGCTGTACTGCTCTCACACCTTGTTACGGTATGTGCACGTTATGCGCCACCCTGTTATTTTTCTCATTTGTTGCTATGATGTTTTGTAAGCCAAGGAAAAACTTCGTCAGATACGAGTGTGTGGCGTAGGGCACACGTAGCACATGACGTGGACAAGGGAGTACAGTGACTGGCCCGTAACGAGATGTGAGGGTAGTACAACGGCTGTCAAGTGGACCCTGTGTCAGATATGGGTTTGTGCGATGGGAATTGTAAGACATGTAGCTTCGTATATAATATATATATATATATAATATATATATATATATATATATATATATATATATATATATATATATATATATATATATATATATATATATATATAGTCTCTATTGCCATCTTCGCTGCCGCAGCATCACCGGTCCCAACAAGCAGCACGACAGTACCAACTGCCTCGTCGACGAGCAGAAGCAATTCCGCGGTGCAGCTGCGTACGAGGAGGAGCGTTTTGGGGCAGCGGCATGGTCACCGAAGACATGCCGATCTGTAGTGGGAGCGCGCCCAGCGGTGGCTCTTGCTGAGCAGCATCCATGCCAACTTTGGTGGTGCCCTCAGCCAGTGATGGAGTTAGAATTTATTGGTGCCCGAGCACACCACGTGGCTCTAGCGTCCACCGTTGTTGGTATTGTTCTTCCTACTGCCCTCCTCGTCCATGTCATTGCCGCTTTGGATTTCTTCATACATCTCCTTCCTCCTACCACAACGTCGCGTCCCCATTCGCATCCTATCCAATGCATTAAGACATCCGCGCTCGTGTCCCCCTCCACCCCAACTGCCAGGACACTCTCCACCCCATTCACTGAGGACCGCCGCCGTGAGGATATGCGCTGCATCCTCCGCCTCCCTGGCTACGGTGGAGGCGGTTGTCCGGTGCACTCGCAGTCCTACTCCTAGCTCATGCTTAGGCTCCACCGATGCCCGTCTGCCTACCCAAGAGAGGCACCACGCGCGCCCGCAACCTTGAGGTCACGCATCACACTCGCACACCCACCTCGCCGCCCCTATAGCCTAGGTTGTCCACGCGTACTGACCTAGGTGCCACCACGCCAAGACACAGGCATCGCCAATATCGCTGAGAGGAGGCCTTTGAGGGAGAAAGAGGATGCTAAGGTGGCTCCGCCCCGAAACTCGGCTTGCCAGCGGCCTGCTCCATGGCGTCTGCCGGTGGTGAGATGAACTGGAAGTCCACAGCTCATCACTGGCAAGCCCAGACAGTCGCCCAAGCTCGTCGGGCGGTGGCTCTGCTGCTGCCCGTAGCTATTCTTCTTGTGTCGGGCCTCCATGGGGACGGCAGCTTCATGTCTCCCACATACACATCGGTTGACATCAGGTCCCTCATGAGAGTCATGACTCACTTGGTGGAGTATAGGAGTATGGGGATGGGAAGGCTTGAAGAAGAATGGGAATGTTCCAAGGTAGAAGAGGTAGAATCAGGGAGGAAGAACGTTGCCATCTTCTTCTTCCTCTCCCTTTTCACTTATCTCCCTATTGTCTATGGCTGATCATGCACCATAGCCTCACGGGCGAAACTATAACCAAAATAACATGGCTTCACCACTTCACCATACATATAATAATATATAATTTTTAAGCAACATTGTACTAAATAATAATGTGTCTGACAATTTTAGCACTAATACTTTAACATAACCGATGGCAAGATACGTGATAAAGAAGTAGCGATTGAAATGCTTACTAAAATGAAGAAGCATGATAATAATAATATTGGTTAGTTGCAGCAAACGGAAGAAAAGAGGACATTAATGCTTTTTGTTCAGTTTACTTTTTTAGAGGTTGCTTGGTTTAGGGAAAATTGAGTATATAGGACTGAGTTGGATGTGATTTTGTGGAATAGGACCAAGTTCTTTGGACTTGTAAATATAGGACTGAGTTCACCACCTCTTTGCAATATAGGGACTTTTCCCATTTTAATTTCATTGTTCAATTTCCAGCCCCTTTTCCCCACGCGAAATGACTATTTTGCCCTCTTCTTCCTCCCTCGCCTGGCCGCGCCGCCCCTCGCCTGGCCGCGCCGCCGCCTGGCCGCGCCGCCCCCTCGCCCGCCCCGCGCCGCCGCCGCTCCCTCGCCTGCGCCGCCCCGCGCCGCCGCCACTTCCCTCGCCTGCCCGCCCCGCGCCGCCGCCGCTCCCTCGCCCGCGCCGCGCCGCCGCCAGCTCCCTCGCCTGGCCGCGCCGCCCCCAGGCGAGGGAGCGGCGGCGGCGCGGCGCGGGCGAGGGAGCGGCGGCGGCGCTGGGCGGGCAGGCGAGGGAGTGGCGGCGGCGCGGGGCGGCGCAGGCGAGGGAGCGGCGGCGGCGCGGGGCGGGCGAGGGGGCGGCGCGGCCAGGCGGCGGCGCGGCCCAGGCGAGGGGCGGCGCGGCCAGGCGAGGGAGGGAAGAAGAGGGCAAAATAGTCATTTCGCGTGGGGAAAAGGGGCTGGAAATTGAAAATGAAATTAAAATGGGAAAAGTCCTATATTTGCAAAGAGGTGGTGAACTCAGTCCTATATTTACAAGTCCAAAGAACTTGGTCTATTCCACAAAATCACATCCAACTCAGTCCTATATACTCAATTTTCCCCTTGGTTTACTAAATCTATAGCACGAAATAAAAGATTAAAGGGAATATATAGTATGCACTTACCTTTATAGTGCATTCACCATACACTCAAATTAAAAAAGTCATAAACATTCTAAAAAAATTTCTAGATATACTTCATGATTTACTCTATCTATGTATAAAATTTCAAGTTCAAATTCATTCTATATTACGAGTAAAAAAAGAAATATTTTGACAAATTTGAATTCTTAACTTCTGTAAGGATTTTCTCTTTTTTGGTACTATTAACATAGAATGAATTTGAATTTGAAATTTTATACATAAGTAAAATAAACCATGAAGTATATCCATAAATGTTTTCACAATTTCTTAGGACCAGTTTAATTTGAATGCACGAAGAATATACAGTAAAGATGAGTGCATACTAATACTACATGTTTCAAGATTAAAGGGCAATTTTATATTTAAAGAACCAGAGGCCCATGGGCCTGGCATGTAATAGACAAAGCCCAGTTCACCCCTTCGCAGTCGGGCTTTAGCCAGCAGCCACAAGCCCCGTATCCCTCCCCACCTCCTCGCGTTCTTCTCCGGCCGCCGCTCCCAACCTGGTGCCGCCGCCGTTGTTTGTACAAGCCGCAGATGGCGTCGTCGGCGTCCACCCTCGAGATCGAGGCCCGTGAGTACGTATAAACCCCTCTTTCTGTACTAACCTCTAACCCCAATGCCTTGCAGTAACGAGAGCAACCCAACAAGCCCTAAACCCTACGCGCTGTTTCTTGAAATCCGTCCATCCTCGCATGAATCCGTCTCCTGCTTTACTGTTTCCCGAATCCAGCTACAGCTTACAGTAGAGCAAGAAATCGACGAGCATGCTGTGAACTCCATGTTGTTTATATATCCAAGAACCCCTCTTGAGTAGTACTAGCTTACGGCAAAGAAGGAAATTGAGCAAGCTGTAGGTTTGATTTGTCTCTTGCATCCGTGGGCGCAGCGTGGTGAAGATAGTGCTGCAGTTTTGCAAGGAGAACTCGCTGCAGCAGACGTTCCAGACGCTGCAGAATGAGTGCCAGGTGTCGCTCAACACCGTCGACAGCCTCGACACCTTCATCGCCGACATCAATGCTGGGCGCTGGGATGCCGTTCTCCCTCAGGTCGCCCAGCTCAAGCTGCCCCGCAAGAAGCTCGAGGACCTCTACGAGCAGATAGTGTTGGAGATGGCCGAGCTCCGTGAGCTAGACACGGCCCGTGCCATCCTCCGCCAGACCCAGGTCATGGGCGTCATGAAGCAGGAGCAGCCAGAGCGGTACCTCCGCCTCGAGCATCTCCTTGTCCGCACATACTTTGACCCCAATGAGGTTGGTAGCTTGCTCTTGCTCTCTAGTTCTTGTTACGCTATTTTCCTGTCTGAGCCATCCTAATTGCGAATTGCTGGGATGTTACTCTGCCAACAGGCCTACCAAGAGTCCACCAAGGAAACGCGGCGTGCACAAATTGCTCAAGGTGAGCTTGCTGGTTGTGTTTTTTTGTTAGATGTAGCCGAACAATTCTTTTGTTTCTACAAAATAGAAGAGTTGGATTTATTCTTGATTCTGAGATATGACACATATTCATAATTTAACATAATGTATCGAGCACTTCTAAATAACTTTCAAGTTTTGTAGCTTATGAAGCTGAATGATTGGAGCTACTGTCCCATGTATATAGATGACCTAAAGTTTTGGAATTCTCATAGACACATGTCCTACTCTATTCAATAATAGCTGCCCTGAAAGTTCTGTTCCCTAATCCTAACTATTAGCTGTTCCTTTGTCGTGCCAATTTCAGCTATTGTTTCTGAAGTTTCAGTAGTGCCGCCATCGCGGTTAATGGCATTGATTGGTCAGGCTTTGAAATGGCAACAGCACCAAGGTACTTTCTCTCGAGTCGCACCTTATTAACTTGCAGGTACTCTAATGATCCCAGCATGACTAGTGTGAACCCATCCTGAGCTCCTTTTTTTGTTCCTATTGCATAGGATTGTTACCGCCTGGCACACAGTTTGATTTATTCAGAGGAACTGCTGCAATGAAGCAAGATGAAGAAGAGGCATACCCTACTACTCTATCACATCAAATAAAGGTGATATTGGACTCTTTTATTTATACTAAGGAGCTTCGGAAAACTGCAGAAGTTAAATTGCTGGCTTAATATATCTGGTACCAATGAGCTTCATAAGCCTAAAAGGATAGATTTCTGACTTAACTTGATAACAGAATAATACTGACACAACTAACAATAACTGTTACGTTAGCTTAATGGGCTGGCTTTAACTTATGCTTATACCTACATGTTCTTGAACTAAGGTCATGTGATAAAACAGAGCAAGAAAAGCAACTCCTCCCATTTTGGTTAGGACATTAGGGACGTTCCAAAAATCATTTTAAAAAAAATCATGAATATAAGATACACTAGGACATGCCCACATGCAAATTTTCAGGGAAAAATATAATCATATGTGGGACCATACAATATAAATAAAAATATATGTTCCGAGCCTTCTCTTTTTTGCTTGTCCCAAATGACCTCTCATATGATCGTGGAATTTGGAAGGTACACGGGGACAAAACATGCCCCACATGTAATAATTCTTTTAGAATTTTTTGGAACATTTCTCATGTCCTAACTGGTATAATGAGAGCGGCCACCCCTAATAGCGGGAAATCCACATCTTGTATACTCTGTACTGGTGACTTGTTATTATTCATGAAGACTAACCTGTTTCATGATCTAGTTTGAGGGTTTTGTCGTCTTCACTTCCATGCTGAAAGAAGGAATACGAACCACATGGATGTGCCAAGAGAATTGCTCTTAACAGGCTTTTGTTGACTACTGATTTTAACTTGTCATTGTTCTTTACTGCAGTTCGGGAAGAAAACTCACCCTGAATGTGCTCGATTTTCACCCGATGGTCAGTACCTTGTTTCATGCTCAGTGGATGGGATCATTGAAGTAAGTTGCTTTCTAGTCTGTTTCGCAGGTCAGCTCTTTTGATGCAGCTTGGCTGAATTCACTGAAATTTCCAGGTCTGGGATTATATTAGCGGGAAGCTTAAAAAGGATCTTCAATATCAAGCCGATGTAAGGCCTTAGTATTGAAGCTTTTCAACTTTTAACGCAGAATTAACATGATATCTCTATGTTCTGTAGCTTTATGGCACATAAATAAGTCCTGTTCTTTATTTAGATACAGATAAGAATGCTAATATTTTGCATTTTTCGTTGAAAAAACACTTTCCAGGAAAGCTTTATGATGCACGATGATGCTGTGCTTTGTGTTGATTTTAGTAGAGATTCTGAGATGCTGGCATCTGGATCACAGGATGGAAAGATTAAGGTATCCCCACTATGTTGCATTTATATTTTAGGGAAAAGTCAACTTTTTAACCTTGAACTCTGGCCCCGTTTCGGTTTTCAACCCTAACTATGAAACTGTTTATTTTACAATCTTGAACTCTCAAAACCGTCCACTTTACCCCCTTCTGCCCTTCCTACCTCGGTTTTCACATGACATGGAGATCGTTTTCGCTGATGTGGCAACCAATGCGTTAGTTGCTGGTTGAGTTAGGTCTCCACCTCTCTCTCAAACCTGAGCCAGCCACTCCCACGATGACACGTACAGATGCGGACGGACTCGATGGGTGCAACCTGGCAGAAGACCGCGTAGAGCTGCTGCTCCACCACGCTCGCCTCGAGGTCACCTACGTACAGGGATGTGTCTGAGCCAACCGCCAGCTTAGTCGCAGGCTGTGGAGCAGCAGGAGGAGGCGGCACAATCGGGACAAGGTCCTCATGGGGCCTACATCGGCTCAAAACTGCTCAGTCGACTGTGCTACATCCTCCTCTTCCCCTCCCCACAAGGTCCCGCTCGTGAAGGGAACAGAGCCGCTGCCAGCCGCCGACATTGCTACTAGACTCAAGCTCGTCGTTCCCGTCAAATCCATGAGTCTCCCCACAAATCCTTCGTGTCATTTTGTGTTCCCTGACACCACGAGCAAAAGCCCTCAAATCAATTTCACCTTCCATCCGTTGTAATGAAGCGCACCACCTTCTTCACCTCCGGTCGGAATCCGCCACCACCGCCCAAACATCACCCGGTGAGCCTCTTTCCAATTAACCGACACTAGAGCATTGCCTCACCATCCTCTATCTTCCCTCACCCCCAATTCGGCCTCTCCCTCCATGAGCGTTGCTGTGTGCAACTGCCTCACCGCCTATGGCTCCTGTTGCTGGCCCACCTCAAAGCTTCTCCGCCCCTACTGACCATTGCGACGAATTCCCCTAAGACCTGTCTTGCTGCTCCTGCGTGCCTCCCCCCTCCCCCCTTCCACTCCAGTGCTGTTGTTCCTTTTCTTCCTAGCCCCGGCCACCAGGCGCTATGAGCGCACCATGGAGCCCCGCGAGCCACACCATCATCTCCCCTAGACACCTCTTAACTCCAGCAACCCATTTTCAAGGTCGCCTCGCCACCATCGCCAGCCCTCCCCATGGGAGGGGGACCAGGAGATGGGAAGAACAGAGAGAGGGGAAGAAGATGGAGGAAGAAGAGGGTGTAGAGACTGACATGTGGGCCTAGCAATTTCGTTATTTTTAATTTGTTGCTGACCAATGTGCTATGTTAGCAAACCCTTACCTACTAGGATGCCACATCAGTATAAACCGGAGTGGTTTGGGTCGAGAGGGGTAAAGTAGACAGTTTTGAGAGTTTGAGGTTGTAAAGTGAATGGATTCATAGTTTAGGGTTGAAAATCGAACCGAGTTCAGAATTCAAGGTTGAAAAGTGGCCTTTTTCCTATATATTAACACCGGCTTTCTGTCATATTACTCAACATTAATGGTCCATATTTTCTGTCATATTAATTAAACTGCATATAAGTATATTTGCCAAGAGATTAAAGCTGACCTGTATGCAATTCTGAATGATTGATGTGGCAGCATATTTTATATCTTTCTTCCACCTATAGGGTGCAGTACTGCAGTAGTATCATTTAGTACATTTGTACATGGTTGACAGTGCTCTCCATGAACAAATACATCATTACTCATTAGTCATATGATCATATCTGATCACAATCACTTGATAAAAGTACATTATTATTACTTTATTAGTCAACATCTGACCACAATCATTTGGTAGACCGCAGACAGTTGTTGGCCAATATCTCACCACAATCATTTGGTCTGGTATTTGTCTAGTTCCTTGGTTCTTATGCCAAAAAATAATTTTATGATCAATTGCGTATCCATATTAAACTGTTTCCTTTCACTGATTTTCAGGTTTGGCGTATACGAACTGGCCAATGCTTGCGACGCCTCGAGCGTGCACATGCGAAAGGTGTTACAAGTGTTACATTCTCACGTGATGGAACTCAGATATTGAGTACATCCTTCGACACTACTGCGAGGTTTCTTACAATCATGAACCATCAACTTGAATTTACTATCGAAATATGCTTCTTTATATTTCACTGCTGTTTTCTATTCTCATGAAAATGATTTGTTGAACATTATATTTTGCAAGTTTGAACTAGTGTACATTTTTTGAGAAAGGCTCACGCTTTTCTCCATTCCTGCGTTTGTGGACTTGTATCATAGTGCAGCAGTTCAGCTAGCCACTGCTGCTATTCTCATATGGGCTCTCCTTTTGAGTCTTTTTAAGTTAATCCAGTTAATCTATAAAGTTTAGTTTATGCACAGTTTTTATTGCTAAATTGCATTTTCTTGAAATATTGTTTCCATTTGAGGATTAGTCAGAATAAATTTAGGAATAAACATATTGTCTTGCCTCGACTGGGAAAAAGATCAAAATTGAATTTTACATTTGGGTGATTTTAGCGTGATCATAGTTTTTTGCCTGAACTGGGAAATGGAAACCAGCCATTTAAATAAGAATCAAAATCGAATTTTTAATTTTGGATGGTTTTTGGAAAAATCTGTTTGCAGCCTTCCTCTTCCTCTATATTAATTAGTTTGGTGTTTATTTAATTCGAACTTAACAAAAGTCTAGATTTGAAGTTCAGTGTAATAAATTGTTAGGCAAAATTTTTCTATTTTCAGTGGGCAAACCACCTGTGTCTTTTTCAACTACAGACATCTGAACCATGATTTGCATTGAATTGTGTTTGTTTCTGCAACATCCTACAAACTGCTATTTTCAAGATATCATTTTTTTCTTGTCCTTTTTGGTTCTGTTGGGTTTTTATTTCATAGTTTTGGTCTTACATATTTCAAATTCCAATCCTACGCAATTTTAATTCCTGAAAAGAGTTACATGCTTGTTCTCCTTCTCATTTTTGCAGAATCCATGGCCTCAAGTCTGGGAAGATGCTGAAAGAATTCCGAGGTCATAACTCCTATGTGAACTATGCCATCTTTTCTTCTGATGGTAGCCGTGTTATTACAGCTTCCAGTGATTGTTCTGTTAAGGTGCAGATCTCCTGTATAAACAATTCAACTTTCATTTACTTATTCTTCAATGTCTCACATATATTGTTCTATATGCTATATAACTGTCTGCATGTTCATTTATTATTCCTCTATGTAGATATGGGATACAAAAACAACAGATTGTTTGCAATCATTCAAGCCGCCGCCTCCTCTGAGGGTAGTAATTTGCCATACTCTGAGCCCTTCCATTAAAACTTGTGTAGGCCTTCAGTCATACTTCTTTACCCATATGTATTCGTTCATTTCCAGGGAGGAGATGCGTCTGTCAACTCTGTCCATTTATTTCCAAAGAATACTGACCACATTGTTGTCTGTAATAAGACTTCGTCGATATACATCATGACTTTACAAGGGCAGGTATAATGTGATCTTCTTCACATCCCATTATGTTATTCAGCTTTTCCTCTGGTTTTTTCCTTGAAAAGTCGGGTCCACTAAAATAAACTTCACTTATATTTGAAAATCTATTTCCTCACAATGATGACATCCTGAGTGCCTCTGATGGTCAGATTCTTCCCCTGCAGCATTTACCTACTTGAAACACGGTTTTTTCTGGTTTATGCCTACTGATGCACTTTTTTGGGGTGATTTGGAAAAGGTCCCATGAAGAATAAATCAACTAGGATAATTGGGTCATGATCATAAGTCTAATGGAAATAGGGGGGAAACCGTAGTGTGCTGGGACTCTTAATTCCCAGGATCTATTTCTTAGAGGATTAGGCTAGATCCTTGTCATCCAAAAGGCTCGAAGTGATCTCTCTAAACCTTACAGGGTTGCTTAATTCTTGCATCGAAGGAAATACATTGCATATTTAATGTTGAAGATTACTATGAATTCTAGCGTATGGTTATCCTTGCCTTCAAAACTTTCTTGCTGCAGGTTGTAAAGAGTTTCTCATCTGGTAAACGGGAAGGAGGAGATTTTGTTGCAGCTTCAGTTTCGCCAAAAGGAGAATGGATATATTGTGTTGGTGAAGACATGTGAGGATATTGTGATAAAGTTCTTTCTTCCATAATTGTTTATTCATTCACGCTGTCTCGAAGTGGCTTCACGATTAACGAGAGTTCTACTTGTTTTGTAGGAACATGTATTGCTTTAGCTATCAGTCTGGTAAGCTGGAGCATCTAATGAAGGTTTGTATAATATCTCAAATAAAGTTCTTTGCCGGGTTATAGTGCAAATTTGCCTTGCTTACCTTGCCCTGTTGTATTAATGTTATCCAAATGATAACATACGCCTTGGCACATTGCGCGCTTGGATTTCGCAGGTCCACGACAAGGATGTGATAGGCATTACTCATCACCCTCACAGGAACTTGGTTGCCACATATGCCGAAGACTGTATGATGAAGATATGGAAGCCTTGATTCTACTTATTTATTTTTGTTCTGATCCTGTATTTTTAATGAACATGTTTATCCAGCCTCAAGCGGGATGTAATTTTTTTGTAATGTAGAGAGCTGGGAGGTGCTAAATCGTTAATTAGCTACTCCTTGGTGCTTCTGGAGCACAATGTATTCGCATTATATCATATACTAGTCTTAGGAATCATTGTATGAAGGGAAAAAAAACGAAGCTGACTATGATTCCTTTAGATGCGTTCCAATTATTATTGTTATTTTCTTTTGTCGGAACACTGGAGGTAGATTGCTGTCACTGGCACACAGCAGCACAAAAAACTGAATATATTGTCAAGGAGCAAGCTCAAGCAAGTGAGCATTGACAGTTTACAGTATGATGTGTAAGTTCACAGAAGACAGCTGATACAGAACGGACGGAAAATAATTGAGGAGTTATGCCATTAAAAGTTTACAGAAAAGGATGTGTATGTACAACTGATCCTAGCATTTGCATTTCACAACAGAGGAGTAGAGGTGTAAACGGAGCGGATAATTTTTATCTAACCGACTGACTGAAAACTTGTGGAGCAAATACGGAAGTGATAAATAGGTATCCATTACTATCCATGTCTGACTCTAAGGAAAAAATATGGAATATGATATGAGATGAAATATCTGTTCGTATATGTATGTCAACTGATATGAGAAAGTCTGTTGTGATTTTACTTAAGAACAAGATAATATATAGGTGGATTGTGTATCTAAATATGCGAAGAATATTGAGAGCTCTTCCTTTGATATCTTCGCTTTTAGTTTTTCTGTGTTCACTTTGATTGCATTCTACTGTCTAATATCCTATGTAGAGGTGCAAAAGAAATGGATAATTTTGTTTGACCGATCGTGCAAAAGTTTATGGAACGAATATGAAATAGAGAAATGAGTATATGATATTATTTGTGTCTAATTTTGATTTTAAGAAAAAAAAATACTAAATAAAATATAAGATGAACCATATTTGTCTGTATCCGTGCTGATTGCACTTGTGGTTTTGGCAGTTACAGAACAGGCTGAAAATAACTTGGGAGAGACGTCATTGCAAAGCATATCTTGAATGCTCACCGACTCCTTTTTTCTGTACTAAAACAACTTGAAATAAAGTACATGATATCCCTTCGAACTTGGAAGCATAGTAAATCACACATCTGCTCGGAAAACGGTGATGTTTCAACATCAACAAGAATAGCATACATAGATGGCGTTTATATTGTCTTTGATTTTTCTAGGCGGTTTCTCCATTCTTTTTATTTCTGTTTCACTCTAAAGATAAGACAGGAGGTCACAAATATACCACGCACCTTATTCTTCTTACTCTCATCTCGCGCATGTATCTCTTCCTTGTTTTTCCTACCGCTCATGCCCTTCTTCTAAAAGCTACCAGCCAAGATCCATTATCCGCAGTCAAAATCTATCAGCCGTAGCCAATACCACCATCGAATAAAAATGCTAGTTTTGAGTAGTATTTGTCAAGGGCTGGAATTCGATTCACATCAAGATTTACATTGCGACAGGACCTAGCAAAGATAGAACTACAAGGTTGCTACACTAATTAAATGGTAGACTCAACAATAGTATTACTGAAATCAACTTTCTTATAGAAAATCGTATTTATTTGAAGGCATTCCTCCATTCAGAAGATTCTGCAAAAAGAGCAAGTTTATGGTACTATTTGAAAGGGCTTTTAGCTTTTGGATTTTTAGCTTTCAAAAGTTGGAAATATGTCGACTTCTTTGTTTCTTTTTTTTTCATTGTCTGTGAAGATATAACTTTTTTAATTTTCTTTATTTTTTTAATTGAATGTCACAGCCAAAAACTAACAACCGCTACAATATTTATTTCAGTCAAAAGCCACTAGTAAAAGGTGGGCATTGTTTTACTTCGATGTACACTGTTTTGATTGACTAGAGGTGGGTTCTTTTAAATTGTGGCTTTGATTTTTAGCTTATGATTTTTAGTTCTGATTGTTCGCGAGAGATTGTGCAGGTGACAGCAGGTCAAAGCAGAGGCAGCAATCAGTGGTTGAATGATATTGACCATGATTACATTTGTTGATGGTTGTTGAATGCATCGATGATGCAGGGGTGTGGAAACTACAAAGCCGGTCATGTCGTGCTGCTTCCTTGTAGCCTACTCAAATCCTCGAAAATTCCGATATCATTTTGGAGCTTGCTCTACTCGGTATTGACGAGGTGAACATTGAGCTCCATGGGAGTCTCAACAGTACGCTGATCAGTGAGAGAGGCGCGATCAAGAAGATCCTGAATATATTTCTCTTGGGACATAAAAAAAACCATCTGGAGTGGAAGTAACCTCAATCCCAAGGAAGTAACGAAGAGGACCAAGATCCGACATAAGGAACTGCTCACTAAGACGAGCCTTGACAAAGGCAATGTACTCAGAATCATCTCCCGTAATGATCATATCATCAACATACAGAAGAAGAAGAGTCCGACCACGAGACGAAGTGTGGACAAAGAGCGCAGGATCATGATCACTAGCTGAAAAACCAGCAGCAGTGACCACAGAGCAGAAGCGCTCAAACCAAGCACGAGGGGCTTGCTTAAGGCCATAGAGAGAGCGACGAAGGCGACAGACCATGCCCTCAGGAACAGAATACCCAGGTGGCGGATGCATGTAGACCTCCGCACGCAACTCGCCATTAAGAAAGACATTCTTGACATCAAGCTGAGAAACAGACCAGTGGCGAACAGATGCCACCGAAAGAAGAGTGTGAACAGTGGTCATGTGGGCCACAGGAGCAAAAGTCTCGTCGTAGTCAACACCATGCTTCTGCTGGAAACCACGAGCAACAAGACGCGCCTTATAGCGCTCAAGAGAGCCATCAGAGCGAGTCTTAATCTTATAGACCCACTTACACGTGATGGGATGAGAATGAGATGGAAAAGGAACAAGATCTCAAGTACCAGTACGCTCGAGGGCAGCAATCTCCTCGGCCATGGCAAGCTGCCACTCAGGGTGAGTAACAGCATCCCGGTAGGAGACAGGCTCACGAGTAGCTGCGCCAGCAAAGGCAAAACGGGCAGGAGGCCGAATCGACTGGCGATCGCGGAGAGCGTAGTGAGGAGAAGATGACCCATCAGGGGAAGATGGAGCATCAGAAGAAGATGGAACATCAGGAGAAGATGGCTCAGCTGGAAGATCCTCAATACGAGGTCGACGAGTGTAGAAGATAAGGGGAGAATGTACTGTAGTGGGAGGAGCCTGCGGAGTCGTAGAAGACGACACAGGCGGCGACAATGGCGGAGAGGCCACAGGGGAATATGTGGAGACTCAGTGGGACAGGTGGACGAGGGCAAAACAGAAATAGGTGTATCTGGAAAGGTCAAGAAAGACAGAGACTCCACAGAGGAAGCCGAAGGAGAGGCAGGACGTGGGTAGAATGGACGGAGACTCGTCGAAAGTCACATCCCGAGAAACCCGTATCCGACGACCAACAGGATCCCAGCACCGATAGCCCTTGTGCTCGGCACTGTATCCCAGAAATACACACTCAACAGACTGAGCGGTCAGTTTGGTGCGTTCTCGAGGGGCGAGGAGAACGTAGCAAACGCAGCCAAACAGATGAAGGGTAGAGTAGTCAGGAAGAAGACCACAGAGACGCTCAACAGGGATCGCTCCCTGAAGAGCAGAAGAGGGCTGGATGTTGACGAGATAGGTGGCAGTGGAAACAGCCTCGGCCCAAAAGTGAGGTGGAATAGAGGCGGCGATCATCAGAGCACGAGCCGTCTCAAGGAGGTGACGATGCTTGCGCTCAGCGACACCATTCTGAGCATGAGCACCAGGACAAGAGAACTGAGCGAGAGTGCCCTGCTCAGCAAGGAAGCTGCGCAGGTAACGAGAGAGGTACTCGCCAGCAGAATCAGCACGAAAAACACGAATAGGAGTGGAGAATTGTGTGTGAATCATAGTGGCAAATTTTTTATAGATAGACAAAACCTCACTACGAGAAGACATGAAATATATCCAAGTATGGCAAGAAAAATCATCTATAAAAATGATATAATATCGATGACCCCCTTTCGAAACGAAGGGAGCCGGACCCCAAACATCTGAATGAACAAGATCAAAAGGGCGCTGAGACACAGACTCACTATGAGGATAAGGAAGCTGTATCTGTTTACCTAACTTACAGCCCTGACAATCTAAAGACACGTCTCCTGAGACAGACCCCAGAAGACCACGACGAACTAAGCACGACAGACGAGATCCACACAGATGGCCAAGACGGTGATGCCACTGCTGGAAAGAGCCGGTAGACGAAGTGGCAGAAGCGGAGAGACTGGCGGCGATGGTGGCAGCGGAAGGAAGGTGAAGCCAGTCAAGCTCCCAGAGACGCTGTGAGTCACGGCGCCGAGGGTCAGAACCAACCAGAGCTCCCGTGTGGCAGTCCTGAACACAACAAAAGTCAGAGTCGAGAATGACCCGATAACCAAGGTCAGTAATCTGCCCAGCAGAAAGAAGCTGCAAGGTAAGGCGAGGAACATGAGCAACAGAAGGAACATGAAAAGATGAGTTGCTAAGAGATCCTCGACCAGAGACAGAAAGAGATGTACCATCAGCAGTAAGAACACTGACAGGAGAATCAAGAGGTGTAATAGAAGACAGAGTGGAAGGATCAGGAGTCATGTGAAAAGATGCTCCAGAATCAAGAATCCACGGGGAGGTACCTGACTGTGTAGGAGGTGGTCTCTCAGTGCCTGAAGAGTCAGTAGCAGAACCTGCAGAACCTGTCGAGGGAGAACCTGAAGCGGCAAGTAGGCGTCGAAGTCTAGCTATCTCCTGCTCGGTGAGAGAAGCTACTGAAGAAGTCGAGGCAGACGTCGTCGTAGAAGCACTAGTGCCAGTAGAAGAACGGCATGAAAGATGCCGCTTCTTCTTGTAGCACTGGGACTCAGTGTGGCCATCCTTGTCGCAGTAGGAACAGTGAGGACAGCCACCTCCAGACGGAGGACGGCCACCACCACCTGTGGTAGCCGCTGGAGGAGGCAGTGTAGCAGGCGGACGAGCGGCGAGCACAGAGGGGAGTGGCATCAGACCAGCACCACTCAAACGAGTCTCCTCTGCGCGTATCTCGCTAAGAGCCTCCAGGAGAGTGACACGAGGGTGGCGTGCAAGGAGCTGGGCACGCCTTTGCTCGAACTCAGGACGAAGGCGAGTAAGGAACTCGTAAACCCGCTGAAACTCCAGGTCAGCACGTACATCCAGGCAGCACGGACAGGTACGACAGCCAGCAGTGCGAAGTGAGTCCAACTGACGCCAGACAGCAAAACTCTGAGCGTAAAAAGCGTCAACAGTAGCATCACCCTGCTGCAGAGAGTGCTCCTGGCGGACCACGGACAGGTACAGGGCATCACTAGAGGGCTCGTAGCGCTGACGAAGATGAGTCCACATCTGGAAAGCCGAAGGGAGTCCCACAACCTCAGAAGAAAACTGAGGCTGGACACTGGCGATGAAGACAGCAGCAGCCCGAGCGTCGTCATCGTACCACTGAGTGTAGACGGTCAGACAATCCTTGTAGGAATCCAGAGCCTCCTGGTAGACAGAGGCAGCTTCATCATTCGCTTCATCAGCAGCAGCAGCCTTATCGGCTGTCGGGGGCAATGCAACAGGCGTAGGCTCCGTCGGAGGAATAGGGCAAGGCGGGCAGGTGACATCGCCAGAGAGGACGCCCCAGAGACGAAGACCACGCATGTGAGACAAGAAGTCGGTGTAATTAACACCATCAAAGATCACCAGGCAGCGAGGGAGGGAAACGGTGCCCATTGGTAGGCGGCGCTGGACGGCGCGGCGACCAAGGCAACGAAGTCTAACAGGCGGCGCTGCACGGCGCGGCGGTTAGAACGACGTTTTTTTTTGCTTTTTTTTTGCTTTTTCTTCTGCCGCTCGGTAAGAAAAGCCTCAAACGGGCCTTCGGCCCGTTACGCGCACGCACGCGTTAGGGGCGGCGCGACGGCGGCAGCGGCGGCGGCGGCCCGGCGGAGCGGGCAACGGCGACGGCGGCCCGGCTCCCGACGGGGAAGTCGGCAGGAGGCGAGGCCGGGCGGGCGCCGGGCGGAGGCCGACGACGGCAGGGGCGGCAGCGGAGGCCGGGCGGACGGCGGAGGCGCCGAGGCGAGGCCGGGCGAGCGCCGGGCGGAGGCCGACGGCGGCAGGGGCAGCGGAGGCCGGGCGGACGGCGGAGGCGCCGAGCCGAGGCGGGCGGAGGCGGACGGCGGCAGGGGTGGCAGCGGCGGCGGGGGAGTCGGCGGTGGCGACGACGACGCGTGGAGGAGTCGGTGGAACCGACGGGGGAGTCGGCGGGGCCGACGGCGGCGGCGGCGAGGATGGGAGGCCGGAGGCGGCACGCGGGCGCGGAACCCTAGGTAAGCCAAAACCCTAGTTTTGGCTCTGAAACCATGTTATGAATAGCGCTTGTATTCATATGAGGCCAATGGGCCGGTATATATACACAAAGTACAGGTGGTAAATATGCAAAGAACCCCTCATAACAATGGGGAATAACAACTATACATATATCTCTAACACATTCCACTACCAATCATCAACAAACTAAGCTAAGCTCTAGTCGGTATTGACCATTGCACTACCACATCATGAACAAATTAAGCTAACTCCTGACATCTGATAATTCACCATTGTACTGATATTGCAGAAGATAAAAAAAAAGTAGTTTTAAATAATTCTTTAAAAAGTATTGGAACACCGTAACTAGATTCTGTACTACCATTACTACTGAGTCCTAATTTTAAGGCCTCACTTCATAGTACTACAAAATATTCACATTGACACTATCAAGTCAAGATACCACACAAAGAAACAAGATACCATACATTTGTTTCAAAATTAAGAAGCACCACACTTTACTGAATGCGACAGTTCATTGTTTCGTTTCAAACATGTTAATATCTACAAGAAAGGCAAGCAAACATGCTCTTAATAATACATGAAACTCCAAACACTGGAGAAATGTGGGAAATTAAAACACCACACATTTTAGCCTGGTATGCAATATAGACAGTGCAGCCTGCCGCGGTGGAGCACCACAATTCTCTCTTCCTAGCCATAAAGAGTGCAAATTATTTGAATGAACATTGCAAACCTGTCTCTCCCACTACCTTTCCCTTTGATTTTAGGTCAAGTTTATACCACTGCTCTCTCCATATTAGTAAATCTAGTAGTAAACGAGTTTGTAAAAAATTAAGAGTGTGCACAAAAAGTATCCTATAGTATGTATGCTTGATTCCCAGCAACTTGTACTGCTGAAACATGGTTTCACCGTGTATGGAACAGTCCTTACCATTTCACCATCAAATGACAATGCGACTTCAGTGCTTGATCCTGCTTGTACGGCACCCATCACAATGCTGCGCCATTATATACCACAGCTCATGTCGTACGGCTTGTCGACCAGAGGTGACGGCGTGCTGAGCCAATACAGCGTCGACCGCATCTCAGCCGCCGTGTCTGCCGCGGCGCTCTTGTCCTTGAGGTTCTTCCTGTCCAGAAACGCCGGCTTCACCGGCGTAGGGATGGACTGCTCGGTCTTCATCGTGAGCATCAGCACGGCTTCCGACATCGCCGGCCTCAGGTTTGGGTACGGCTGCACGCAGAGCAGCGCAATCTGGCACACCTGCATGACCTCCTCCTCGTCGAACCCGTCGGCCTGTACCCTGGGATCGACGAGCTCGAGTATCTTGGATTGCTCGTAGAGCCTCCATGCCTGAAAAGTTCAAAGGAAGGAAGGATTCTCCAGGCCAAAATTAACCTTTTTGTTTGTGATCGTATGATCGTATCGTGAAGCCGGGTTCAGAAAGTGGCGTACATGTTCAGGCAGGTACTGCGTTTCGTCTGGAAGCGAGAGATCTGTGTTCTTCCTGCTGCTGATGATCTCGAGCACGAGCACGCCAAAGCTGTAGGTGTCTGCTTTCACCGTGAGCTCCCCTCGGATGGCGTACTCCGGCGCAACGTAGCCCCTGGTATATGGACCACAAATCGTTCGTTCTCGCAGGTTAATGCAGCGATTTCCATGTGTACTGTTGCGAAGTGAGCTTGAGTGCTGGTGACTTACAGCGTGCCGGCGAATGCAGTACTAAGGTACGTCTGGTCCTCGGGGAAGAACCTGGCCAGGCCAAAGTCGCTGATCTTGGGCTGGAACTTGTCATCCAGGAGGATGTTGCTGGCCTTGATGTCGCGGTGAACAATCCTCAGGTTCGACTCCTCGTGAAGGTACTGCAGGCCTCGCGCAATGCCAATGATGATCTGGTGCCGGGTCTTCCAGTTCAGAAACGGTGAACCATCAGCCCCTGCAAAATTTAACCGGACCAACGATTACATGAACGAAACACTTTTGGAGTCCCAGTAACCTTTCAAGGAAAATACGAACCGAGTAACAGTCTTTTACCCGTACAGACTTGCTGTGTTCTGTATAAAGTTTTGTGCTTACCAAATAATATCTTGTCCAAGCTTCTGTTCTTCATGTACTCGTAGACTAGCAGCCGCTGCAGTCCCTCTGAGCAGCACCCTACCAGGCGAACAAGATTCTTGTGCTGGATGCTTGTTATCATGTTCACTTCGACGAAGAACTCGGATTCGCCTTGCCCAGACTTGCCAGCGCTCAGTTGCTTCACAGCGACTTTCCTGCCATCGTCTAGTTTTCCCTGATCAACAGAAGCATTGCAACAGTCACCGTATGAAATCCCATGTTGCTAATGCCAAGTACAGTTCAAACGCACTACTATCGTCTAGTAATGTTTTCGGCGTAAAAATGTACCAGATAAACAGGCCCAAATCCTCCACTTCCAAGCTGGCTATTCTGGTGGAAATCCCTCGTGGCCTTCTTCAACGTTGCATAATCAAAGTAAGTTATCGTCCGGAGGTTGCCACTCATATTATTGCTACTGACGTACTGGGGCAGCTCTGTTATACGCACACCAAAAAAAAATCGTACAGCTTAATGAAAAAACTTACGACGAGTCTGGTTCTTATAAAAGTTTTTAATCAGCATCCACAGTGAGAATGACACGTTCACCTGAAGGAGAGCTCTTTGGCCTAATCAATCTCCTCATGATATCTGGTCTGAGCTTCCAGCAGATGCCAAGCAGGATTAAGATGACTACGACGAGAATGATGACGAAGGCCAGGAGGACTGGACTAGTATTTGGAGTTGCCATCGCTGCTGCTGTCTATCTATTTCTGCATATCCATATGCAAGCATCAAGAAGCTCAGAACTTCAACAACTTGTTCAAAAGTTATTTTGCCAATTAAATTGGTTGTACAAGCAAGCACAAATCAACTCCACTACCCTAACTGAAAATTTGTTAGAATTACTCTTGATAATTTGTACGTGGTTAAAGCTATGATCGAAGGAGCAGTCGAAACCGTAGTCGAAAGCACTGTAGCGGTCGAAAGTACTGTAGAGGTTGATACTCCGAAGAATACTGTAGCAGTACTCGGAAGAACACTGTAGTAGTCGGAGCATCCGAGTACGAGGGCAGTTAGAAGCTTGAGTAGTAGCCATGGTCATAAGGCGTCGTGGTCATAAGTTGTGTTGGATGTCCGAGTAACAGCTGAGTCGTTAGGTAATTGTGAGAGGGCCGAGTCTTACGGATCATGAGAGATTCTAGGAGTTCGTGGCATGAGAATAGGTCCTAGTGGAGCGAGTAGTCTGGCGCATCGTGCGAGTGTGTTGTGTGAGTTATGGATTGAAGCTTTTGCTTGCCTGTTGTATTTATTTTCACTGCATCAGTTTGTTGAGGATAATAAGAAAAGAGAAGAAAACAACGCAAGCTAGTTGAGCGTCACCAAGTTCTTATTGTCTACTTCTGTGCGTGTGTGTTTGTGAGAAACACAAGCGAGGGAGTGATTCCCTAGTGAGAGATAGATAGGAGATAGACAAAAGTAGACAATGAGAACTTGGTGACGCGCAACTAGCTTGCGTCGTTTTCTTCTCTTTTCACATTATCATCAACAAACTGATGTAGTGCAAATAAATACAACAGGCGAATAAAAGCTTTAGCTCATAACTTACACAACGCACTCGCATGATGCACCAGACAACTCGCTCCACTAGGACCTATTCTCATGCCACAAACTTCCTGGAATCTCCCCATGATCCATAAGACTCGGCCTTCTCACAACTACCTAACGACTCAGCCGTTACTCAGACGTCCAACACAACTTACGACCACGGCTGCCACTCAAGCTTCCGACTGCCCTCATACTCGGATACTCCGACTGCGTACAGTACTTTAGACCGCTACAGTACTTTTGACTACGGCCGCTACCGACTGACTCTTCGACCACGGCCACTTCAACTGCAGTTTCGACCACGGCTTCGACTACGGTTTCGACTGCTTCTTCGGCCATGGTTTCGACCATGTGCAAATCATCAAGATTAATTCTAACATCCCCCCTTAATTTTGATATATTGACTCACCGATATAGATCACCCGTATCTTCTTGCCACACGCAGCGACATATCAAGATTAATTTTAACAAAAATCAGAGTTGCAAAGGGTGAAGAAGGTCAACCCTTTTTTCTGACAATTAATTAACTGTATAAGTAAATAACAAATTGGCTTCAATCATAAAAGGTTTGGAACATAACTGATTGTAAGGGTGCCTTTGGTTGAGCTTTTGGGAGCTGCTTTTGCTTCCAAAAAGCCAAAAGCCAACCAAAGGGGTGGAAACCAGAAGCTGCTTTTTCAGAAGCAGCTATTTTTGGGTAGTACAGTTTTGAAAGCACCTTGGACCCTGCTTTTGGCTTTTGGCTTTCTGCTTTTTGAAATGGTGAAAATAGAGAGCTGTTTCACAGTTGTTTCAAGGAAAATAGAGATAAGAGGTAAGTTTTATACTTGTTTGAACCAAAAAGCTTACAGCTTTTCCACAGCCCACAACCTACAGCAGCTTTTCCACAGCCCACAGCTCACAGCAACTTTTTCAGAAGCCACAGCTCAACCAAACACACCCTAAGAATCAGGTAGGATAGCTTCCAGGGATACAAATCCCCCGGATTAATTAATCCAAACAAGACATTTGGGGGGGGGGGAATCAAAATTGCCAAGGCACGAAGCCTTGGTACGCATTCTAGAAAACGAAACAAGAAATAGAAGCTGAGGCAGGGCCGACCGAACGCGGGGCATGGGGTTCAGTTGAACCCTAAAAATTTTGGAAAAATAAACTTGTATGAATACTCCACCACGCAACAAACTGCGTGGATTGGAGTATCCATCCGGGAAGAAAGATTTGGACGAGATTGCTCACAGCAAAGAAAAAGATACCCACGGGGAAGTTGACGGTGATCTCTGGCCGGAGCTCACCGCGCCGGCCGCCCGAGAAGGGGGATGGGGTACAGATGTGGCGAGCGGTGGAAACGAAGGAAGGGGAGGAGCTGGTTGACGCGGGTAGCAGCGTTGGCGCTGGCGTGGTCCGCGTGGAGCTGGTTGACGCGGGTGCCGGCACAGCCGGCCGCGCGCGCTGAGAGAAATACGAATAGATCTACTCAGGGCGGGCAATGCCTGGGCGACAGCGACGTAGTAATGAGTATTGTTAATCTCAAGTTTTTGGCAGATAGTGGCTACGAATATCTAGGAGCATGTCGGCAGATTCCCCGGCCGCCTCGGCGGCGCATGGCGCCGTGTGGACTGGGGAGGTCGCCATTGAAACGGAGCTGTTGTTTGGCGGCAGTGACGTATTGGGGGGGGGGGGGGGGGCATCAGGCCGTGGAGGTCGAGGCGGGCGGCGAAGCAGCAGGAGAGGAAGTGGGCCGCCGCCGCGGAGCCGGCAGTCCCACCAGGCGTAATTAACTCTAATCATGGGTTAATTAAACTAGTAGCTCGGTGTGGAGTTCGGTAGATTCACGAAGGGCTAAATTTATAAACAGTCTGGGCCTCTTCGCAAGCCCACAACGGCCCAAATTCGTGAACGATGAATCCCATGGGTGCCTGCCGTTGCTCTCCGGTCTTCACCGATGTAGCCTGTAGGCTGTAGCCAAGCAAATCCACGGGTGCTGCAAACTTGTTGCTGCTGTCAGGCTGTTTGCGAGCGGGCGGCGGCGGAGCAGCCAAGTACGATCCGGACGACGAATAGGAGTGAAAAAAAAAGCTGTTAGTGGGATGTTGATTCGATTCAAATTTACTTTAATTATATCTGTTAATCGGTTAAATATTGAATGAGTTGTTTTAAGATGAAATTAAATTTTGATTTAGTTTGACTCG
This sequence comes from Dendrocalamus latiflorus, assembly GCA_017311315.1. Classification (NCBI taxonomy): domain Eukaryota; kingdom Viridiplantae; phylum Streptophyta; class Magnoliopsida; order Poales; family Poaceae; genus Dendrocalamus; species Dendrocalamus latiflorus. The sequence continues at coordinate 4,115,568 of CM029670.1, read as the reverse complement.
TTAGCTCAATTATAAAATTACTTTCAAACTATCAATAAAATAATATTTAAAAAAACTCAATAAAATAAGAAGTTGGCTAATTATCAGCCCTACCGGCGAAGCTTCCTCGTCGAGTGGACAAGCCATGAGTAGGGCTGGATAACGAGCTGGCTCGGCTCGGCTCGGTCTAGCTCGGTAGGATAACGAGCTGGCTCGTTATAACTAACGAGTTAAAAAGCTAGCTCGGCTCGGCTCGTGAAAAGCTCGAGTTAGCTCGTTTGGCTCGTGAGCCAGGGCCAAAAAATGTCTCCATCATATATTCATCCATGGAAGCATGGCTCGTTTGGCTCGTTTAGCTCGTTTGGCTCGTTTGGGTACAATAGAGTACAAATTAACACATGCATGGCTCGTTTGGGTACAATAGAGTACAAATTTACACATTAACACATGCAATAGAGTACAAATTAGGTCCATAGAAGCAGCATATGCATATCTAAATTCCTGGAAGTATGGCTCGTTTGGCTCGTGAGCGGCTCGCGAGCTGGCTCGAGTTGGCTTGTTATAGCTAACGAGCTAAAATCTTGGCTCGGCTCGGCTCGTTATCCTAACGAGCCGAGCCGAGCCAGTCACGAGCCGAGCGAGCTAACGAGCTTCGAGTTTTTCGTCCAGGCCTAGCCATGAGTACGAGCACTCCGTTTGCGCTTACCTGGCACCATGGAACACTTACCAAGACAATCAACTATTCTGGGCTAAAATGAGCAAGATGCCCCTCATAATATCCGTGATTTATGTGAAGTGACTCGGGTCCAAGGAGAGGAGGAGGGCAAAACAGAAAATAGTGCATCGGGAATTATGAGGTGACAAGTGTTTGCAAACGAAAAAAGTTTCTAGTTCGACACTGTTCTAATGTTTGATTTAGAGGTTTTAGGAGATCTGGGTTCCATTTTGAATGTTAATGGGGGAGTTTCTAATTTGGTCATGCACTTTGAACTGAATTAATTAATTATTCATTACGAAATTACAATGTAGGTAGAAATGGTTAAGGGATAATCCATCGATCCATTTTTCAAAAGAAGAGGTGAACCAAGTTGGTTAAGCTGTATTTTGGTATATCTTCTTTTATTTTAAAGTACTTTTATACATACATACATACATACATACATACATACATACATACATACATACATACATACATACATATATATATATATACACACACACACACACACACACATACATACATATCGCTCGTATATATGTATTTTGTAACATAATGTAGACTTGACCTATCTAAAATTCTTCTAAGTCTACAAATTCGACCCTGTTATAGTATGCTTTTGCATTTGCATAGTTTGCATTGCCCTTTGGCTTAGCCCCCCTTGAAATTTCGCTAAATTTTGCTGCTCCTCTTCAACCACGACTAGTACCACTCTAGATGCATGCCTCGCTTAGATCCACGCCACCTCGTATTCCTATCTCTCTGTATCTATTTTAGTTAGAGCAGGTACAATAAGGCTTAGTCAGCAGGCTATAGCAAATATAATATCAACAAAATCTTACGTGGCAGAGAGAGAAAGGAAGAGAGAGAAGGAAGCTGACTACTAAATTACAGCTAGCTATAGCACGTAAAAATATGCATTTCACTCTCTTACACGTGGGGCCAAATAGTTATTGTAATAGCTACCTTATTGTATGAACTATTTTTTTGAAGGCTATAGAAGAAATGGACAAGTGTTATAGCCACTAGTTGGCTATACTATTGTACTTGCTCTTAGGGGTGGCAATTTTCTCCGTAGAGGCGGGGCCTCACAAGGAATTTCCCTATCGGGAACGGGGGTGGTGGACGCCTCCCCCACGAGGAAATGGGGGGGTGGGACCCCGCTAAGCTAGCGGGGCGGGGACGGGGTCGTCCTCCCTCACGGGGACCCGATAAAAAAATATATTTAAATAATATAGTATAGTTTTTTAAATATATAAGATTGTATTATATTCTTGTACATTTAGACTAAAACTTAAATTTATATGTTAGAATATATATATATATATATATATATATTGAAATTATATTTTGTAAAAAAAAGTATGCCTAAATAATTATAAATTAATAAACATTTGTCAGATTTGTCTCCTTTTGTTACTCTTAACATAGAATGAATTTGAACTTGAAATTTTATATATATAGATAAAGTAAACCATAAAATATATGTAAGATTTTTTTGATGACTTTTTAAGTTAGAGTGTATCGTAATTGCACTGTAACTATAAGTGCATGGCATATGTTCCCGAATAAGAAATGATACAACAAAGAGTTAAAGAATAGAGATGAAAAAAATAATGTCTTGCATGAGATATTGCTTGAGCATACAAATCAAAAAGGAAGATATAGCTAAAACATACACAGGAAGGACGGTTGTGTCTACTCCATAAAATCTGTGACGTGGATGAGGAATGAGGGGAGAGAGAGAAAAAGGTGAGAGAAAGTGTAAATTTATTGATTGAGTCTACTAGTAGATATTATATATTGAAGAAGTTATATATACAGTTGCTTATAAAGTAATATGAACAGTATAACCATAGGAACTGTTCAAAAGTGATATGGTTTGAATTTTGCCTACAATAATACTACAGTGTATGTGAGTTTTTTGTAAGATATTGAGTTAAAAAATATATATAAATAAAATAATATCGTTATTTATTCACGGATAATGCAAAGAAAAAACCTTGTTATGAAACCAAATGAAAATCAGATCTTAGAAGTCATCCCGTCTGAAACGGAGGCGTAGCAAAAACAATGGTTGCAACGGAAACGCTGCCCTTAGGCCCTGTTTGTTTCCACTTAAGATTATTATAATATAGCTTATAATCATAAGTGGAAACAAACAGCCTAAATTATAAGGTAACTTATTATAATCTAATAGCACAGATTATTGTAATCTAATAAGCTCAAAAAAGGAGCTTATTTCAGCTTATAGACCCATCTTTTCTCTATCTCTACCCCTATAATCCACCAGTTAAAATTATCCTACATCCACCCAACAATTATCTGCTCCACAGTCATAACCTTAATTACGTCCACACCACAATATGCACCTAGAAATACACCATCCTAAAAACGTGCGCACCAGATTAACTCTCATCTATTCTCTCTCCTTACTCAACCATATCCGACGGTCATCCTTCAATGTATCTGCAGTACCCCTCCCCCACCCTCCCTCCTCCCGAACTGCCCGACGCACACGCACACGCCCGACGCTGCGCGATACCCCCTCCTCCGCCGATTTCTCCCCCGTCTCCCCCACTCTGCGTCTCCCCGCCGCCTCCTCCCCCTGCTCGGCCGTCTCCGCCGATCCACCCTCGCCTCCTCCTCCCCACCCGGCGCCGCCGCCGCCTCCTCCCCGCTCCTCCGTCGCCTCCTCCCCCCACCCCTCCGCTCCGCCGCCGTCGCCTCCTCCCGCCCACCCCTCTGCTCCGCCGCCGCCTCCTCCCCCGCTCCGTCGCCTCCTCCTCCTCCCCCACCCCTCAGCTCGGCCGTCGCCTCCTCCTCCCCCCACCCCGCGCCGACGCCCGCGACCCCTCGCCCGAGCCGCAGCCCTACGACGACCTCGAGGACGACCTCGGCGACTACGGCGGAGGCGCCGACTGGAACCGCGACCGCTCCCCCACGCCCGTGCACGGCGACGACGGCGCCGGCTCCTCGTCCAAGCCTCGGAAGCGCCTACTCAAGAAGGCCGTAGGCGGAGGAGGCGGTGATGGCATGACCAGTGACGGGCTAGATGACTGGGGGAGGAGGCGGCGGCGTTGGCGGATACGGATGTGGATCTGGAGGCCAACGCGGCGAGGAAGAGAAAGGGCCCGTCCCAACTCCGCCCCGTTCGCTTCTCCCTCCCGCGCCCGCGCCACAGGCCGCCTGACCCCGTCGCCTGCCGCGCCGCCAGCCGCTGGGCCGACCGCCTCTTCGCTGACTTCCACCTATTCCCCACCGCCGCCCCCGCTGACCCACCGGACGCGGCCCCCTCCTGCGCCTCCGCGTCCCAGTTCGTCCCTCTCTTCCCCGACGCCACCGAACACTTCCTTCCCCTCCAAGTCGACTTCTACAAGGTTGGGCCGTGATTTTCTCCACGGGTATCTCGTGTGATTTACTAATTACTTGGTCCTAGGATTATCATCTGACGGAGAAAAGGACATGATTCTTGATACGTGACGATACTGTGTCGTAGAAAGGTACACCTTTGAGCATTCTGCTTGGTTATTCCATTTTAAAGCCCTTTTCTAGGTTATTGTCTCCTGCAATCTCATAAAAAATCGAACCTGTTACCTTCTTTTGTATGGCTGGTTAACTAATTGCAATGCTGAATTCTCCGAGTTTCTGATCCATCATATCCTGCAAGTCACATTGTGCCCTACCTCCTTCAATAAAGATTGCCTTATGTACCGTAAGGAGCTATGGTTAGTGGGAAAAATCACACCTCTGATTATTTTTGGAAATGATTTGTTGGATTTGCTCTGCTCAGATTCTCGGTGCAGACCCACATTTCCTCGGTGATGGAATCAGGAGGGCATTTGAGGCACGGATAGCCAAGCCACTGCAGTACGGCTACAACACTGATGCTCTTGTCGGATGCCAGCAAATGCTGCAGCTTGCCCATGATACTCTCACAAACCAAAGTTCCCGCACTGAGTACGACCGTGCACTTTCTGAGAACCGTGATGCGGTGCTTACAATGGATGTTGCTTGGGACAAGGTGAGGTTGTAGGGGTAGCAAAGAGTGCACTTGGATCTTGTTTGATTTCAAATAGCATTAGGATAAAATTGGTCTCTGCTTATATTGGGTGTCTTGTCAAGCAGGTTCCAAGTGTGCTGTGTGTGCTTTAGGAGGCTGGGGAGTCTCAGGTAGTCCTTGCAACTGGGGAGCAGTTGCTGCAGGACCGGCCACCCAAGCGGTTCAAGCAGGATGTGGTGCTAGCAATGGCTCTGGCTTATGTAGACCTATCAAGGGATGCAATGGCGGCAATCCCTCCAGATGTAATCCGCTGCTGTGAGGTGCTTGAGAGGGCTCTCAAGCTCTTGCAGGTGAGCTATTTTCACCATCAGACATCGCATTGCAGATTTAACATGTCTAGGGTGGCTTTGCACAAACATCAGTTTATTAATCTTAGTGTCATATGTTGACCCAGGTGAGAACATAAATTTTGTTCTACTACTATTGTTTTTATATATATGTAGTTGGGGATCAAGCCATCAAGGTAGTCTAGGTCGATCTAATTGGTGTTGATGCTGATTACTAATTTTTCTTTTGTTTGGCAAACTAAGTACCTTTGTGGTAAGCATCAAATGCAACAGTGTCCTTTAGTATTTTGTATGTAATTTTCAATAATCAGCATGTACCATTCTGTAGTCAATGCTGTACTTGTTTTACTGATATCGTATGCGTAAATATAATTCTACTCAACTTTCTTCCGCCAAGCTTGAAGTAATGTAGGGTGTGTTTGGATCTTTAGCCCATCTTGCCTAGCCAAGTAAAAATAAACTAGCTCATCTAGGCTATAGCTCGAGCAAGCAACAGCCTACTTGGTTCTATTAGGTAATTAGTTGTGCAGGGCAGTTAGCACTTAGCAGCGTATAGAAAGTAAGCTTGCCATCTAGAGCAACCTGACCCAGCTCTCCTGGCTCGGCAAGGATTTTCTAGCCTGATGAGGCTAGATATCCTGGCAAAGTTGAGGCTAGATATCTTGGTAAAGTCAGTTATTTCTTAACCTACTGCAAGCCTTAGCCGAGGATCCAAACTTACCTGTATACCACAAACTCTGTTGACTGGTGTCAATAACGTCTATCAACACTATGTTTATCTGATTCTCTCTCTCATGATTCAGGCATCTATTCACCAAATGCATACCGTGGATTTGCTCGCGAATTTATGAAAGATTTGGAAAGAATGAGGTAAAGATTTCACTTGCCCAATTGTTGGATTTTTTCCCCATATGTATTTCAGATTTCGTCATCTGTCAGTATATACCAGTTGTCATCCAGAAGACAAAATTTTCTTTATTTCTTGTGCAATGTTTGTATCTTAATTAAGTAGCCTTGACTCCGTATATTATCGATGATGCAGGCCTAGAGCTATACTGGACATCATAAAATCTGGTGAAAATTTTAGGATCTCCACAACAACAAGGATGCCAGAGCAAGGAACATGTGAACGTTGTGGCTACATTTCTAGCGAGGTATTGTGATGGCATTAATCTGAAATTTTACCGCCTCCAGATTTACTCTCTGAGCTCTTATAATACATCAGAATAGCAAAAGAGAGATCCTTTGGCTAGGACAGTTACATAAGCTGTTAGTCTATTTGAATAATTTCTTATACAGCGATAATTTATTTCTTCAAATTTGTTTGAAAATACACGCATATGATGGTTCAAGGCATCCTATGCATCCCCTGCCCTAACCTATTGAAACATGGCGAGTCCCATCAGTGCTGAGGATCAGGGTCCTCTGCCATGTCCTTAGGAACTTTTTATCCAAGAATTTGAACTGCTTGAATTTGCCCTGATTTCATTATCTTGAAACTTCCTCAATGCTTTTACTGAAGTAACTGAACATTGGATGAAATCCTGGTGTTGTAGAAATTATGCAAAGCATGTATCTTGCTGGATGGATTGAATCGAGGCTTGCCAAAACTAGGCATAGGGAGGATTAAAGGCGGTGCTGGAGCTGATAGCGACAGTGAGCAGCAAGCCAAACGTTCGGAGAGGAATCGATCAAGTCTACAAGGAAAACACGGGAACTTCGACTTCTAGATGTCAACTGCAATTTTGTGCAAGGACTACTGAGGAGGATTTTTTTTTGTTATTTGTATTACTGTTGGTTCGGGGGCTGATCCAGGAGAAAAAGTCATTTGGGTCATCATAGGCACGTTGGGATTGCTATGGGCGTTAACTTCTTCATGGGTTAACCTATGTGGCATTGGGGTTACTTCACCCCGGTCCGTACATGTTGGATCCGCCCTTGTGTTGGATCACTATGCGTTGATCAGATTTGATTGTATAACTATCAACAGGCTGTTTTGATCAGCACCTGTGCATCGATGTGTCATTTGTGCCCTGTGACTTGCCGCTGGTTGTCATATAGGCATATAGCCACGGTTGTAACAGTGAAGATAAAATGGATTCGAAGTAATGTATTAGTGACGAATTACCGAGTGAAACAAACGAAAATGCATATCTACCCGACTACACCTAAGAGTGGGAAGCTTGTTCTGTGTCCCTCAAGCGAAAGAAGTGGTCGGTAGTATCCTGCAGATGAAGAAAAACAGATAAAAATTGTAACTTTTTATGGCACTTTTGGTCTGAGCGAAATGCAGTCAATGCCAGAGAAACTCAGAAGTCGGTGGTAGAGATCAGTGGGCGAGCACTAATATATGCACAAGAATTTGCTGAAGTTTTCAGTCTTCAGAGAAGACATTGGCAACTCTGTCAAAATGGTCCCCTCCGGAGCAGGATTCTGTGAAGATAAACATCGAAGATACTTTCTCTGAGGAGATGCATACAGGAGGTTGGGCGTTCATTGTAAGAGATGATTAAGGGCAAGCGCATGGAGCAGGAGCCGGCCACTTGAATTTTGTCCACGATGCATTTAAGGCTGAAGCAGAATCTTGCCAACAAGCTCTGACATTTGCGGTTGATGCTGGAATGGGGAAGTTTCACATAGAAATGGATTCTAACAAGCTTTGAAATTTGCGATTGTGCCGGAATGGGGAAGGTTCACATAGAAACAGATTCTATAAATCCTACTGCCCTGTTAGGCTCTGAACAGGGTTTCTCAAGGATTGGTCGGGAAGGTGTTTAGCTTCTGTTAACCGGTCGTATGGTCTCGCGAAGCGGTCGCAAGACCTGGGAATCGGTCGTAGGTTTTTGAGCATTGCGTGTTGGGTGGTTCCAATCGGTCACGTATTTATGTGACATTCATTATGTGACAAAACTATTTGGTTATACAATATATGAGATGTGAATCTTAATGAATCTAATTGTTCGTTTTATTTTTTACAAATTTTATCTTATTTTGTATTTTACCGTAGCGTTAGCACGGGCACACTACTATCCCCAAAGTGGTGGGAACCTACACTGCTTCACCTCAGTAACTTCTTGTGCTCTTCTTGATGTCCTTGCCCCGCCGTACTCCGAAGATGCTGGTTGGATTTGCACTTATTTTCATGATTATCCATTTTCTAGCTTCTGTAAGTGAAGCTCTTTGCTGTCGTCATTTTACATGTTTGTTTGTTCCTATGAAAAGTTCAATGAATAACTGCTTAACTAAGTCCACTTATTTAGTGGAAGCAACATTTCAGCAGTCTTAGATGTTTGTTGTTTGAAACATATATTGTTAGTTACTTTTTTTTTATATTTGTTGGTCTTAGAAATAACAATAACCTCGGGAATCTGGTTTAGAGAAGGTGGGAACCATGATTTATGAGAACAAAACAACTGTTTGTTTCGTTGATTCCCAGTTGATTTGTATGAATTTGAAGTGTGCTTTATAGTTGATTGCTTTGGTCATACTCATATCCATGAGAGTATGGGTGTAGGTGTTAGATTACTCTTGTTTTATTTAAGTGAGGTTATACATCACCAGGATGGCAGCAACTAACGACTTGATGTCACTTAAAACTAGAGATCGGAGGCAGCAAACACCAGTATGGTGGCTCATCTGCACCAACTAACTTGTGGAACCATAATTTGTCTTTGGAGCATTTATAAATACTCCTGTACGCTGTACAGTGCAATGAAACGTGTTCAAACATAGGTCTTGCATTCTGTAGAAGCCCCTTTAACAATATCATTTTCAGAAATGGCCCTTGGTAGTATTCATATGACAATTTGGGAGGGAGATAGATCTTCATGACCACCTATGCCCTCTGGTGTGACTCAATATTGCCATAATTGGTGTCAGGTCTGCCCTCATACCAAGCATGGCATACCTGCCACTATGGGGAGTGGCATTTTGATCCTGTTGCCTAGGTTGGTGACAGGTCAGGATTTAGCCTATTGCCTTTAGTATCAGGCTGAGGTATATCAACTGTAATTTTTAGAGACATGTCATTTAGTGTTATTAAGTCTGTTATGTTAGGTACTTCAGATAAACCTTCTCTTGTGTTTTGTTCGTTTATCCCCATTTTGAGAAAACTTTCTTCATGGAGATGCTGCAGTAGTGTTCTGAACATCCTACAGTTTTTGGTCGCTTTTTCACTATATCTGGATAGCGTTAATTTTTAATCTGGTCTACCACATGTTTGATTTTCTCATGGTCACTTGATGTTCCAACAGCAGCAACTGCACACACAAAGGTAGTCGGTAGCCCAGATAATTATGCCTGGCTTGAGGCCATAAACACGCCGGTGAATATTTACATGCGCCCTGGCATGTATACCGGTCCAACTGTACAGGTAAGGCCCAACTTCTACATGTTGCTGCTGTTGTCTACTATAGCATTTGCCAAAAGATTGCTTTGACACAATTCCTGACGAAGGCAATGTTTGTGCTTTTTAGGATCATCTGTCGTAACCAATGCACAATGGACCGAGAGATCAAGGAGTGTCCTGATGCTACCTCACTGTTACAGTTCTTCTGATGTAGCGCTGTAAATGTACTACTTTTGTGTTACCTTTTGCCTTTTCTATTTACTTTCGTTTTTTTCCTTAAAAAAGTTGTTCGGCTACAGTGAAGACATGGTCAGCAATGTCTCCTTGTTGGTTTAGCGGAGATAATCACATTCGGTGGTCTGAGCCTGTAGCTTCCTCATGTATTACACCAGCTAGCGTTAAAAGCTTCTTAGTAACCGATTTGTTGATAGTGCTGCATTTACATTGTCTTGTGAGTTAACGGCAAGATCTTCTGGACTATGTGCATAGCATTGACAAACCATGCATCTGAATGTTGGGGGAATTGAACTTTGTACAAGTACCTACCACGCTACTACCACTGAAAGATGTGGGATTGTGGACAACATGCAGACATCCCTCTCGTACTCCGTCGCTTCATATGCTTGAGTTGTATGGTCCTTCTCCTCCCCCACCAGCGCGGAAAGCGCCCGGAACACCGCCCTCTCGTACTCCGTCGCTTTACTCTGCAAGCAAACGAACAAATTACCGCGCAAATACGCTGCAAAGTTAAAGGGGGGATTCGGGCAAGTTGCCGCGTATGAGGACGACGCTTACGAGGCTGTCGGCGGCGGCGAGTAAGGCGCTGGCTCTGGCGGGGTGGCGTGGCGCGACGAAGTGGATATAAGCGGCGGGATCGGAATGGGGAGATACTCGAGCGCGTCGATCTCGACGATGACATTGCCGCGGAGGTGGAGTTCGGAGCGGAGCCGAGGTTTGGGGAGGGCTAGGGTTTTGGTGGAAGCACACGACTTTTGATTAGGAGGCGGCGGCGGAGTGGAGGAGAGGGGGAGGAGGCAGCGGAGCAAAGGAGTGGGGAGAGGAGGAGGTGGCGGCGGCGCGGGGTGGGGAGGAGGAGCGGCGGCGGTGCGGAGTGGGGAGGAGGAGGTGAGGGGAGCGGCGGCGCGGGGGAGGACAGGGGGAGCGGAGGGAGTGGAGGCGCGGGGGAGAGGTGGAGATGGGGAGCGGCGGCGCAGTGGAGGACGGGGGGAGCGGAGGGAGTGGCGGCGCTGTGGAGGACGGGGGAAGCGGCGGGAGTGGAGGCGCGGGGGAGAGGCGGAGATGGCGGAGCGGCGGGAGTGGAGGCGCGGGGGAGGAGGCGGCGGTGCGGGATGGCAGGGCAGGGGATACAATATTTGGTTATACAATATATGAGACGTGAATCTTAATGAATTTGATTGTTCGTTTTTATTTTTTACAAATTTTATCTTATTTTGTATTTTACCGTAGCGTTAGCATGTGCACTATACTAGTATCTTAAGGACCATAAAACTTTAGGAATATTACCCATCTTTGCCATTCATCCATCCCCCAACTCCTTTGCCTCTCTCTCAAGGACATTGTAGTCTTTAAACATTCGAATACAACAATCCATAACTCTGATAATCCAGGTTGCCAAACACTTGACAGCTTATTTTCCACCAGCTTATTATAATCTAGATTATATAATCTCCACCTATAAGCTAGATTATAATAATATTAAGTGGAAATAAACAGGGCCTTAGCAAATTCACGCTGGATCGACCATACCACTAGCTCGTCCCTCTGTCGCCTTGTCTCCCCGCTCCCTGCGCTGGAAATTGAGATCCCCAAATCCGTGTGCGCTTCCCCCTTTCCCATCACATTCCAAAACTTCCAATTCAGATCTGCGCTTTGTGCTCGCCTCCGCCTCCGATCTGGCCGGCATGGAGGAGACGCCGCCGCAGCCGCAGCCGGCGCACGCGTCTCCTCCGTTCCCGGCGGTCTTCACCCCGCCGAACGCCTTCTCCCAGGCGTCCGCGCGGGGCAGCCCCAGCACCGGGCCTGACGCGCCGGCGCACTTCAGCACGCCGCCTGGCCCGCCCGTCTTCTCCTCGCCGCTGCGCCCCGCCGCCGTGCCCTTCCGCGCCACCCCGGCCTCCCCCCTGCCCGCGCCCTTCGCCGCCTCCTCCTCTGTCCCCCTCCCGACCTCCTCCACCCCACACTTCCTCAACGGCGCCGCCACACCGTACGCCTACCTCCCCTCCGCGGCCCCGCCCCTCGAGGACTCCAGCGTCGACTCGCCCTACGTCCTCTTCTCGGCCCACAAGGTACGCCTCGCTCGCACCTTACCGCCAGTATGCCTGCCCATCTCCTACAACTCAACCATGCATAAACATAAGTGCAGTACCATCTGAATCTTACGCCTTCACACCACTACTCGAATTGCGAATTATGCGTGGTTTTTCTTTTAGATGCAGAGCGTGTTTAGTGCATAGAGTTGTGCAATTTGTGCGGCTTGTTCCTACAGAAAAATTGTGCCTTTCGTGATTAGCCTTTTCTACTTGTAGGTCCTGAAGCAGAAGAAACTGCTGAATGCTCCTAGCTTGGGGTTCGGAGCTCTAGTTTCTCCAGGGAGGGAGGTGGCGCCTGGGCCAGAGGCCGTGGAGCGCGATCCACGCCATTGCTTGAACTGTGGGGCTTATGTGAATTTGTACTGTGACGTGTTGATTGGCTCTGGGCAATGGCAGTGTGTCATTTGCAAGAAGCTGAATGGCAGCGAGGGGGAATTCGTGGTCTCCAGCAAGCAGGACCTGCTCCAGTGGCCGGAGTTCGTGTCCTCGGCTGTTGATTATGTGCATTCAGGGAATAGGCGGCCAGGCTTTGTCCCAGTGCCCGACTTGAGGGTGTCTGGGCCCATTTTTATCCTCATAGATGAATGCCTCGATGAGGCGCACCTGCAGCATCTGCAGGGCTCCTTGCATGCTTTTGTGGATTCGCTACCTCCTACGGTGAGGATTGGGATCATCTCCTATGGGAGAACCGTCTCAGTGTATGATTTTTCGGAGGGGGCGGTGGTGTCAGCGGATGTGCTACCTGGAAATAAGTCGCCTACCCATGAGTCTTTGAAGGCGATAATCTACGGGACGGGTGTGTACTTGTCTCCTGTACATGCTTCGCTGCCTGTCGCACACACAATATTCTCATCTCTGAGACCCTATCAATTGAGTGTGCCGGAAGTGTCGAGGGACCGATGCCTTGGTGCAGCGGTAGAGGTTGCTCTTGGTATTGTTCAAGGACCGTCAGTGGAGTTGTCTCGTGGAATCATCAAGAGATCCGGAGGCAACTACAGGATCTTGGTGTGTGCGGGAGGCCCTAGCACATTTGGGCCAGGATCAGTGCCTCATTCTGTTCAACACCCAAACTATGCTTACTTGGAGAAGACAGCTATGAAGTGGATGGAGCGTCTTGGTCATGAAGCACAGAGACAAAGTACCATCGTTGATATTCTTTGTGCCGGAACATGTCCTGTGAGGGTTCCTGTTCTGCAGCCACTGGCAAAGTGTTCTGGAGGTGTGCTTTTACTTCATGATGATTTTGGAGAGGCCTTTGGGGTCAACTTGCAAAGGGCGTCGACTAGAGCTGCCGGTTCCCATGGCTTATTTGAGATTAGATGTTCAGATGACATGCTTGTCACTCAAGTCATTGGTCCTGGTGAAGAGGCGTCTCCTGATTCTCATGAAACATTCAAACATGATACTTCATTTTGTATCCAGATGCATAGCGTTGAGGAGACACAGAGTTTTTCTGTGTCTATGGAGACAAAGGGTGATATCAAGAATGATTTTGTATACTTCCAGTTTGCAGTCCGTTACTCTAATATGTATCAAACAGAGATTACTAGGGTGATCACAACGAGGCTGCAAACTGTTGATGGTTTGTCTGCGTATCTGGCAAGTGTGCAAGAAGATGTTGCGTCTGTTATCATTGGTAAGAGAACTGTCTTGCGCGCCAGAACTGCCTCTGATGCTGTTGACATGAGGCTCACAATTGATGAAAGAGTTAAGGACATAGCTCTCAAATTTGGTACTCAGGTTCCAAAATCAAAGCTTTATCGGTTCCCAAAAGAGCTGGCATCACTACCTGAGTGCTTGTTTCATTTGAGAAGAGGACCACTTTTAGGTAGCATAATAGGACATGAGGATGAAAGATCTGTGCTTAGGAATTTGTTCTTGAATGCCTCATTTGACCTCTCGCTCCGTATGTTGGCACCTCGTTGTATAATGCATCGCGAAGGTGGTACATTTGAGGAGCTCCCAGCGTATGATCTTGCCATGCAATCAAATGCTGCGGTGGTACTGGATCATGGAACAGATATTTTCATTTGGTTGGTAAGTCACCTCCTATCCAATCCATCTCTTTACCGCATTATCTCAGTTTCGTAACTTCATGTTTAGCTTACTCTTTTCACTTTTATCATCAACTCTTCTGGATGACCATCATTCTTGATGATAGGATTTTGTTCACTAGTGTTGGATGATACTTTTTGCTTAGCTGACATTGTAGCTATTGAGCATGACTTTGTTCTTTTTCTTTTTCTTTTTCTTTTTTTGAGACTAGCATGGCTTTGTTCTTGATTGGTATATTTGAACCTTCTAGATGTTCTGAGCAAGTACACAACCACAGTACCACATAATAGTGTGAATCCATAGAAGGAGCTGAAGCTGTTGCTTGTCCACTCTCTGCTCCTCTATGGGAAACAAAAGTGAAGTGGGGAGATTTTAGCAGTATCATGTTGAGAAAACTAACTTGCTCCCAGGATTATGAGTTTATGTAATAAGTAGTCAAGATTTTGCAAGAGATAGTATGGATGTAATTAAAAAAGGTGAATGCATGGGAATCATTGAATTATCACTGGTAGAAACAAATAAAATAGAAATTAGTAGTTTAGTACATAGTTAGAATATATGTGCGTATGTGTGTGTGCGCGCACGTGTGTGTGTGAATGATGTTGATAGAGTAGGACATGTAATCTTTTGGCTTTCTTAATGTTTCCTTTATAAACATCACACCATCATGCTGTGACAATTTTGGTTGCTCATCATTTCCCTGTCAAAGAATAATATTTCCTTACAGGTTGTTGTTACTGTGTGTTTCCAGGGTGCTGAACTAGCAGCCCAAGAAGGACAAAGTGCAGCAGCTTTAGCAGCATGCCGTACACTGGCAGAAGAGCTCAGTGAGCTCCGTTTTCCAGCTCCCAGGATACTTTCATTTAAAGTCAGTTTCCTTGTTCTCATCCTTCACTGTTATTTATGAATTCCAACTGTTTTTTCTCCTCCTCCCTAGTATTAACTTTTCGCTCATAAGTTTACTCTCCTCTCAAATTCAGCTCATGTTTGTCAGATTATATCTTATTTATAGGAAAATTGGTGCTGGGAACATCATTTCATTTATGAAGTTCAGTATAAGTCTGTAGTTTGCTTTGAAGTGCTTAATATGTCCTTTGATTTAAGATTATCACGGCCTTTCTTCACATCCCTGATCTAGAGTGCACAATTCTTTCAAATTATTCAGTCTGACAATACTTCCAAATTCATTAATTATGCATCTAGCATAAAATACCACTTACAGAGTGCTACATGCTTTACTTTTCTAATTATTTTTTTTGGGGGGTACAGGAAGGGAGCTCTCAGGCTAGGTATTTTGTCTCACGCCTGATCCCAGCTCACAAGGACCCTACTTATGAGCAGGTAACACTTTCTGTGAACCTTAGCAGTGGCATTCTGTTTCACCCGAATTCATCCCCACTGGGTTATTTCACTGATAATTGTTACGGTGGCTAGTAATGTGGTTCTTGATAAAGGAAACCGCGAGTAGCTATCTTGTTAACAGAAGCACTTTCACATGTTTCAGGAGTCAAGATTTCCTCAGTTACGGACTCTTACTCCTGAGCAAAGGGCTAGACTAAAGAGCAGCTTCATCCACTTTGATGACCATAGTTTCTGCGAGTGGATGCGCAGCCTCAAATTGGTCCCGCCGGAAGCAAGCTAACACAAATAATCGGAGGAGTGGGATCCGAAACGGTGGATAGATACAGAAGCCAGGGTTTGGCTTCTGACAGAGTTGCCAAACGATAGATGAAAGCTTTGTGAAGTAAAATTGTGCGTTGCGGAACATGCCAAGACCCAAACAAATGTTTGGTTTGGTGAAGTGCCATTTAGGGTGCAGCGACAGTTGTATGATTTTGCCTGATTCTTTTTTCTGACGCAGTAGCATAAATGCATAAATTATCCCTTGCCATACAGGCGCGAAATTTACACAACAAGAGCGTCGCAGATGCTCACCTGCTGTTGAAGAGTTCATTGGATGTTACATTACATAGTTATACAACTTGGGCCTGACTATTTTTTGGATTCCATTTGTTCGTTCATTGGATGTTCCTAATGTAACCGTGATGTTTAGTGTTTACGGCCCTTCATTTACTCTCGATTTGTGGACTGGTGGTAAGTGGATCGCGCCAAATGAACAAGAGGATTTCGGATGGACTTCACTATCGATGTAACGAAAATTGCTCCCAGCCCCTTTGGGGCCGAAGGGCGATGGTGGGTTGGTGATTGGTAGACGAAGGAAATGTTGTTAAAAAAAAAGGTAAAGCGAGAGGCCACCCCACTGCTTTGTTTTATGAGGAAAGCGGGTCTTTACGTGGCCTTACAAGAAGATTGTGTAATTTGTAAATAACGAGAAGCGTGTTTTTTTTCCCAGCTATGGCTACGGTTTTTGGTTTATGACTTCTAAATTTTGGTTGTTCGTACGAGAGAATACGAAAAGAAAGACAGTCGTGTGTGATTTTCGTAAGTATAGCTGAATTCAGTGTAGTATCTATTACAATCAGTTAGTAGATTCCGTTTTGAAAAGACATTTTATTTGAAAGTTAGTTATTATAGCATAAGTTATAAGCTAAAGCCGAAAAAAATAAGAGCAATATCTAAACAAATTTATAGTTACATTGTATGCAATTTGAAAACAAAGCCAGGCTCATTTCAACAGAGAAGAGGTTTGCTCTGGAACACTCAGGTGTGGTTTTTAGTGAGGGGAGAGGAGAGAGTAGAAGGGTGTAAACGGCTAAAAACTGAAGCGTTTTTCAGCGGATAGTACACTTAGTGTTCCCTAGAAATATTGGAAAATCAACTGTCATGTGAGGGTCACTTAGTACTCGAATGTGTGCTTATGAAGGCATCTCTATTTGCAAGAGATGTTTAAAATGATGTTTAGAAGAGGGAGTGTTTGCAAGAGGCACTTTTAAATGTGCATCTTCTTTTCAGTCTCTAAAATTTGTTTTTAATATTTTCAACAGTAATTAGTTTTCAAACGAAATATCTTTTTAAAACGGGGTCTACAAGTTGATTGTAATACACACTATAGTGACTTCATTTATATTGGCCAAAATCGCACATGAGTTTCTGTTACTCTGTACTCTTTCTCACAAACAACACAAAAGCCATAAGCCGTAGCCAAAAACCATAATACGAAGCCAAAAAGAACAGAACATTAAAGCCTTAGGCCCTTTTCGTATTGCCTTCTAAAAACCACTTTTTTATAGTATTTAACTTTCAGACGGAATATTTTTTAAAAATAATATCTACTAGTCAATTGTAGTAGACATTATAGTGACTTTATTTATATCAACCAAAATCGCACACGAGTGTCTCTCTCTACAAACTGTTACTATTTATCAGCCAAAGCCGAAAACCATCAACAAGCCAATATGAACTCCCCCTAACTCACGTGGGCTGAGCTGGACATGTGCTTTGCTTTGCCCTCATCCTTCCCCTTCTCCTTCCTCCCCTCCACTCCACCTCGCTCCATCATCCATAGCCACAACCATTGCCCCATCACCCAGAGCATCCGTCGCCTTGTGCCCATGCATGCATCATTGCACTAGACCACATGAAGCAGAGAAGCAGAAGCAAGCAACAGCACCACCACCCTCCACTTCCCCCACCTATTTCCTCTTGGAAGCAGCGATGGCAGGAGCCTCCAATTCTGCCGCCACGCACCGTGGTGGCGGAGCTGTGGCCTGGTGGCGCCCTCGGCGCTGGGGGGCTTGCTGGGCTGCGTGTTCGGCGATGAGGAGGAAGTATGTTGATACCATGGCGCTTAGCAACAATGGAGCCCGACGTATCTATTGGTTATAATCTCGACATGTAAATAGTTTAGAAGTCGTATGTTCGAGTACTCGTGGCAATGTGTGTTCGAGTACTCATGATAGTCGTACTCGATCGGTTATCGTAGCACGACCGGGTACTGTAGCAACAGTCGTACTCGATTGGTTACTATAGCAGTGAAGCAGTCAGAAGTCGGAAGTTGGAAGCAGTCGGAAGTTGGAAGCAGTCAGAAGTCGGAAGTTGGAAGCAGTCAGAAGTCGGAAGTTGGAAGCAGTCGGAAGTCAAAGTTGAGCGATCGTAGTCGGAGTCGAGAGGTCATAGAAGGAGTTGAGTAGCGGTCGTAGCTTGAGTCAATAATTAGTTAGAGGATTGAGTCATGTGGATCACGGAGAAATTTTAGGAGATCAATACATGATCGTTAGTAGTGGGTGAGTGGCCTGCATGTGCGGCCTAGTTGTATCTATTTAAGCATTTCAATTGAATGAAATAAGTAAGCCATTTGCAGTGAGTCATTTGTCTTCTGTGGATTTGTATTAAATCGCCCCTTTATTTTATACAATATTGCATTTTAAGTATAATGGTTCTCAGTAGCACTACATAAAATTGCACGTTCTATGTTAACTAACAGCAGTTCAATTCTTTCAGCTCTAAGAATGTTACTGATTTTCAGTGTTGCTATGACCTAATTCTGTTCATTTTAAATGTTTTTTTGTTGACAACTTCAATATTTTCCTTTTTGAGTGACTGAAGTATGTTCTTACTAACAAAATTACGGTCACATTTTCTCTCGAGTATATTATGCCGTAACAGGAACAAGGGTGTACAAAAATCAAGCAAGCTGAACAGAAAAATGCAATAAACTTGAACACAAATATGCAACAATTAAATATAGAAATAACATCTAATGAAACTGATGGTGATACAGCATGAATAGAATGCCAAGGTTGGTTGGTAGTTGCTCCATCTCTTGTGGTTCCGTTTATTGGCGTTTTTTTAAGAGATCTTTGTATTTACTAATCACTGCGAAAGCGATGGAAAAAAATTTTGAAGTTGTTCCACGAGTCATTTTGGTCGCTAAGTAAAGTCAACGAGGCATCAAGTGGCCGCGAATCTCTCTACGTATGCCTTGAGTCGACGGAATGGATAAAGCTTTATATTTTTGTTATTAAAAAGTAAGAAAAAAATTGAAAAAAGGGGAGAATTTGTGGCTGCTGGGATTCGAGCCCAGGTCTCCACGGCCACAACGTGGAATTCTCACCACTAAACTACAGCCACATCTTGTTGTAGATAATCGTTTCAATTTATCTAATACCATATTTCTTAATCAAGCGAATACTACCATAGTGCATACATAACGACAACATAGTGTCAGCATTTATTTCGCGTTAACAACACAAGCATACGAAGCAGACATCACTGTGAGAAAGCTCATCAGCTCTGTATCTGCTCTAGTTTTCGCCTAGTAATGACAAGCGATCAGTTTCAATTTCTTACCTGTAGAGTACATACACTACGGCAAGCAAAAATCCTCAAGGCTCGAGTATTTACAAATTTACATTACGACTTAAATCATGTGAGACGTACTTGCCAAAGGTTTTTCACTGGCGAACTAACAGACAAACATCATTCTGATGTCTTTATTCCTTCGATCGAAAAGGAAACTGCAGAGACTTTGCCTGAACCCCCAGAGCTATACGAGAATTGTGCAATCTCTTGCAGAGCTCATCCAAACAGAATGCCCTCACTTCCCAAGCTATCAATAATACAACTTGTCACATTATTCATTCAGTCTGAAATTGAATGGACAAGCCGACTGCGAAGCTCTCGAAAAATGAGCTTCAACCCACCTGTAACTGTTTGAGGATTTCCCAGAGGCAAAGAAAATACAAAGCACGGCTTTTGTGTCACTATCCAGTGCTGGACAATACTTCTGAGCGATTGTCACCGAAATTGTTATTGCTCATAAACCTGGAACAGCATCTCTCTACAGGGGACAACTGCCCCAATCTTATGGCTGAAAACACTGTAACTGGCTGAAAAAAACACTGTAACTGACAGAAATTTATTTAGCACAATTAAATTTTTAAAAAATTAAAAATATAAAAAATATGTTAGCACAATATGTATAATACAAATGAATACGGGAAAAAAAGAACCGGCAAAAAAGTTCAACAAAAAGCCAAAAGTTCAGAAAAAAACGAAATTTATGAATAGTGAAAAATAAGCCAGAAGCCAGAAGTTCAAGCCGAACCGATCAGGGCTATTCAACATAGTAGGCCCAAGGTTGGAAACACTGTGCATGATGTTGTTTGCATGGAAATGGTGACCGCCTGGTCTTGAGAATGGCACACCAACAATGAAGGCCGCATGGACATGAGCATCCAGCATGGCTTCTGGTTCTGGTTCCTCACCTGTGAGAAATCCCAGTCTGCCGGACATTTCTAACACACCAGATCTGTCTCTATTTGCACAGGCAACTACCTGCTCGGTAATACCACCGGGGCTTTTGTAGATTTGCCCCACTTAAAAAAGTGCACTTTGTAGATTTACCCCAGTTGTCTCAATGACATGTGGGTCCTGGACCCACATGTCATTGAGACATCACTGGGGCAAATCTACAAAGCCACTCAACAGTAGGGCAAATCTACAATTTTTCCAATACCACAAATCAGAAAACCATCTTGAATACAGCAAATACCACAAATTCCAACGTCGAGTATGTAATGTAAATGAGGATTAATTGTGGTTGCTTACCATACATAGGTAATCGTCTACAAAACTTTTTGGAAACTCACGGGCTGCCCCAAAGTCAATAAGATTGAACTGCCTTGTAGTTTCATCATAAAGGAAATTACTCCAATTTGGATCAGTCTGCACAAAAAGAGCAGTGAAAGATAAACTTATATTTGCAGTATCCAACCTCAAAAATGTAGGTTGCATCAGAGTGAAGTTTTAAAAATTCATCACGTGCACCACAAATGATCAATGGATGAAACTTTTAACGTGGATGCAGATTGATGGAATGGTGGAATTCATCAGGTGCGCCACAAATGATCAATTGATGGAATTTTAACATGGATGCAGATCATTCAACTAGCAAGCTCCACCGTATTTGTTATTTAGGAATTTAGCAGATGGTATGAGAAGCAACACATGCCTGCATAAATTGCAAGACAAATAACTAGTGGAGGGCACTAGTGCGTGGCCACTGACGTGGTATGTGGCTAACTTCACTGTAACTCAACTTTCTTCTCCTGCAACAGGGCGTTTTTTCTTGCTTCATCAAATTCTTTAGAGCAAATAACATCCTTCACATCGGTTGGCTATGCAGCAGCGCCCTCCGCGTCGGTATAACATGATTATGTGATAGAGTCTTAATGACATGCAGGCTCACCTTATCAAAAAATTGCGGTTGACGGAAGTATGGTTCTTTGAAACATTAGTAAGAATATATGTGGTTTTGTGAAACTAATTCTAAAAAGTGCAGTTTTCTGGTAGTTTTGTAAGAATAAATGTGGTTTTGTAAAATTTACTCGATAGCTATATACCAAACCGTGTTGAAAGGTTCATTTTGCCTCGCGTGTTAAATGGTTCTAGCTCCCATGCACTTCGGTACAAAAATCTTGCTACCTAGCAAATGAGGGTGGAATTTGTGACACAACTATTGGAATCATTCAAATCAATGAAAGAAGTATCCAAATCTTTGAATCAAGTACTGAAATCTTTGAAATATGTATCAAAGAAAATAAAAATAATGAAAAATAGTATTAACGTGTGTCATGAAAAGTATTTACACAGTGACTTAACTTACTAGGAGAAAATACAACAATAAAAAACATTAATGGATGCATAAAAGGAACTAGATATTAATTTAATTAAGAAAAAGAATATACACCAAGATCCAAATGGAAGATGCTTTTGCTTCTGACTTCTTAATTTCGTCTTTTTTTGGTTTTTTAGTCTCTTTTCTCTTTTGTCTCTTTATTTTTATTTTTTTGCATTGTCCATGATGGTATAAATTTTTTATTTATTTTTATTTTTTAATTTTAATTAAGCATAAAAAGCTAACAGCGGTTATAATGCAAAACAAGCCAAAATCTGAGTTTATAAGTCCAAATGAGCACTACATGTGGTGCTCTAAAGGGCTTATATGCCCAGATTTCTATCTTTTTTGTATTGTAGCTACTATCAACTTTTTCTATGAATTGAATTTAAAAATAATAAAAAGTTATATCATCACGAATAATTCAAAGAAATAAGGAGAAAAAAAGACAAAAATTTGAGAAGCTAGATACCAGATGCAAAAGTTCCTTAGAGCAGGGCTAAGGAGGTTAGCGATTTTTTTTAACCTTTTTTTGTAGAACTGCAATTGTTACAAGGAAATCACTTTTCAAAAACTGCACTAGGAAATTTGTGCACAGTTGGCCACGTACAGGTCGCCCGCTGTGGAAGTGCTACAGTAGCAGGGGGCGGCGGAGTTGAGTTAGCCTCGGTGATGTATGTCGAACTCGACCTGCAGGCGGAGCATGGCACAAGGCCGAGGAGCAAGCTCGCAGTAGATGGTGCAAGTGCAACTAATTCAGAACCAATAACCTCCCATATCAAATATAGCCGCGGCACAAAAGATCGGGGCTAATAATCGTAAGAAACTACGCATGAGCTGATGAGCACAAACAGGCACGATTTTCGAACAAAATGGTAGTACAGGGCTGAGAAAACAAGGACTGCACACAGTTGTGTTGTCATGCAACATCTGCGCAGGTTGTTTTTTTCACAGGAGAAGTGCTACTGCTGGTTACTAGGAAAGGAAAGGTTTGCATGAAGCCACGAAGCATGGTTCTTCTTTGTCTTCCTCCCTAGTTGGGGTGGCCGGCGATGGAGGGGCTGGAGCCGAGCTGCTGCTGCTGGAGGGCGGGGAGCGGCCCGGCGGTGTGGTGTTCGACGGAGGAGGAGTTGGCCTCGGCGATGTCGAACTCGAGGTCCTTCTGCCGGAGCATGAGCAGCATGCGGCGGCCGTCGATGCGGAGGCGGTCGTTGCGCAGCCGCGCGCGCTCCATCTCGCGCTCCTTGTTGGCGTGGAACCGCTCCCACTTGAGCCGCTGCCGCTTCAGCTGGTACGCGCGGCACTCGTACGCCACCTGCTGCTCTTCCACCTCCACCGAGCGCCGCCGCAACCACTGCCGCACCTGCTGCGGGTCGCCGCCCGCCGCCGCCGCGGCCAGCTCGCTCTGCAGCTGCTGCACGGCAGACGGCCCCTCTTCGCCCGCCGCCGCCCTGTGAGCGCGCTTGTTTCCGTCCTGCTCATCGTCCTCCCCGGCCGCGCCGTCCTCGCCCCGGCGGCGCATGTGGTGCCCTCCGCCGTTTTGGTGGTGGTGGAGGCAGTGGTTGATGTAGATGTGGTCTTCGCGGTGCTTGATCCCCGGCGCCACCTCCTCCTCCTCGTCGTAGTCGTCATAGTCCTCCTCGTCGACCTCGTTGCTCGTAGGGACGTCGTCCTCGCTGTCGTCGTCGTTCTCCTCCGGGCCCGCGGAGGAGTCCTTCATCCCAAGGGAAGGGACCGCCGCAGCCTGGCGCGCGGCGGACGAGGCGGCGCCGGCCATGGGCGCCGGCGGGGGGTGGTGGAAGCAGACGGCGCCCTCGCCGGCGCTGTGCGGCATGTGCGAGGCGGCGGCGGCGCCGCCGGAGTTGTGGTAGGCGCACATCTCCCGGAAGAAGAGGTGCTTGGAGCTGAGCAGCTTGCGCGCTTCGTCCTTGGCCTTGGGTGTGAGCTCGTCCATGGTGTCGAGCAGCGCGTGGTTCTCGACGACTTTGCACGCCTTGCCGCGGCCGAGCAGGTCGACGACGCGCTTGTAGCGCTTGTTGAGGTCGTTGAACTTGTCCTCGCACTGCTGCGGCGACACCATGAAGCCATTGTCCATCATCGCCTGCGACACCGACTTCCACTTGCCCTTCTTCTGCTGCGCCGCCGCCTGCCCGTGCCCGTGTCCGTGCGCATGAGCCGCCGCCGACGCGCCCGCCTTCCCGTGCGACGACGCCTTCCCTCCTCCAGCCACCGCCGCCGCCCCCACGGCCTCCCCGTCATCCCCGACGTTGTACACCACCGTGATCAACAGCTGCACCATCCCGTCCGTCCACTTCATCCGCGTCCACGGGCACCCCGCCGTCCCCGGCTGCACCACACCACCACCCGCCCTCCCGGCGTCGTTGCCCATCTCATCGTCATGGCTCCCCACCATGACCACCCTGGACGACGTCGCTGAGTAGGGCGAGTACGGCAACGGCACGGGCTGCTGCTGGAAGCCACCGCCGTGGTGGTGCTCCGGCTGCTGGAAGGCAGCTGCGGTGGCGTGTATCTGAGGCTGCTGCCGGTGGGCAAGGTGCGTCGCCTCGGAGGACCCTACAACCCCCCGCGGCGCAATCCCCCCTCCTCCTCCGTCGCCTCTCTCCATCTGCAAGCAAAACACTCGCTCTTCCGCTTGCTCTCGCACTCTGGTTTTGTACACCGCGCCGCGCGGTGGGAAAACAAGCAGCGAGGTGGGACAAGGGTGACGAGGACGTGGCCGCCAATTGACCCAAAATATTAAACCGGTGGGAAAAAACGATAATTTATTTATACATCAACACTCCTTCTCACATATACAGTAAAATAAAAATAAGTTATAATTGTTTTTAATTATGTTTGTCGAGTCTTAAACTAAATTTTTTTAACTTTAATACTATATTAAATTATATACACTAATAAATTTATCTAAAAATTTAGCAGACGAGAAAAGACAGCTGCAAGCTTGGTTTGGGGCGGCGGAACAGCGTTCGAACCGCCGCCGCGCACGGCACAAGTGGTCGGTTTTGCGCCGCGCCAGCGGGGACCCGCGAAAACCACCCAGGGATCCCGTGCGCCGTACCTGCGCTCTGTGGTCCCGTTTGTACGCCTGGGGCGTTCGCAGAAGATCCGAGCCTGCCAGGGGATTGTGAAACAGCTGCAGGGACGGCGGGCTGCCCCGGTTTCCCCTGGTCTTGGTTTTGCCAAAGTTTCCTCCCTTCTTTCCTTGGGGAATTAGCCTGGGTAATTGCAGAAAAGGCCCCGTTGGTCTGATAAACCCTCCTCCCGTAGGTTAATTTTTTTTACTCCGGTCAACAAAGTGACGCTTTGGTATGCACACAGTTAAATTTTTGTAAACTTTAGCTATGGATGTTTCGATGAATATTTAGATTGAGTATTTGAAAGTGATATATTTAGATTCGTCTTGAAAAATGTTACTCTTTTATGACCGGAGAGAGTATTATTATTCACATAATCCTTTCCATTTTGCAAACAATGCTGCTACTACCTTCTATATTTTAAAAAAATTTGCGAAACGCTACCAAGAAAGACATTTTGTGAAGTTAAAAGGTAAATACATAAAAACAAGTTATAACTTGAAGTGAGCGTTTATCAAAGCAATGATAACCTGAGGGACTTTTAGGTGGTGATCAGTTGGGCTTAAAAACTCATGGTTTATGGCTGAAAACACTGTACCTGGCTGAAAAAAACACTGTAATTGACAGATGCTTATTTAACATAATTAAATTTAAAAAATTTTAAAATATAAAAAATATGTTAGCCCATTACGTATAATACAAACAAATACGGAAAAAAAGAACCAGCAAAAAAGCTCAACAAAAAGTCAAAAATTCAAAAAAAAAAGACGAAATTTATGAATAATAAAAAATAGGGAATTTGGTGTTTCTGCCCCTGTTCTCGACTGCAAATGTGATTTTACCCCTATTTTTTTAACTTTGTGATTTTGCCCTCGCGATTTTGAAATGAAGACTCCGTTTACCCCTGTTTTGTGACACCGTTAAGAGTGGAGGATTAAATGGTAAAAAAGAAAAAGAAAACAAAAGATGCCCACGCAAAAAGACAAGAATACCCTTACATTATCCTTTCTACTGGAGCTCCCACCCACGCATCCCTCGGTTTGCCAGCGGGCTCCCAGGCGCGGCGCTCCAGTCTAGGGTTTGCCAGCGGGCTCCCAAGCGCGGCGCGGGCGACCTCCAGGGGCGCGGCGCGGCGCGGCGCGGCGGCCTCCCAGGAGCGGCGCGGCGGCACCCCAGGAGCGGCGCGCGGCCGGCCCCCAGGCGCGGCTTGCGGCCGGCCCCCAGGCGCGGCACGACCGTCCTCCCAGGCGCAGCGCGGTCGTCCCCCCAGGCACGGCTTGCGGCCGGCCCCCAGGCGCGGCCGTCCTCCCAGGTGCAGCGCGGCCGTCCCCCCAGGCGGCCGTGGATTCATCAGACATCAGTCATCACTCGTTTCTGAGGTGATGAGATCTTGTTCACTTTGTAAAGGTTGTCATTTGATTATGCCATTAGCAACCTCATTGACTTCATTATCTCTGACACTAATTGCAATGTGCATTCATGGCTTCAGAATTGCCCTAGAAATTCATAGCAAACCACAGAGAAAACAACCGTCTACTAATCAGTATGATTTTTCTCTTTCATCAGAAAATGAACCAGACAAACTTAACAAGTTTCACAACAATTTAAAGCTTTTTTCCAAGCATATTTGAGTTTACATTACTCCCTGATGCTATGATTCTTACATTCTACAGATATAATTCACTAGAAATGTGATTTACAGTGAAAATATAGGGATTTGTGTGTTATTTTAACCAGAAAGTTGCATTTAATATATTGCCATGCTTCCAGGTCTTCAATGAAATAAATTGTAGGGAAATGGACAAGATCAATGTCTTCCGAGGGATATTCAGAAATTGGATCTTTGTCAGTATATTGACAGCTACTGTTATATTCCAAGTGATCATAGTGGAAATTCTTGGCACTTTGGCGAACACTGTGCCGTTGAGTTGGGAGTTATGGTTGCTCAGTGTCATTCTCGGCTCGATTAGCATGATTATCTCCGTTATCTTCAAGTGCATTCCTGTCGAATCTAGGAAGGCTAATATCAAACGCCATGGTTATGAGTTGATTCCTGTTTTGTGTAATTTTAGTGAATAATATGGTCTCAGCGATCAGCCATTATGATGGTACCGAAGTATTACAGGAATTTGTGACCAAACGATTTGTTATGGGATTCAGCGTAGACATTAATGTGATATGTACATGTGTGGCATGATATCTCTTGGTTATTCCTTATTCTCTTTAATGTTTACATGCAAGTTGTGTGATAAAAAATTGTGTTTATCTGAATTTTGGCATAAATGCTGTCCACATTTTGCAAAATTTGACAAATTTTGTCCAAATTTATATTAATAAAACGAATGCATAAATTTGTGTCTAATTCTGTTGACAACACCCCTACCAAATATGTCAAAACTTCAATTTCGAAATAGGGGTAAAATCACAAAGTTCTATAACAAAACAGGGGTAAAATCACATGGGCAAACTAGTCTATTCGTGCAAAAGTTAACACCGTTAACTGGCTTTAACGGAATAGGGGCAGACTCTCCCTTCAGTTCAAAAACACAGGGGTAAAATCACAAAGTTTAAAAAATGAGGGCAAAATCACCATTTCGCTTGAAAACGAGGGCATGAACGCTTAGCCCCCTAAAAAATAAGTTGGAAGCCAAAAGCTTAAACCCAACCGGATCACCGCAGTTAGGGCATCTGTAGTGTATGAAAACAGGGGGTCTTAAGCCATCTTAAGATCAACCTTATACATTATAGGGGTGACCTTAAGCAGGCCATAAGCAAAAAAGGCTTAAGGCTGGTCCTCAAGCTAAAGACCTGGCCACAAGTATTAAAATACAATTTTTCTTTATCTGTCAAATGGGACCGTCTTAAGGCCCCTTGGGTTATATACACTATGGAGTCGACCTTAAGATTTAGATGGAACCCACCTTAAAGCCTCATGGGTTATATACACTACAGATGCCCTTATGCAAAGATGAGCGGCAGGCCAGGGCGGGTGCGCGTTGGATGGACACGTGTTTTACTAAAAAAAAACCGGTAGTCAGTCGTCACCAAAAAAAAGAGAGACTGGACAGTGGGCCCAAGCATATGCTGATGCGCACTATTGACAATTGAACAGAGCGCAGGGTGTAGAGGCAGAAGTCAACGATACCACTAGCAGTTTACGTCGTTTGCTATGCTTTCGTGAACAGTCAATTCCTGATTTGATAGTGATAACGCAAGGTTTTGACTTTTTAGCCGATTTAAAATAACATCCGTCACGAAGAATTTATAGATTTGATACCAAAGTTAGCATGACCACCGTACGAAGACACCTCGCGATCGACACGTCTCTTCCACACGGCTGCAGTGTGGTGGAGGCGTGGAGCCAAAATCATATGACCACCGTGCGGCGGCCACTGTTCATCGTCATTAGTCATGTTAATTTGTATTAATTTATTTCTAATTAACAAATGTATTCAAGTGTACTATTTATATAAATTTTTAAATATACCAAATGAGGTCAAAAACTTATGAAAGTTTTCTGGAGCCTCCTGACATAGTATGCTTGATTGGGTATATTTTCATGATTTTATCTATTCCGAATTTTACTAGAAAACTCATATAATTATACTATCTTTAGGATTTTTTAATATAAATAATGAGCTCTAAAAATGATGATTTTTTGAAGAATCCTTACACAGTGGAATTGATTGTGTAATTTTTCCATAATTTTATATTTTATAAAATTATCTTAAAAATTAAGGGTTTAGTGTGGACGACCGACGAATATAAACCCTTAATTTTTAAGATAATTTTATAAAATATAAAATCATGAAAAAATTACACAATCATATAAACTGTGTAATGATCTTTAAAAAATTTATAATTTATTGAGCTCATTTTCTATATTAAAAATTCCTACAAATAATATAATTATATGAATTTTCGAGTAAAATTTAGAATAGATAAAATTATAAAATAAATACACTGTGTCAAAAGGCTCCACAAAACTTTTATAAGTTTTTGAGCTTATTTATTATATTTAAAAATTTCTATAAGTAGCACACTCGTAATGTGTATGGCGTAGTTACTCATTGGTACGAACGCCTGGTTGGTACGTTGGCGCCCATCGCTACCTCATCGCATATGTGTGACGCACCGTATGCGTCACAAGGACACCTTAGCATGATCTCACCACACACTTGCGGAGATATTGTGCCATTTAATCAATACCGAGTTTAATTAATACACCATCTATAACGTCTTAGGGCGTCTACAACAGCTGACTATTTAGTTAGCTAGATCTGATGTGGCAAGGAAAAAGTAGGAGAGAGAGTAGTCACTAGCGACGAGCAAATAGCTGATCTATTTCACGTAGTCCAAGAACATGAGAGATGAGCATGTGGGTCCAACAGTATAAAATAGTCTTTGCTTTTGTCTCTCACCTCCACGTCAGCTGACTATATAGCTAGTACTAGCTATTACCATTGCGGACGCCCTTAGGGTCACGCCATATCGATATGTGAGTTTAGTTCTATAATTACATTAAAAAGTGTTTACGCCTCAAAAGATATCTAACCCACAAAACCATCATATGTGTGTGTAATGTCGATGCGCCCATCGCTAGTTGCATCATCATCGATTACGTGCATGCTTGTAATCTCGCTCGCACCTGGATTTTAATTCTGGCCAAGGTTTGGAGCTCCAATTTGTAGTGAATAAATGATTGTTTGCAAGAGAGCTATGACTCGCGATAACCTTTAAGAGGATATGTTAATTCCTACAAGATTGCAATGTAATAATACCATTTATTTCTTAATGTGCATAGGGTACAATGCCGAACTAGGAAGTTGCCTGATGCGTCAACTAATACTGCTATGCTGGCTCAATGGTTGAGCATAAGCACCACACGGATCAGTTTTTAATCTTGCTGCCGATGGTGGCGCACCTCAGGGACGGCGGTGCCCATGCACGCCGGGGAGGGTAGTGCCGGGGATGTGCCTTGGCAGGGGCGGATCCAAAGAGGACCCAGTGAGGGCACAGGCCGCCACTCAATTCGCAGAAGTCCAGGTATATAGCCCAAGATTTAATGCTAGTGCTCCCACTCAGCCCAACTAAAAGGCCCTCACTCATCTGTGATTTATCAAATTGATGAAGGGAGCCTTCATTTTGCCCTCTACTAAAAGGCCCAGGTATACTTGGCTTTGTGGGTGTGCCCCCTCTCAGATTTTGTCCTGGATCCGCCCCTGTGCCTTGGTGAGGGAGAGAAGAAGCTTCTTGTATAAGACAGGGCTACGGGTTCTTCCTCGCATCTGGCTAGCTGTCCGTCCGCTTGACGTTGGCGGCGAGAGGAGAAGTAACATGAGGAGGCGGGGTAGAGGTGCCATGGGGAGGGAAGAGGAGCAGAAAGAAGAGGGGGAGGATAGGAGGAAGAGGTGAGTGGAGACTCACAGTGGGTCCCACTGCCACATGTCAAAATAATCGCAACGTAGGTGCCACGTAGGTAAAACCACCTTCAATCAGCCTCAAGAGGGTAAAATACTCTATATTGATACTTGAGGGGGTAAAACATCCGATTTTACAGTTAGAGATTGAAACTTAGTGCTCAGTTTGGCGATAACATATGCCTTTTTTCACTGTAGCTGGCTTATTTTTCACTGTAGCTGATGGTGGCTTATTTGACGTAATTAAATTTTAAAAAATTAAAACTAAAAAACATGTTAGCCTATCATAGACAATGCGAAGGAATACGGGAAAAAGAAAAAGCCCAAAAAGCTAAAAAACCGTATAGATATACATATAGAGAAATGTGGTGCAAATTTTGGGGAGCAAATCCATATAGATATACGTAAATTCACTATCAAATTAGAGAGCAATTTGGTAGAAAAACTATGTTGATTTGAGAAGCAGATTAATACAAATTTAGGAGCAAATCCGTATGAATATGCGTAATTTCAAGATCAAATCTAAGAGCAAATAGGAAGCAAACTAGCTAATTTGAAGGAGTTGATTTGTACCAATACAGATGCATATATATATATATATATATATATATATATATATATATATATATATATATATATATATATATATATATATATATATATATATATATATATATATATATATTCAAGACTAGATCTAAGAGCAATTCAAAAAGAAAATCAGTGCAAATGTAAGAGAAAATTAGTGCAAAATTTTGCAAACTCAAGAGCAAATTGGTGTGAATATGGGAGCAAAATCAGTACAAATTTAAGAGCAAATGAAGATAAACAAATAAATTCAACATAATTTGGCATGCTTGTCAAATCCACCCTGAATTTACAAAACTTCTCCAATACAAACACCACAAACCCCATCCAAACTCCCAAAAATCCACAGTTTACTTGCATGAATCTATCACTGCTCGCCGCGAAGCACCGATCCCCACCACTGCCCCCTCCCGCCGCTCTACACCTCTCTACCGCCCTTATTACTCTTGAATTACACCACCAAAGTGTTTCCCCTCTCCAAGAAACTCTAGCCCTAGGTGTTGAACAACATAAGCAAGATGAAAACAAGAGAGAAGTCAAGATGCTTCGGGAGAGAAACAGAAAGATAGACTTTCGGAAGGAATCGGATGCCGCTGATACATCAAATATTTCCCCTCCACTATGAAGCTGATGTGTGGTCTAGCCTAATCATGGGTCCATCCATTATTACCTTCACGTACACGAGCTTGTTTGGACTGATAAAAACACTTGCATACCCCTCATATTCCACATGGTCAACGTAGATATCACTAGACCATCAGACGGCTCTGCAAACTGTGCGGGACATAGTGTGAATGCGTGCACGCACGGAAACAGTGTTCATCTTGTTCATGTTTCTTTTTCATTTGTCGCGTTCCAAACTGAACGTATATAGGATAGACCGTATCAGCGTCCAAGTTTTGGTTTTTCTGCTCCAATCTCCCCCAACTACTTAGCAGTGGAGAGACCCCAGACCCGATCGAATGCCCCGATTATCTTCATCAAATGAAGCAGAGATTAATTCTGATGGAGATAGGCAACGAAATCCATATCCTTCTACAGGGAAGAAATTCGTATTCAATTTTCTACCTCGTTTTATCTACGCCGTTCAATTTCCGATTTACTGGTTTTTATACGCATAAACACAATAATTAGCTTCATGGGAGAAGTCACTGGGTAGCTCACAAGTCAGGCGGTTTGAAGATATCTACCGTCTTGTTTTCGTCCGAGGATTGTGAGACTGCAAGAAACTCTAGTACATATATCAGCTTCGTCAATACTAGTAAAACTAAATCAAAGTCGATATGGAGTAACACTTTGGTTCTGGATTAGTTCTTGGACAGATCATTGTCTAGGTTTTTTTGTTCTGCATTCAGAGTTTGATGCGAGAAATCGTCCGAACCTCTAGTCCCCTTCTTCCCTCCTTGGTCCTGGAGGAAATTGTGGAAGCAATTGTTTGCATTATCTGCACCAAAATTTGTTTAAGATGGCTGCATCTCGACCACTGTCTGTCTTGAATGTGTAAAAGTGGCAATGGAATTAATTAGAAAGCTTGGATATCTACATTTATAATGACAATCGTTCGTATGTGATCTTTTGGCCCACTGCAGCTGCAAGTTTAAATTCAAAACCATACTCATACCATAGTGTGTAGGTCAAGCATTGATCCATAGTTTTTTTTTGTGAGTTGCGAGAAACAATAATCCTCAAATTAAGTACATGTTTGGTTGCTCGCCACACTTCTCCACATTTTGTATAAAAAATGTGGCAAGAGGTAATTTTTATGGTGATAAAATCCATCGCTACACATACGGCAAAAATTAGCTACAAAATAAGTATATGATGAGTGAAGCATGAGGCTAAAAAATATGGCAAACCACAACTATAACCGCAAAACAAATGCTAGCTATAGAAAATCAAAATTACCTAGTTGAATGTGGCAAAATTTGACAATGAACCATACACAGCCCCGTTCTTTTAAGCTGTAGTTGGTAGGTCTAATGAATAGTACCAATTGATAGAAGTCGAAGCCAAAATTCAGGTAAACAGCCAAAAAGAACGGGGCCACAAACACTAACCCTCTTTTCTTTTTTCTTTTACACTACCCCTCTTTTCTTTTTTTACTTGTCATTTTAGATATTGATATAGACTCCAATTCACACATTTGACAATTACCTTTTCCAATTACATGTGATAAAAAATATAACCATGTCGAAGTACTTTGAATGATAGATCTACCAATGGGCCTGTTTTTTGGGGATGCGGCTTATGCCTTTGGCTGAATTTTTTGGTTTTTAGTTGTTTGCGAGAGAGTATGGAGAGAGATCTGCATGTGATTTTGGCCGATCTCAATGAAGTTGCTATAATGTCTGCTACAATCGACTTATAGATCGCGTCTTGAAAAGATACTTCGTTTGAAATCTAGCTACTATATAGAAAAGTCAAAAGCCAGAAGTTAAAAAGAACAAGTCCAATATCATTTTCATGTGACGAATCTAAATACTTTTCTATGTATTGGAGGTTAGAATTTTAAAATATTGACATGTATTCTAGAACTATAAATATTCGGAAACAAGGGAGTATTTAACGAGACAATGAGCATTTTCTGCCTGGCCCCAGTTCAATTTTCTACCAGCTACTGGGGGTGTTTATCTGGAAACAAGGCCTAGTGCTAAAAAAACCTGAACTAGGATAACCTGTCGCCGTGTAATGGTTGCAAGCCGTGTA
Organism: Dendrocalamus latiflorus; assembly: GCA_017311315.1. Taxonomy (NCBI): domain Eukaryota; kingdom Viridiplantae; phylum Streptophyta; class Magnoliopsida; order Poales; family Poaceae; genus Dendrocalamus; species Dendrocalamus latiflorus. The sequence goes on along the minus strand of CM029670.1, from coordinate 4,082,400 downwards.
GGCCATTGGATGTCAAATCAACCACGATGGACCATAAGAAAGAGTGCTATAGTATTTTTATCAGGCAAGATACTACGGCTACATATGTTGGCTCGATAGTCGTGCACAAGCACCATATGTTCTCTTTTACACCAGGAATTCACCTTTTAGTCCTCTCTTTTACACCAGGAATTCACCTTTCTCCCTAGCTTCAGGCGGTTTTCCTTCGGCTCACCCTGCCCCAGGGTTAGTGATCACTGATCTGTGCTTGACTTTGGAACTTTTCTTTTAGTTTATAGCCTATAATTTATGATTTTCTTCTGAAAAAACAAACAAGGCGTTCTCTTTACTGTTTTTCAAAACAGCTGATCGGAATAGCCTTTTCAAAGTGATTTATTGGTATTTAATTTATTTATATAAATATTCATGCTATGATTAAAAGCTATCAATTATAACTATAAACTATTAGCTATAGCTGAAAAGAATCACTTCGCAACGGAGGGAAGGCAGAAGATAGCACTTGTCACTCATCAGACCAGGCACGTGATGCTTGCGCTGCTCCTCCGGTCCTGCCTGTCCTCTCCCGGTTAGGGTATTCAAGGTAGCATAGTAGTACCGCTGTTTCTTTCATTACGTGATTTTTTTTCCCCGACGACTACGAGAGCATGCAAAATTGGTAGGTGCAGGTATGTTTAAGACCAAACAACTAGAAAATCTCACGATCATATACGAATTTAGTCCGAAAGCCACTAGCCAACATATGGCTTCGACACGTGGTTTTAGAAGCCTCTTTGGCTCAATAGCTGGGTGCCGGGGCGGATTTTAGCCCCATGACAACAAGGGCTTTAGTCCGAGATGTATAAAAAACCTTACTGCATAGCTCATGTATATTTAGCCTATGTTCTTTTTTGTGTTTAGATCTGAAATATTTTTTGGTGTCTAGATGTTTAAAAATGTATTATTGTAGAAAGGAAAGTTGCATTTTATCCCTATATTTCGTTGTACTGGAATGAGAAATCAATAGCGACAACACTTATATGCTACTATGATGTACCATATTCTGGACGTTTATTCAATCTGCACATATTGTGATGCTTTCTGGTTCTATTTTTATGTCTAGATCCCTATTATCTGTACTGTTCATTATTGAAGTAGACTAGTTGTTGAAAAAGAATCCAGAAAGCTTATGTGTTGTTTTCTAATACCGCATAGAATATGAAATAATGTGTTCAGAAAGTCTGTTCATTATAAATAGCTCTTTGTCGAAGTTCAATTAGACACATGAAAAAACTCTTTTCCATAATAAAGAAACATGGTAGATTTTTAGCATTTTTTATATTTCTGTGTAATTTACACTTATGCTTTTCATAAAAAATGATCCAATGACAAAGTCTTTGATACTTGTGTAAATGGAGTTTTCAGCCTTTGCTAAAAACATTAATCTCGTAGCTCAAGACAATTAAGAAACCGGAAATGAAACATTAATCTCGTTGCTAGGACAGTTGAGAAACCAAAAATGTCTCGTTTTCCAAAGAAATGGTAACCAAAATTAGTATGCAACTTCTAAAATCATCTTTAGGGACTAGACCAGAAATATGGTGGTGATCAGTTGGGCTTAAAAGCTCATAGCTTATGGCTGAAAACACTGTAGCTGGCTGGAAAAAAAACACTGTAGCTGACAGAGGCTTATTTAGCATAATTAAATTTAAAAAAAATTAAAATATAAAAAATATGTTAGCCCAATATGTATAATACAAACGAATACGGGAAAAAAAGAACCGGCAAAAAAACTCAACAAAAAGTCAAAAGTTCAGAAAAAGACAAAATTTATGAATAGTAAAAAATAAGCCAGAAGATCAAGCCGAACCGATCATGGCCCATGGAAAGCTTTGACTAAAGATATATCTATAAGTTTTTTATTGCTTCTAGATATTCTCGTGCTTAGATGTTTAGTTCCAAAATGTTAGCCTATTAAAGTTTAGTCTAGAGCACAAAAAAATTCTAGATCTACCACTGACTGTATATATGCGGATTAATACTATGCCATGTTCTTACCATGACTGTTAGTGCAACAATACGGCCCCGTTTGGCACGGCTCCACTTCACAAGTGGAGCTGTTTTTTTTTTACTTCACAAGTGGAGCTGGGTGAAGCTACTTTTTTCAGCTCCACCCAAGGAGCTACTTTTGTCTCAGCAGGTTTTAAGGGACTCCTTGGGTGGAGCTATTTTGTTGTACCCCGTTTGGTACAAAACAGCTCCAGGAGCCGGTGGTGGAGCTGTGCCAAACGGGGCCTACATGGCGTGTTGCATGCATGAATCATGACCCATGGAGCCGTTCGTTTCGGTTTCAGTTTCTGGCTTATTTTTCACTATTCATAAATTTCGTCTTTTCTGAACTTTTGGTTTTTTGAGTTTTTTTCCGGTTATTTTTCCCATATTTGTTTGCGTTGTCCGTGATGAGCTAGCATATTTTTTCTATTTTTAAAATTTTTAAATTTAATTATGTCAAATAAGTCACCTTCAGCTACAGTGAAATTTCAACCGCTACAATACAATTTCAATCGGAAGCCACAGCTTTTCACCCAACCGAGCGATTTCACCTAAAGCTAGTACCGGTAGTACTGCCCACGTGTCTGGACCATTTCATGCGTCTTGCAACTGCAACCCCACCACATGTTTGATTGAACTGTAGACACTGTTCCAAAACGGCTAATCTCTTGGTCCAGAGCAATGCTTTGCAACTCAGAATTTCACATGGTGAAGGACTTATGTAGCTGCATTAGTCCTTGCATGTGTTAATGGATTATCGCTCATTGTTTCTGAAAAAACATCAGCCATTGGAGAAAGAAACTGTAGGGCAGGCGGGTAGGGTACGAGGTGCGGTGCCATTCCTCTGTGTTCCTTCCATCATCAAAGCAAGCAACTAGCCTTCCTTTGAAGTCTGAAATGACACAGGTAGTATAGCTGGACTAACAGACTTTATTCAAATAGCATCACCCAACGCACCAAATGCTGAGTAAGAGCCTATTTGGGAGAGCTCCACCACTGAAAACGTGAATCTAGAGCAGCAGCTCCACCATGGAGCAGTTCCATCGTGGATCTGGGATCCCACCATGGAGTGTTTGGCTTGTACAGCAGCTCCAGATCCACAAAATTGAGGTTTTGGTGGGAATAGCCACTTTTGGTGGGATGGGGTGTGTAACCAGTGGCATTGGTGGGTAATTACCACCCAACTCTACGGTGGAGCACCCCTTGAGGAGCTCCATGAAATCCATGGATCTGGCTCTCAGATCCAGGATTTTGGTGGATCCAGATTTCGCGGAGCTGGAGCGTTTGGGTAAAATTTCGTAAAATGAAGCTGTTTTTCGTGGATCTGGAGCTGGTGGAGCTCTCCCAAACATGCCCTAAATACTCCTGAAAACATGAAGACCGGAGCAATAATGAAGCAAAGATTCTGAGGGATGCTGCTGGTCAAGTTGCAATCATATTTACGGCACCAGCACAACAAGAACTATGAACACAATACATCATTTTCTTTAAGAAACCACACAACATAATATTTTTAGTTTGGTAACCCAAGAGAAAAGGTAAGAGATATGTACACTGACTTACAATGCGAGCGGCCCCTATCAATATAGCTACACACCTAAAAAGGGATACATAAATTATTTTTAAAAACTATTTCTGATGCACACACCACCCGGACCTTGAAGGGGCCAGTTTGCTTCAGTAAATCTTCGGCTTGCGGACCCTTTGGCTCCTCCTGCTATTCACCGCCACCAAGACAGCCTTTTCAATCCTCAACTTGGGGGTGTTTTCACTTGTCTCCTTCCTTGCAGCTGAGGATGAGCTCTCAGCTTTCTGCTTCTTTCCAGCTGAGGAGTTTCCAGTCTTCCCCTTCTTTGTAGGAAAAGCAGTCTTCATGGTTTTCTGCTTCTTTGAGCAAGCATTCTCATTTTTCTGTACTGCAGCAGGGTGTGTGGTCTCGGTTGTATGCCTTTTCGCACCAGGGGATGTGGACTCAGTTTTATTCTTTGCAGTAGGTGTTTTGAAGGCCCCTTCACTCTGATTCTTGGATGCAGATGCAGAGCACCCATCTTTCTTCTTGGGTTTCCGCCCCCGTTTCTTTCCAGAGTAGACAGCCTTCAAAGCTGGTGGTTTTTCAAGAACTGGCTCTTGCTTGACTGCTGGAGCAGCAGTATTCTCAACTTTGACTGGAGCAGAGGTATTCTCAACTTTGGAAGGAGTGGTTTTTTCAATCTTCTCAGTCAGCACTGGTGATTTCTCCAGCGGATGCTTGACGTTCTCAAATGGTTGATACCCTTCCTTGGCTGCTTGATTGTCTATGAGGATATCATCAGCATTCTGTGGAAAGAAACAGCGACAGTATCAACTAAATGTCAATGCAAAAAATATTACCCAAGAAGCTAACCTATTCAGAAAAATTCAGGACAACCCAAATAAATGGCTTGTAATCACTGAGATAGCCGTTAGATGGAGAAATAATGAATATGACATGACCAAATTATCTGAGCATTAGAGGATTTCATATCTGTCAAAGACACATAACATATCAGTAGTGTGTGTTTTGTAACCAAAGTTACAAGTGGCTTCAGCACATTGCCCCCTGATGTCTTCAATTTTACAACCTAAAATTTGCACTAAGGATGTCTTCTACCTGTCCTGGTACACTATATATGAAAGTCTGGATGGATCTGATGTACAAGCATCCTAACACCTATGAAATGTCCTGGGCACTCATGTACAACATGATGCACATCTGACATGGGTCCCAAATCCCATGTCCAAGACTTAATTACAATTCTTGTTTCATTAGGGAAAACAATATTTCTTTAGGCAGAAAAAACATTATTCGTTTACATGAAGATTGTGTTTTTATTTCTTATTGGAATTCAAAAATTGAAAACTGAAGTCATCCCCACAATATTGACAGAAGTAATATAACATTTGTTTTATCTCTCTACTTTGTAAGTCGGGGTTTTCTAAATCCCAGCCCTACTCTGTACATACAAGCCATAGGTGGATTTGGATTTCAATTCATAAGCAATAATTTTAAGATAACTGAGCCAAACCCACCACATCTAAACAAGATCTAAGCAACGAAACAAAGAAGGAAGCATAAGCCAAGGATAAAGGAGTAAGGGATTACTTCTCTGCACAAATCTCCCATATGACCATTTGGTAGTGAACTGTCAACATCTAGGAGTAGGTCCACAGTGATGGCTTTCTTATGTGACTGACTCCTCTCTCCACCTTTTTCTTCACTATTCCCCTTTGCATCTTCTATTAGACAACCAGTTGCCCTCTCGGACTCGGACAAAGTAGATATTACTGCATGAGCTGGTCTATCCTCCTTCAGCAAAATGTCTATATTCTTCTTTTTATGCGGTTTAGTATATCGGTCATATTCATACTTATAAGAGAATGGACGTTTTTGAGTCCTTTGCCTCTTCTCAGCCACTTTGACCTGAGCATGGTCCATGAAAGACATATTTTCTTGTTTAGAACGAGCCTTGCTGAGACGCTCTTGTAGCCGATGAACTTGAGACTGGATACCACCAATTGTCAAGAGAATTTTCTGTAAATTGAGTTGCTCCGAAACCATATCATATTCCTTGGACTTCTCAAACAACCCAGCAGTATCAAGCCCACCTTTAATATCATCACCAACTGCATCATGAATCAATTAAATAAAGAGTAAGCACTTGCAATGAGAAATTTACTTGGGTAGACAATCACGATTAAAAGAGTACATTTTTCTGCATTGACAAGCTAACTAATCCCTGAATGGCTAGAGTGTGCTGCGCTTCACTGATTCATACGAAAATAGGAATGTTAACACACATACTATGATACTAAAATTTCCGGGTACCACAAGGTCTACACAGAGAATAAGGTAGATGTGGGACATACACCAACACATCGCTGTATTAATTATTTACTTGGCTACTTCCTAAACAACCAGGACAGGTATTTCAATAAAATGCAAGCACTCATTAACATGACGCCCAAACCATTTTTACCAAGTATATCAACAAAGTGCCATTAGGTATGCCAGCTTTTATCCAATGACTAAAAACCTAGTTAAATTAATTTCACAGAATTTGCTGTTTTTACTTTTTAGTAAAGTGCTATGTGCAATATGTCTAAATAAGACAATAAAATGACGACCCAATGAGGCAGAATAACTAGAAACTAAGCAATTCTTTTTTCTAAGGGAGCCAGTAAAAGGAATGACCAAAGCAAAAATCACTGTTCAGAGTTTTCTCGGGCAGTCATAACTCATAATAGACTTGCCACTTTTTAGCTTCGTAAATACTCTAATTAATTAATCGCTGGCAGGTGACGAACACAAATGCAAATGCCCTAATAAAAGCAAGCATTTGCTCACAACTAGGTAAAATGGCAACTCGGTTTAATGTTGTTAACTCCACTAAAGAATTTTACCAGATGGGACCAGATCCATACCTGGACCATTAATGTCATCAATTAAGAGGCCATCTGTTTCAGCTCCCTTATTTTGTTTGTCTGCAAAAGACCAGAAGAACTTTATTAGTAACAATAGAAAGCTGGTGAAAAAAATAGATGACCATGTGATAAAGTGATGTCCTATCCCAACCAAAAAAATGAATAGATGTCAGACCATAAAAGTATGACAATATCTGGTGCTTCTTGATGTACAATGAGGTGTCCACAGTGTCTTCATGTCTTTTCCGTTTTATCCTCTCCATGCTACTATTTTCATGGCCTCTGTAATGCTGCCCTGATTCCGTCCTAGAACCATTTGTTTTGGTTACTGCCTGCTGCAATTCTTTTCCCTGCTTGATTAGAGCAAGCTGCTTGTCATACTTTGATACTTGAGATAAAAGATCCTTCATGCGCAACTCTAACCACTGACATCTCCACAGCATGGGGCAGACGGCTTTCCTCCACTCAGCAGTCACCTTTTTCTTTCTGAAAGAACATTTACATGTTACAAAATGAAAGCATATCAGAATTAACAGAATTTTTTTCCATATAACAAAATTAAAATGAGAATGCAATACCCATAAAAAAATGACAGGTCCACTAGCACATAGAAGCCCTCACAAGAGTAACTCAATTCTCGGCTTCCTCATTTATACTTATGTTACATGCACAAATTGGAAGCATAATGTATGAGCATATGACAAAGCAAGAAGTGCATGCATCACGACATACACTGTCTTCAGGTTGTGATAGCAACTTATGTTACATGCACAAATTGGATGCATAGTGTATGGATGTGTCAGAAAGCAAGAAGGGCATGCAACACGACATACAGTGTCTTCAGGTTGTGGGGGTAACTTTGTCACATGCACAAAGTTTCTAATTTGTGCATGTAACACGACATACAGTGTCTTCAACTCTTCATAGTGTATGAATGTATGACAAAGCAAGAAGGGGCATGCAACACGACATACAATGTCATCAGGTTGTGGGGCTAACTTATGTTACATATGTTACGAGTAGGCATATCTCTTTTGTATTTACTTATATGTGTAGGATTGTCTTTGTATATAATCCCTTGTACTCTTTATATATATTGCCTATTAGGCCTCATGAATATACACACAATATTCATAACAACATAAACAAAACGGAAGCATAATGTATTAATGTGCAACAAAGCAAGAAGGATATGCAACACGACGTGCAATGCCTTAGATAAAGTGGACAGTGGTACTGGGAGGAATTTCTATCCACCCTTTGGGGGTGTTACCAATCATGGTGAGGGAGCAGTGGAATTTTAGCAATTTTTACTATTAATCTATCAAGTGTTGTAATCAACTTCTATGTTTCAATTCTGTAAAAACCGATGGTCGATATGCGTCAACCTGGAGTTACTATGCATATGACATACCACAAACGTTACCATTTTTCTTGCTGTTCGATTTAATGACATCATGACAGTATTCCTACCTTTCTTGTCACTTCCGTTGCTGGCAGGGCTAATACTCTATCCTAAAGTTTGTCCTGCCATAGTTAAATCTAGGCCATAAATACACCCAATCCAATGACCCTGGCTTAGAGTTGTCTCCCCTTAATCGACTAATTAGTTATAAATTTATAATCACTCACTATGCTCGTTCTCACTAATTATAATTACTCACCATTATCTATACTCTTAAAATCATGCTATGACATAAGTCTGCCATTAATTTAAAAAATATCCATGTCCCCTCTGTTCATCTTAAGCTATGTTAAAGTCAACTAGCCAAGTACAAACAAGGGTGCCACATCATCCCAATTTCTCTCTACTGTTCGATTTCCATCTCATGGACACAAATAGAAAAATCTAGAAAAGGGCAACAATGTACAAAAAAACTCTAGATTCCAGAACCTACCATACTTAAAATGTAGATTTCATTTGCCAACCAAATAATGCACGATGCATATAGAACATTTACCCCTAATTTATTTTTTTCATAATCAGGTCTTCTTTCGTGACAATATGAAACTTCTGTAGCAACGCACAGGCTCAATCCTAAATATATTATAAGTCCGGCATTATTGCTTTATGCTTGAGTGGCTTTATGACTATTTCCATATATCGGTTAGCCTATTTTTTTGCCTCACCAGTTTACATCCATGATTCAACAATATAATTAAATACTTCCAGTAAGTTATAATACCAATTTGTGTAGGAGAATATCTCCTGAAGGCATTCTCAGGTAACATGCATCTGTTCGAATTTTACATTCTTATATGAATATGTTCTTTGTTACTCGCTCTGTTCTTTTTTACTTGATGTGTTAGAATCCACTCAGTCAAATTTTATCAATAACATCAAATAAAAAAGAACGAAGGGAACAAGTAGTAACCAAGTAATGGCTAGTGGCTACAAAATGTCTCATGTTTATAATATGATTGCTCACAAGCATTTTTCTTTTGGTTTCTCAACCATTCAATTTTATCAAATGGGTTTAAAAAAAACTAAGTGGGTAGGTTTCTAGTGATAGCTGAAATCTAACATATATTGAATACAAAAATAAGGAGAAACTGTGTATGCTTTACTGAAAATGATTATTAATAAAAATAATATCTGAAGTTTGGTATACATTGGACATGATATATAACGCAATTTAATATTATCAAACTTTATATGCTCTAGCGATGTGGGTTCCATGTGTACGATTACTAGTTACAATACAGTTTACCAGTCGAAACTTTAATACAACCTTCCTTTTTTTACCCCCCGCAGGCACGGGAAGCCCAAGAATGTAGCAAATCAGTGCCTAACTGCTTAACATAGTATTCTACTTGTTCTTTATTCCTCAAACAATACAATCAGGTATCAGGACTGCATAATCATGACATCAGAATCATTCAGTTCATACAAGGAAGCGATAAACAGACTCACCTAGGCAGCGTCGAGGCTTGATCACCATCAGCGTGAGCTGAAAAGGGAGAATTGACTTCCAGATCGCCATGGTCTGCCTCATCATCGGTCTCACAGCCAGAGCCCCCAAACGAGCTCGAGCACTCGGTGCTATCCCCCCCTTGCCCACCATGCACGGGCTCAGAACTCGCCACAGCCAGGTCATAAGAGGAGGAAGCACCCGCCACAGGACCAGCACCGCCAGGCTCGGTGCCCTCGCAGTGCAGAGGCTCAGATTTCACCACCACGTTGCTCAGGTTCTTGGCATCTCCACCCTCGCCCTCAACATCCAAGTCCGGAGCCAGGTCATCAGAGGAGTCCATACCATCCTCACAAGCCTCCATGACCAGATCATACGAGCGGGATACCCCTGGCACAGGACCGCCTGGGTCGGAGCTAACGTCGGGCATGGGGGTTCCCCAAAAATTTTGGAAAATAAACTGCCGTCACGTCAGTAGTACTCCTCCACCGCGCAGCCAACAAATCCGCAACAAACTGCATGGATTCGATTGGCGAGCAAGCACGAAAGAAAGATTTGGGTGAGACTGCTGCCTCACATCAAACAAAAGATCCCCCAGAACAAAACTCGCCCTCAGAAAGAAGAGCAATCCAAGCAACGGTAGGGCTTCCTTACCAGCGAAAGAAGAAACCAATGCAAGTCCGGAGGGGCCTCCACTCCACGCCAGTCCGGTAGAGCGGCGGAAGAGGAGGAGGACGACGACGCCGGAGGGATTGGGGGTTCTTGCGGAGGAGACGACGACGACGACGACTATGGAGAGAGAGAGCGAGAGAGAGAGAGAGAGAGAGCAGGGGGCGTCCGTTTCCAAGAGCAGACGTCGCGTCGAGCGAGCCGTGATTCGTGAATCGGTCGGTACTCGTAATTTGCGTACAAGTCCTCGTCGAAGTAACGTTTTACACGAGGTAGACGAGCCTGTCCAGGCCCAACAACCCAAAGTCCAAGTCCAATGCCTTTATTGCTAGGCCCAATCCCCTGCGCACGAATCAGGCCTTTAGGATCTTTCATCGCCCGTCGTGTAATTATTTACCCGCCAAATAAATCAAGATGAACAAATTCCCTGAGGTTGTCGGGTGGCGTGGTGAGGGATTTGGCGGGCGCACCTGCGGGCCGAGGAGCTTCGGGACTCCCCGCCGCGTGGTGAAGGAAGTTGCCCACCAAAATCTCTCCACTTTTCCCTACTAATATAAAAAAAGAGTTTATTCATTCACCACTCTTCTCTTTCGCCCTCACATCAGAATAAGATATGACACATCACAGATAGTGTACACCAAAGATGTCAACTGTTTTTTCAGTGAAAATTTTTAAAGCCTACTTTGAATATAGAAGTGCAGCAAGAAGTAGTTCAGATATTCTTACAGAAATTAAAAAAATTCAAAAGAAGCCTTAGTTTCAATTTTTTTATTAAATTACTTAGACTTTTACCATCCAAAATGTTATTTTATCCGGACTATACGTATTCGTATTCAACGAAACAATATGCATATTTTATTATAATATGACTAATTAGTTGAACAAGTTTTTAATTGAACATGAATTTATGTTTCTTTAGGTGGAGTAAATGAATTAGAATAATTAAGCATGATTATACAATGATAAAATGCATTAATGTTTTCATACTAATAAGTTACGAGGATATCTAGATCTAACCGATTTGAGTGGATATTCGATTCGAATTCATATTCGTTACAATATTTGATTCATATTTATAAGATATGGGGTCAATTAACCCCACATTTTTTTTTGCAAAACACATAAAAGGTGGATGTTCTCTAGGATTATGGTGGACAGTGGCAGATCTACTCATAAGATGTGGGGTTAATGGATCCACAGTTTTTTTTTTTTTTGCAAAACACTCTTTTATCATGTATTTTAAGCTTTATCATTGCGATTTCAGCTAAATGAACCCACTAACATTGTGTTAAGCTAAAATTGACCGCACATTTGTATATTTCTGGCTCCGCAAGGGTGCTTAGAAAGCAAAGACATTGAAAATCATATATCCGACCGCTAGAATGGTTTTTTTTGGTAAGGTAACAATGCAATTTGATATCGTGTCGACAGTGTCCCTGAATGCTTATGTACGCAGTCAGATTACAAAATTGTAAACGTTGAATTGGTTATGTAGCAGGAGTATTTGCATATTTTGCTCCTTTTCCGTCCAATTTTTGCACCACAGAATATACTGGTAGTTTTTAGGCCTGTTCTTTTTAATTTTTAAAAGCTGATTTTTAACTTTTTTTTATAGTAACTAATTTTTAAACGAAGTTTCTTTTTAAGATAGGATCTACTAGTTAATTATAGTACATACTATACCGACTTCATTTATATCAGTAAAAATCGCACGTGAATTTTTGTTACTCTGTAATATCTCGTATAAATAATTTAAAAGTCACAAACTGTAACCAAAAGCTATAAATTTCAGTAAAAAAAATAGACCCTTTGACTGCTTTCAATTTTCTGAAAATAAAAAATCCCAGTGTCTACAAAGCTCTCTCCTCTCCCCTTCGGAGATCGGCATCACCACCATGTTCTTTCACCAACCCAAACCCTAATCCCGATGCTTCCCCCTCGCCGCCTCCCCCACCGCCGATGACCCCGCGCGCGCCGCCGCTCCGCCACCACCCCCCGCACCTCCTCCTCGCCGACGCCATCGCCGTCTGGCACCCCTTCCACAAGAAACCCTGCCTCTCCGACCGCTCCACCGCTCCCCCCTCCGCCCACCTCGCCGACGCGGCCGCCGCGGAGACCCCGACCCCTCCCCCCTCCGCGAGCGGCGGCGGATCCTTCCGGTGGCTCGGACCCCGCAAGCGCCGGCGCCGCGGCGGGGGCTCGCGGTCGGTGTCCGGCCGCAGCAGCGACCGCCGGAGATCCGGCACGTGCTCCGACTTCCATGTGACGTGCGGCGCCTGTGGCGGCGGCGCCACTGACTCCAGCGGGGAGATGTGGGCGTCGGATGTCGGGGAGGTGCGGATGAGGGACGTCCCCATGGCGCCGGAGTTCGGCCCGGCACCCGTTGGTGGGGTTGGATCGGGGGCTGGTGGGATGGGTGCGGCGGCAGAGGCGGCCGTGGCCGAGTCCGGGTACGGGAGCGAGCCTGGCTACAGGGGCGACGTGGAGCTTGGGTACGGGGATGAGATCGACGAGGAGGAAGAGGACGGGCGGCAGCAGCTGTTCTTCTGGGGCGAGGAGATCGGAGGTGATGGGCGTCTTTGAGTTAAATACTTGGGATAGGCTTTCATTTTCCTCTTCATCACTCGAGTTATTGGTAGGGGTGGCATAGCTACCATGTACAGTTCTATGGATGTTTTTTTAGAATAGATCTAGTTTGTAAACTTTGTGGATTGATATTCTCGTGTGTTGGACTGTTGGGACTTAGGACTTGGGACATTCCTTGGTTGGGATCAAATGACTAGAGCTTGCTTAGCAAATCCTCTGTTTTGTTTAGATTTACATAGGAGGCGCTCATTAACTAATTGGTTAATTATAAAAAGGATTTAGACTCCGCTAGTATAAGGATGTAATTTTCTAATTTAAGTTTGTTTGATTTGTGAATGAATGGAACAGAACAATGTTTTCCATTGTTTGATTTGTGAATGAATGAAACAGAACAATGTTTTCCATTTCGTCATTAGTGAAACATCGTAATTTGTTCCATAATTAACCAAACCAACTTTGGGGTACACTATTTGAATCCTAATTTTTTTTAATGAAACCTAACTTTTAGTCTACTTGCAAACAGTACTCCCTACGGGACAACATAATTAGTTAGTTTATTGATGAGCCAAAAATATCTAAGATTCTGTTATTCCTACCCTTGTTTTAATGGAATCTTGAGTTTGTCCCGTTTGGAACCTGGCACTGAAGCAAATCTCTGCTGTATTTCATTATTATAAGCTAAATATGTGGACTGTGGGCCTTATTGCAATTCTAAGTTGCCTTATGGATGGTTGTGTGAAACTATTGAGATTCAATGGTTCTTCCATTAACATACACCTGTCATCAGAGACCCATGAATGTTATTGTAAGTGGGTGTTGCTGATGGATTTAGGGGATTTAGGCAAAAAAAAATTCTAATTTTAAGCTGATCATGCAGAAGTATTTTTCATCAAGGCTTTCCTGGGTATGATAGCAACATTGGCAAGTTTTTTTTGTAATTGATTCCATTGTTTTGATTAATGTTTTAAGGGTTTGGTTCCATCTGCTTTATGAACTCTTTACATAAATTAAGGGTTTGATAGCAATACGTTTTTATTAATGTTTTGAGGGTTTGGATGTGATAGAAGCATTTTCTTAAGCTAATAGTGAGAAACCAATGTTGGCGGAATTATCTTACTTGATGGCATATCATATAGAAAAGGATCTTGGCTGAATTTGATTCCCCAAGCGCATTGTGGCCTTTTATGGGTTACTACCTTAATCCACTTCTTTTGTTTTAGAAACATGTCTTCTCTTGCTGTCAATACCCCCATCTGCTGAAGCCCAAGGCCATTGGATAATACTGTCTGGCTGTGCTGAAATTTCTTCGTTAACTAAATAAGCAATAAAAAATTCTAAAATTGATAGCATGCCAGTCCAATTTTGAATTGGTGCACTGCCCCAAATTCCGTATTCCTAGTCTAGTAGAGGCTGTAGAGCTACCAAAGCCTACATTACCAAATGCTAGTCTACTAGCTATGGTTACACCGGACTTGGAAGGGCTATTGTAACACCATGTTCACATTTGAATGTCTGGTGTTACCATTCATGTCTCACTGGATAGTATACTTGACTGTGTTAGTGTGCCTCCTAAAAGCATCATCAACTTTAGCGCGTTGCTAGCGTAATGCATTTCTGTAGTATTACAAGCCAACTTTTCTCTGGTTGCAAATTTCTTCGACTTAACAGGCCACTCTCTCATGTGAAAATATATTGGATGACTCAAACTAGTTGTGCTGAATTTTCTAGTGTTAAATAAAAAAACAAGTGATTTCAAAAAGCCCTACTCCGCTGCTGTCAACACTTGGGTGTGGCCAAATGCTGGTGTACTAGCTGTTTGGTAATTTCAGAAGGTAATTTCAGAATTGGGAGGATTGTTGCAAGTTGTAATGCCATATTTGGGAGTTGGGACAGGTTGATGGTGCTATATGTCTTACCGGACATTATAAACAAATTTTAGTCTTGTCTGAGCATGCTTCCTGGAAGCATGATTGCTACTTGTCGGTTATTAACTTTAACCTACTTACACAATTTTAGAAAGGCGGGTTGTTATCAGGGTTCCAAATCCTGTCGGTAACCGAAAACCTCTATAGGGTTTTGGAGATTTTAGGTGCTAACGCGGAGGAATTTGGGTCTAATACTATTTCAGGGTCAATGAAACTATGAATGTGAAAATATACATAGGGATAAGAAACAGATAAGGCACCTTACCAGAATCCACCAGGTGGTTACCGTTCACCCAGTGGCAAGGTTCTAAAAATTGGTAACCGGTACTCGATTGGTCATCCAATCTAGTAGTGATTATACATCGTAATCAGTCTATTATGCGGCATAACCAGCCTGATTATGCAGATAACCAGCTAATAGGTAGGGGCACCTGTTACTTGTATACGGCCGAGTATACGGTCTAGTAGACCTGTTTTTAGAACACTGTCCAGTGGAGTCCCTGAATTTAAGTGTTATTGAAACTGGACCGAATCGATGAAACTGGACCGGATCGACGGTTGGACTGGCAAAAACCAGAATCAGCAGCCCCACCGGTCCGGGCTGGCTTCAAGACCGTTTAAGTAATCAAACTGGTAAAGACTTGTTCGAAAACGGCTGGTTTTCCAAGGAACCATTCAACCACCCGGGCACCCAGCTTTAGCTGAACTGTCCTTTCCACCGAAACATGTATAAAAACTGGCAGGTGGGAAAATTTTGGGCAAAACCCAAGGAAAAGTGCGAGCGTGGGGTTTGACCACCAGACCCTCTCTTGGTAAACAAAGGGTGCACAACATGCCCACCTGGGCAGGTTGGTTGGTTGTGACAATATGGAGATTACCATATACATGTATTATATCTCATCATGAAAGCTATATAAATATATTAAAAATAACTTTAACTATTAAAATAATGTAGTTAAAAAGCCACCGGTCCAACCAATGAGCCATGAACCAGTTGCTTTATTGGTTCCATTACCTGTCCGGTTTCAATAACTATGCTGAATTCGACCATAAAAGGCAAATTGAACCTTGACTGCCATTGGCTATCAATCCGCTTGCCTACGGTGGCCACTGAATCAAGCAGATATTTTTTCTGTAAGTATACAAAGAAGTACAGGTTTTCAAATTGCTAGTGTGATGGATTAACGTATTAATATGCATGTGTTATTGGTGTTACTAGATTAGGATATCTTTGAAAGTTTGTTGACCATCCAGGCAATTATATCTAAAATCCTCACCCTATCTTGGATGAGCGATTGGTTTTATTTCCTCGTTTCCTGCAATAGATAAATGGTTGGAAATAATAATCTTTAGTGCTAAAAGGGGTGGTGGGCCTGGTGGCATAATGAAATTGTGATGTTGAGCACGGGTTCGTGGTGCTTGTATAGGTGTTTCTTGCAGCTGAAAATGCTCTTGGGTCACTTGGATGATGTTCGTGTGTTGCAAATTTGCCATTCATGCCACATACTATGTGTTTATTTTTATCATCCTAAAAGTTGCGCTAATTACTGCTGTTCTATTTTTGCATTGCAGAGTGCATCGCAGACATGAATAAGATGGGCATTGTTGGTGACAATAACTTCAGGGAGCAGAAGAGCTATAACCGTTGCAGGCGCAAGAAGCATGATGTGAGGATGTTGGATCCCTTGAGATGCAAAGGTTAATGACGCTGGTAAAACATCTAGACATGTTGCAGCATGGCCTCCACACCAGCGGCAGTTCTCCCCAGGTTGTTTCTTTGTTGTAGCATGCCTTAATAGAGCGGCCGAACTAATTACCGATGAATCGGGATGTGTGCAGTTGTTTCCGAACAATCAGTGGTTTCTGTACTAGATAATTTTCTGTTAGCATGTTTCTGAAGAATATTATTGTATGTATTTACTACCTAGCAGCATCTGAAGTTATTGCCACCCTTGCTGTCGTGTTGTGACAATAGATTTCACACTTTTTTTTGCATTCCAATGGATATTCAATTAGCTATCAAATTGTCAAAACCGCTTTAGCTTCAGTGCAATTTAACGTTTATGCAGATTGTTATGCTCGAAATTGAACTCCTGCGTTCTTGAGGACACTTCCACGGTTGTTTTAGTTGTTGTCAATCTTGTTTGTAGTTTGCGTTTTTATACTTATTCAACATGACTTTTTTTGTTTTTGTTTTTGCCCAGAATTGCCAGGAGTATCAAATTGTTAAGCATGCCACCAATACGTATGGCCCTCGGCTTCGCTAATTATTTTAGGGAAGAAGGCCTGCAGCGTCACCAATTAAAAGATGTAATGGAGATGTGGAAGCCTGTCACCAACGAATATGGGTAAATAACGCAAGAAAACAGCAAGAAAGAGCCCACAAGAAGGTAAAGATATTAGTACTAGTGCTATACGAACCTTGCAGGAAAAATAAGGTTGTTCTGTTGATCTTTCCGTCAGCAATGACCTAAGCATGCCAATAGAGTACTAGAGCCGACGTAACATTGCACGCACCGTGCAATCATGTGCTTTTGATTCTGGTCGCATCTTGGTAGGACATGGCCACATCCTAGTGCAAATCTGATTTTAACTTGGCCCAGTCCTTTTTTTTTATGATTCAGCTAATGGACGAAAGCTTTGCACCTTCCGTGTATCTACAATTTACACAGATTGTTAACTTTAATGTGGCGAACTTGTCGCTCAGTTAGATTCTAGGTGCATGTTTTATTTCATTCATGGAGTACAAGTAATCTCATCTTGCATTGAATAACTCAATACGAAATCTGAATCTTCTATGTTGTAGTTGCAAGATGAGTTTGGTTTGTTTTGGCTCTATTGAATTTTCTATGGTTCTGTTTAACTGGTCCCATGAATTGATACTGCAAGTTGAGTTTCCCTTAGCATACAAGCGATATCATGTCATCGATCTAGCAGGAGGATAATGTAACTGTGCAAAGAAGTAGCAAAAGTGCAGGTGCCCACAGAACAATCAAAACAACCTCGGTATCACCTCATATCAGATAATATCGTTGAACTAAAACTTTTTTATAGGTATACTATATCCTTGAACTAAGTAAATTTCGTACTTACATTATGATTTCGTGGAATGATGACTCTATACATAATACAATATTAGTATAGCAGGATGCTCAAGTAAGACTTATCAACTTTGATACTTGATAGAGCCTGATTGGGACCTTAATATATCTTCGTTCTTTAAAGTGATCACTAAACAGTACTAGTACTTAGCAGCCGGCGGTGGTGCTTGGTGATGGCTTAGCTGGTTTATTTTTTACTGTACCCGATGATGGTGTATTTGATATAATTAAATTTAAAAATTTTAAAATAAAAAATGTTAACCCATCATAGATAATACGAAGGAATAAAAAAAGAAAAGACAAAAAAGCCCTCCAAAAGCCAAAAAGCCTCAAAAGACAAAATAAAAGAATAATAAATTATAAGTCAAAAGTCAGAAACAAAAGCTGAAACGAGGGGATTCCTATTTGCTTTCTCTTGAGTTTTGGAGTTTCGCGGAATGTTGCATCAACCTAATCCTTACGCTCTCAATTTTTACCCTTTTTTTTATGATTTGACAGTCAATGAAACATGATTAAAATGAAAGAAAGAAAAGTTTGCTTTCATTAAACAATCTTTACAACTGATCAATTTGCTCATTCATTTGCAAATATTTGCTCTTGCAAAGTTGCAAGTGGCACACCAACCCACAAATCATAAGCTCACCTGTGTACATAAATACGTGGCGCACTTCAGCTAGAGCACTCATCTGCTTACTTCATGGTGCAAAAAGCAGCAGCCCACAGCAAACCGAGTGTTCGCGCCATGGCCGCAGATGCCGCCAGCGACAATCGCCGGTACGACTTCGACGTGATCGTGGTGGGCGCGGGCATCATGGGCAGCTGCGCGGCGCACGCGGCGGCGTCCCGCGGCGCGCGCGCCCTGCTCCTTGAGCGTTTCGACCTGCTCCACCACCTCGGCTCCTCGCACGGCGAGTCACGCACCATCCGCGACGCCTACCCGAAGGCGCACTACCCGCCGATGGTCCGCCTCGCTCGCCGCCTCTGGAGTGATGCCCAGGCCGAGTCCGGCTACCGCGTGCTCACCCCGGCGCCGCAGCTCACCATGGGCCCGCGCGGCAACGCCTCGCTCCTCGCCGCCGTCGAGAACGCCGGCGCGGGGGAGGTGGACGTGGCCCGGAGGTGGGGAGGCGTGTTCCGCGTCCCGGACGGGTGGGTGACGGCGGTCAGCGAGCTCGGCGGCGGCGTGCTGAACGCGACCAAGGCGGTGGCCATGTTCCAGGCGCTGGCCGTCAAGAAGGGCGCCGTCGTCAGGGACAACACGGAGGTCGTCGACATCGTCAAGAAGGAAGGAGAAGCCGGGGTTCTGGTGAAGACGAGCAACGGCGAGGAGTTCCACGGCGCCAAGTGCATCGTGACGGTCGGCGCCTGGACCAGCAAGCTGGTCAAGTCCGTCGCCGGCGTGGAGCTCCCCATCCAGCCGCTGCACACGCTCGTCCTATACTGGAAGATTAAGCCCGGCCGCGAGCACGAGCTCACGGCGGAGTCCGGCTTCCCGACGTTCTCCAGCTACGGCGACCCGCACGTGTACAGCACGCCGTCGCTGGAGCTCCCGGGCCTGATCAAGATCAACTACGACAGCGGGCCGCCCTGCGACCCGGACAGCCGGGACTGGGTCTCCGGCGGTGGCGACGCGGCTGCGCAGGTCGCCCGGTGGATCGATGAGTTCATGCCGGACCACTTGGAGACCTCCGGCGGGCCGGTCGTCCGGCAGTCGTGCATGTACTCCATGACGCCGGACAAGGACTTCGTGATCGACTTCCTCGGCGGGGAGTTCGGCGAGGACGTGGTGGTCGGGGCCGGGTTCTCCGGTCACGGGTTCAAGATGGGGCCGGCGGTGGGGACGATCTTGGCCGAGATGGCCATCGACGGCGAGGCGAGGACGGCAGCGGAGGCCGGGGTGGTGCTCCGGCACTTCAGGATCAACCGGTTTGAGGGCAATCCCATGGGAAATTAACATCAAGGATAATTGAGTTAAAATAAAACTAAAGTAAAGCCGTGTGCGGCATGCACACATAGCTACTCAAATTAAGGATAATTAATATGACTATGCTCTAGTATGCATGCGATTATTGTCGTCGAGGTGGATGGCAATTGGCTTGTTAATGTACTCACGTTCTTGTTCTTGTGATCTTCAAGTGCCCAAAGTCAAGTCTTGCTCTATCCTTTGTTGCTACTAGCTGGTCTTTTTAACTGTGAAACAAAATCTTAGTTTGTAAACTCGATTATCTTCTCAATATTGTGTGTAAACTGGCTTTCGGCTTTTGGCGTATTATCTTCTCAATTTTAGTTTGTAAATTTTAGTATGCATGTGAGCTTTTGGCTTCTAGTTTCTTAATTTTGTCTTTTTCTGGTTTTTGAGGGGTTTTTTCTTGAATTTTCTTTTTTTTTTCTCGTATTCCTTTGCATTGTCCGCGACGGACTAATCTTTTTTCTACTTTTAATATTTTTTGAATTTAATTACGTTAAAAAAGCCACCAGCAACTACAGTGCAAAATAAACCAGCTACCATACTAAACAGTAAAAAATAAGCCATAAACTATAAAAAAAACCTAAATAAGCAGGGCCAACTAAATATAAAATGCTCCAAGTGGCTTAAAGCCAGGGCTTCAGCAATGGTTTTGTTTTTTTTTTTTTTGCTTTTTTCGTCTTTTCTGGCTTTTTTTTTGTTTTTTGGCCTTTTCTTTTTTCCCCTTATTCCTTTGCATTATCCGTACTGATATTGAGTTTCTTTTCTTGATGCATAGATAACCGATAGCAAAGAAATAAAATAAGTCGTCAACAGCTACAGTGCAATTTTAACCATAAGCCATCAGCTCACCACCAGTTCGAGCGGGCCAAATTTGTTGAATAATTGGTGCCTCGCGGAGAGGGGGGGGGGGCTCCTGTTAGTTCTAATTTGGTTTCCATGAAAAGATGTGAGTGCATACTAAAAAAAATCCTTAGACCATAAATATTAGGTAGATGCTATTGTAATTTATGTATAAGATTATTAAATAAGGAAGATCATCGGATTGCTCTCTCTTTATCTTGCACCTATTTATTCTTTTATTTTTGCATGTCTAATTGTGTGATTATTCTTGTTTCTAGTTATGGAGATTGGTTGCATAGATCAATTGGCGATGCTAGTTATTAAACACAATTAACATATGGTGGAGTTGACAACGATTAGGAGGGCTATTTTACCGGTCGTTTCCCATTCACACTTTTGGACATGATCTTAGGCCCTGTTTTGTATTAGTTTCTGATTACAACTTTTACTTAGAAAAACCAAAAGTTGGAATAAATATCTGGCTTGTTGAAGTGGTTTATCTACCCCTCTCGCTACCGTATAGCTCTGGAGATAAGGCGGGGCGCACGGGTATATCACATGTCCCACTTCTCTCACGCGCGCATCTCGCTTTCACCTGTTCTACTGTGAGCTTCTCTTTTTAAAAGCTATTTTTCAGCTATTACTATTTATTTTAAACAAAAAAAACTATGAAACATGAAAAAAAATCATGAGCAAAAGGCATACGAAGGCCGATTGACGGCCGAGGCCGTCGACCCGACCCGAGGCCACGCAGCGCAGACAACGCTGCTCTCCTCCTCTCGTCCTACATATGACCAGTCACGCTCTCGCACATCTCCGCGGCCACCGAGAAACCCTGGCGTTGCTTTGCCGTGCTATCTGAGTCCAACCCCTGCACTTTTACATCGAAGACCTTCGCCGGAAATGGCGTCGGAGCTGTCGTACCGCGGCGGGGCGGCCCCCGGCTCCGTCTCCGACGGCGGGGAGTACTCTCCGAAGCCCTCCAAGCCGCTCTCCTGGCTCCCGCGCGCCGCCCGCTACGCCGCCGCCGAGCACCGACCTCTCTTCGCCCTCGCCGGCATGCTCTTCGCCGCCGCCCTCTTTTCCTTCTCGTCCTCCTCCTCCGGATCCTATTCCCACCCCACCACCACCTTCAACCACCTCGCCACCGCCGCAGCGCACCCGTCGCTGCACGAGTCCGCCGGCGCCAAGGTGCCCCTGGGGCTGCGGCCGCGCGGGCTGCGGGTCCTAGTGACGGGCGGCGCCGGGTTCGTGGGGAGCCACCTGGTGGACCGCCTGGTGGAGCGCGGCGACAGCGTGATCGTGGTGGACAACTTCTTCACGGGCCGCAAGGAGAACGTGGCGCACCACCTCGGGAACCCCAGGTTCGAGGTGATCCGGCACGACGTCGTCGAGCCCATACTGCTCGAGGTCGACCAGATCTACCACCTCGCCTGCCCCGCCAGCCCCGTGCACTACAAGTACAACCCAATCAAGACCATCATATCCTTCCTTACTGAGTTACTGAGATACTTCGTCTGAACGCTCATCAAAGCTTGGTATTTTCTTGGATGGTTAATGGTTTGGTGCAATTGATCGTTCATTTGCTTACTTTGGTTGGCCTTTTGGTTTAATTTTGCTGGTTTTGGGTGAATTTTGTTGGTATGGTTGGTTTTTGGACGGGGAAATTACGCTTTTTATGATTTCGGTGCTGGTCGGAATGGGATGATGATAAGTAGACATGGATAAAAATAGAGTAATTGAATAGTAGATTTCAGGTTTAGCTTTGGAAATGAGGGTTGGGCTGTAGAATTTTCGCAACTTTGACAAATTTAGGACTTTGAGTGCAAGTAACTAGGTCGAGATTGCTGTCATTTTCTTTCTAATCGATGCTGCGTACTTCTCACTTAATATCATTTCCATGTGTCTTCTTTTCCAACTTCTAGAGCTTAGTGGAGTTGTAGCCTAACTACCAATCAGAGTCAAAAGGACAAATAAAAAATTCATTTCATTTGTTAAAACCAGCTCTATCTTTTTACAAATGGTTAGGATCCTTAACACTTGATATGACACAAGACCAATGTGGTTGGGACACTGAACATGCTTGGATTGGCCAAGAGGATTGGGGCAAGGTTCCTCCTCACCAGCACCAGCGAGATCTATGGTGATCCGCTCCAGCATCCTCAGGTGGAGACTTACTGGGGCAATGTCAACCCCATTGGTAACAATTTTTCCTCCTAATACTTTGTTTCACTAATTCCTTAATGCAACAGCATCGACAAACAGTGGACTGAACTGAACTTCCATGTTCCTTCGTACTTTGCCTGTTTGTGGTAGTTGTACAGAGTTGATTGTGGCGAATAGAAGAAAGAAAGTAAAGAAAGATACATGTTGTCAGTATTAATTTTGGTAATTCGATTGTGGAGACATGGTAGAGAAGAAACGATAAATTTTATGTTTATTTATTTTTTAAAAATGCTTCTTTTCTCAATCACCAGATGACAAAATAAGCTATTAATAGACGGTGCTGTGATTGGCATATTAGCCATGCAGCTACTGCTTACCTGACCTTCTGAGAAAAGGGATGTTGGCTGGAATTTAAAGCACTAGGAATTGTGGTTGTGGAATCCTAATTTGGTTGGCGCCCATGCTTTGAATCTTCCCCGTGGAAGCGGCCACTTTTGGTTGGTAGAATTAGCTCCAAGAGGGCTGGCCACTTGTTGGATCCCTCCCTAATAAAGGAAGACTAGGATAAAACTACAGCAGGTCAGCGTAGTTTAACCTAACTAGTGACAGCCAATAGAGCATAGGAGAGGAGTCCAACAAAAGAGAAGAAAATTTTTGCTGAGCTTGACAGCAATAGCTAACCCTTTTCTCCATGCAGTCCTTTTCATACTTTATCACATACAGTTAGATTTCATGTATAGAAAGTTTTGCTTGTTTTACAAGAGATTATCTAATCCAAATACTTTGTTTGAATAATAGGTGTCAGAAGCTGCTATGATGAGGGCAAGCGCACAGCTGAAACATTGACCATGGATTACCACCGCGGTGCCAACCTTGAGGTTTATGCCATTTAGATTATTTGTGATTAATAGCACTCAAATTACCTTTTTTGTTGCTAAAATATGCTAATTTTATGTTGTTCATAGGTGAGGATTGCTCGAATTTTTAACACATATGGTCCTCGCATGTGCATTGATGATGGCCGTGTCGTCAGCAACTTTGTTGCTCAGGTAGCCACCGTTTGTAGCCTCCTCTTTTGACACCTGAATTTGGACAGTTCAATTGTTTGTTTGATACTGAAATGCTCCTTGTGCAATTATGGTTTCAGGCGCTGAGGAAGGAGCCTCTGACTGTCTATGGTGATGGCAAACAGACTAGGAGCTTTCAATATGTCTCTGATTTGGTGCGTCTCTTTATAACAAATAAAACACATGAACAATCGCAATCCCCTGCTATCTACACTTCTGTCTCATATGAGTAGTTTACCTTGTTTGCGTTGACTCTTTATCCATGAAAAACCTTATTTGCATTTTGTTACTCTCACGCATGGAAATAACATCCTTGAATTAATCCAATAAAGCTGCTGCATATCCTTTTCATACTGCACTGAGAGTACTGTATTGAGTATATATTTATGGTCACTGAAGATCGGAATGTTATTGGTTTCTTGCAAAGACATCTAGGTATCCAGCAACCGCGATTGATGATGAGTATCTGTGATGATTGGTTCTACCATCTAATTCTGCTGATACTATAAGAGTATTAGTATCATGCTGCTACAGTGCTACGTTTGATACTGATGTGATGCTTCTGACAGGTGGAAGGGTTGATGAAGCTGATGGAAGGTGAGCACATAGGACCATTCAACCTGGGTAATCCAGGTGAGTTCACCATGCTGGAGCTTGCTAAGGTTGTCCAGGACACCATTGACCCAAATGCGCGCATTGAGTTCCGTCCAAACACCGCGGATGATCCGCACAAGCGCAAGCCCGACATCACCCGTGCAAAAGAGCTCCTGGGCTGGGAGCCCAAGGTTCCCCTACGTGAGGGCCTTCCCCTCATGGTCACTGACTTCCGCAGACGTATCTTCGGGGACCAGGAAGACTCCGCTGCTGCAGCTGGTGGCCTGTCTTAACTTCAAAACGCCACACATTTTAATGAAGTTTTATGATTGATTGTATACAAGAAGTAAAAATGGGTAGGACAGATCTTATGATTTGGAGAATTTCGATGGTCTGCTCTTGGGCTGGTTTATATACTATATTGACACAAGGTAATGGCTGCATGCCTGCATACATAGTTCGTTGGGAAATATGGGAATGTACTAAAACATCTTGGCACGTCTGTAAGCTATTTGTGGCACCGTTGTGTTAACAGAAAATCTTGGTTGGAAATTCAATATTGAGATCATAGTGTTAATAAACTAGTGTTAATAGTGTTGGAAATCCATGAAGCAAATATGTTTGTTTCAAACTGCATTGGAACAAGAGATTTATTTATTGAGCAAATGTTCACTGCAATGGAGGGAAGGGAATGATTTGTCATACATCTACTGACATATGTCTATACTACACACATATCACCACTTCCTTATTCGTCATTGTTCTAGGTGCACATCTGATCAGGGCTGGCACTTCTATAATCTTTACATTACATGCTACATTTCTGCGTGGTGATGTGTCCGGCCGGTGAGGCCGCAGAGGAAGCCCCCACGCCGCCGAGGGTGCCCGTGTACCGGTGTTGCACTGTTGTAGGTGTTTTTCTCGCCATCGATAATGAACTTGTCAGGCGCTGCCATCATCTTCATCAGGCGATCTTCCAGAGTCCAGCTGCGGCTGCGCTCGTTGAGCCAGGCGACGATGTCGGAGAAGACGGCCTCCACGTTCTCGTCGGGCTCACCGGCGGTGAGGCCATGCCACATTCCCGGGTAGAGCTTGATGTCCTTGTCCGTGCTGGCGGCGCGCTCGTACAGCGCGCGGCTCACCTCCGGGTCGGTCACCGTGTCAGCCTCGCCGTGCAGGACGAAGAACGGCAGCTTCACCTGTGGAAACATATTCGGAAAAGCAGCAGGGTTCAGAGCCAATGCTCAGCCATGTTTGGACATAAAATTGAAACACATCGTTACAAAGCGATGCAAGATTGTGCTAATCTGAAGTTGAGAGTACCTGTGACAAGCTATCTTCTACGTACATGCTGGTCCTGAGCAGCTCCAGTGCAGTCTTCAGGCGCGGCTTGTCCTGGTAGATCAACTTGTTTTTCCTGATCTGAATGGAATAGTAGAAACAACAGGTTAAAACTGAACACTAAGAATTCTCACTGTTCAAATACATCAATGGGGCAATGGCAGCAGAATGGTATGAAAACATCAAGAGTGGGTTTTCCGAGTAATATGACAGTGATGTGGAAATCTGGTGTTCAGTCAAGCATGTACTGCAGTGCTGGAAGAACCGGACCTGTAGTTACAGATAAAAGATGATGCATTTTGACCTGCCTGACCATAATGAACACTGGAACTGTGGACACATGTTGCCGAATAATATGCCCAAAGCAGCATTGCATATGCTTTTTCGGACAGTTCGAGCGCTGAAAATACAGGTGGTTCTGTAGACATGAGCTTCTTACGAATTAGCCAATATCCCAATACTATCACAGTGAAACTGAAAACATAGTTACCACTTACTCCCTCCGTCTACAAATGTAAATCATTTTTTTATTTTTTAACGGTTTCTAATACAAGACTTTGACTATGATTTATTATTATAATATACTAGCAAAAATAAAAAATATATTATAAAAAAATTTTGCAAGACGAATTCAATGGTATTATTTTCATGTGGTCAATTTATATACTTAAACATATATTAATAGTCAAAACTTGGAAAGTTTGACTGTACGAAACCCATGATTACCTACATTTGTGGACAAAGCAGGGGCGGATCTGAGCCCATAGCAACATGGGTTTCAGTCCAGGGCGTGAAAAATTACTAGTGTATAGCCCAGGTAATTCTAGCTCAGCCTGAGGTATAAATCCTATAATTCAGCCCATGTTATTCCCAGTATCAAACTTTCTTCCAGCAAATTTAGCTCAAGACGTGATGCAATTATAGATCTGCCACTGGACAGAGGAAGTATCTATCATGAGAGTATAACTTTTTAAACAGTATTATACTAAGGGAAAACAGATTATACTGCATGTTCATTGCTAAAACTAATCCATGGCTCGTTAACCCAACTGTTTTTTGAGCACTGAAAATGTAATACCCCAAATATGCAAAGAGAGAATAAAAGAGAAGAGGTGGCCGTCAGACCCATCGGCGTTTAGATTGCCGATTATTTAACGCTCGCAGAGGTTCCCAGATCATCCAGGGACGGTCGGCACCGTCTAGGAAGCGACTAAAAGTAGCGCTCTCAAAG
Source organism: Dendrocalamus latiflorus (assembly GCA_017311315.1). Lineage (NCBI taxonomy): Eukaryota > Viridiplantae > Streptophyta > Magnoliopsida > Poales > Poaceae > Dendrocalamus > Dendrocalamus latiflorus. Next base: position 4,055,531 of record CM029670.1, on the reverse strand, counting down.
GTTCCCAGACCGTCCAGGGCTGGTCGGCACCGTCTCGCGTTGTGGGTTTTCGTCATTCGGCAGGAAATTCTATTCTTACCTGTTACCGATTTACCTGCAGCAGTAGAAGAGCACCAAATAGTGTAGGGCAGCTGTTGGACCAAAAGCCCTTAGGGCCATAGCCTGCCAAGGCAAAAAGGGAGGGGTAGAAGCGACATTTCGCAGTGAGTGCGATAGCCATGCCTCTTAAGTAGACAAGACAGCACACAGCCACTGCACCCACTCCATTTTCTGCCACACCCTCAAGAACCAAGCCAAGTAACATCATTTCACTCCCCAGCCGAGAGAAAGCGAGGGAAGGCAGGAAGGAGGAAGGCAAGACGGAGCCGAAGGGGAGAAGGAGCTCGAAGGGCTAGAACGCGAGGACGTCGACGACTGCCGATCACGCGCCAAGCCACCACTGAGTATGTCCATCTCTCAACCCCATGGCACCACACAAACACGTAGAGAGAGAGAGAGTGAACCGACGAGCTCGGCTCCACTGGGGGCGAGGCCCAGTGCCTTTGAGCCAAAGCCGGGGGGCGGTGGCGTGTGGACGCGCAGATGACCGAGGGAAGCGGGGTAGCGTAGGAGGAGGCGGCCGGCGGCCGTTGGCCGTGCCGGCCGGCGGCGGTACCCAGCGCTCCACCACCGCGCGCACGGAGAGGCGAGCAGGGTACGGCCGACGGTGAGCCCAAGGTGCCGGCCGGTCGGCTGCGCAAGAGAGAAGGCGGAGGCGGGGGCCAGCGACGCCGCCCTAGCCGCACGCCACCGCGCCGCCATGCGTGCGCCCGAGCGACGCCGGAGGAGCACCTGTAGGCGCGCACCCGCGCGCAAGAGAGAGGGGGGAGGAGAGCAAGAGGAGGCGGGTAGGAAGAGGGGGGGCCGGCCTCGCGCGCCGTCGTGCCGCCCCTGGGTGAGACCGGTGAGACCGGTGAGGCCATTCGGCCGGATTGGGGATGGGGGAGAGAGAAGGGGATGGAGTCGGCGGCGAGGAGGGGCCGGCGCGCCTGTGGGCCGCCGCGCCGCCTGGAGTGGAGCCGGCCGTTCGGCCAGATGCGCAAGGAGGAGGAGGCCATTCGGCCAAAGGGGAATAGGGGAGAGAGAAGGGGCCAGGTGAGGAAAAAAATGGGGAGGCCATTCGGCCAAAAGAGAGTTAGGGGAGAGAGAAAAACCGGGTAGGTGAGAAAAGGAAAGGAAAGAAAGAAAAAGAAGAGAAAGAAAAGAAGAGGAAAGAAAAAAAAGAAAAGAAAAGAGGAGAAAAAGAAAAAAGGGGGGTTCGGCACCTGCGCGACAGGTCCCAGAAACCCGCGCGTCTTTACGCCAGATTCGGGCTATACGTGTAGGGCCGTCGTCGCCTATTTAATATCTGGTTTCGTTATAATATGGTAAATCGGATTAATCGCTTGTACAGGTGGAGGTCCTGAGTCGACGTCGTTCGCACGTCGCTTCGCTCTGCTTGATTAACAGGCAAGTACATGGTAGAGCGGTAGACCAAGGTTTATGAATATGCGATGTTTACCTGATATGATGATATTTATGTGGAAATGCGTTGATTACATGATATCTATGTGGAAATGGGATGTTTACATGACATAAGGTTGCACGGTAAATGATGGCAAAGATGATGGAGTGAGGTAGGCAATGATGCTTATCTGCTAATAATGTTAATAATGAGCATGATTATGATCATGAGCATATGCATTTGCATGAGGAGCACTCAAGAGTGAGGGCGGTGAGAAAGTCCCTAGCTATAAGTAAAGCTAGCGGACTAATCCGGAGTGCTCTTGAGTAAGACCTGCTTCGGTAGGCCTCCACGGGAGTGGAGGGGTCCCGTGCCTAAGAGGGCGGGCCCACGATGGGTGAACATCGACGGGTGTTCACTCGGCAGTACCGGTACTTGCAAAGTGGTGAGCATATGAGCATGTAGAGTAATGAAGCATTGCATTGATGGCATAGCAATGGTTGGCTATGAGAATGATAACACGAACATGATGTTATATGTGGATTATGTTTAAATGCTTACTTATGTTGGTAGTGCCTATCGTTCTGTTATGTACTTGCTGAGTCGATGGACTCACCCTTGCTTCATTGATGTTTTTAGGTGATCGTTGAGGATGACATGTATGGGCGGGAATAGCACATGAATAATTGGCACGAACCAATAGCACTCTTTGTATCACCTTTTGTCAGTTTATCTAGCCTTTACTAGGCTACAGTAATCGCTAAAAAATGCAATGTTGTATCCGAACGTAGCAATATGAACAATCTTAGTGTTGGCTTAAATTCTCCTAGTGTTGTCGAAATGGTAAGAGTATTCGGAGGTGGTAACATTCTGGCCCAGAGGGTGGGCGGGGTGTTACAGAAAAATACAGCCTGACAGTGGTAGAATAACTGAAACCAGGACATCTGAAGAAGAAAGAGTTAAATTTCACCGACCTTTTCTCGCTTGACGGGGTCCTTGAAGGCGGCGTCGATGACGTCTTTGGTCGGAACGATCTTCCACTTGGGGATGACGTTCTCCACCTGCGTCAGGAGGGTGATCACCAGCGGGTGCGGCTTCACCTTCTCCGATATCTGAATTGCACAGAGGAAATTTTCAGATAAGAAAGCACGCAACATCTTACAGATTCAGATTGTTGGCAATGTACTAGTGTAGCTTCATCTCGTTTGTTCGATCGTGCATACCTTGCACATGGGCGCGACGAGGACGGCGCCGTCCCAGAACGTGGGGTCCTTATTGTGCAGCAGGAGCGCCACGGCGCCGCCCATGGACTCGCCGTAGAGGAAGCGGCTCTTGCTCCTGTACTCCTCCAGGTCTGCAGGAATCAGGCAGGAAGGAGAAAGAGAGCAGCTGATTAGTAATGGCCACCTAAAGGAGACAGGAAGTTCATGTCATTGCTGTCTGAAAGTAGTAAGATGACTTGAAACACTCCGGGTTAGGATTCTTTGCTCTTTCACAAATTCCAGTTTGAATTCCAAGGCATTATTACATCATCCTGCAACCATCTGTGATCTGTGATAGTGCAAGTGCTTAATTCCTTTTGCGTTTCTTAATTACGATGTGACCCAACAAAAACGTATTAGCTTGCGATTGAGCATATTGTCATCAGACTAGGACTGTTGATTGTTAAGTAGTTCTAGTACTAATCTCTATCAATGCTCAACGCCCTACGGGACTTGGCGCACACGAGCCCTACGTGCCACCGAACACTTTCATTGATGGATCAACTCAATGCATGCCCAACTCCCTCTATCAATGGGGGATGCCCAACCTCCCTTGCTAGTACTAGTGCTTGGTAGTTTATCTGAAGCAGAAACAAGAACTGAAACCATGCACAACTACACACTGAAATAACTGAACCAATCATATCACACGACTTGTTCAGCTGACTGCTTATATAGAGCGAACGTTTTGTTTCACTTGCGGTAAATTGAGTAGAAAAGCCCAACTGTAACTAACAACTAAATAGCTGCATGTACTGTTCTGGTAAAATTGAAGAATGTATGACAGATCGGCGAAGGTAATTCCTTATATGCCACTGAATAACTCCGTTTGTTCACTGCATACCACTAATGTCTCGCTAACATATGTTCACTACATGTCACTAATGTCTCGCTAACATATGGATCTGAGGTCCATATGTCAGCCTCACAATGAGTGACATATAAGGAATCATGTAGTTATCTAATGGCATGTATTGCATTTTCTCTTGTTATTTACGTACCGCAAATGGACTTGAAGAATCGGTGGCAGCCGTCGACGAGGCGGTGGAAGCTCCGGATGTAGCAGCGGGCGCCCGTCGACTTGCCGTGCCCCTCGTAGTCCATGCCGAACACGCCGTACCCCGCCGCCGCGAGCCGAACACCGCACGCTGCAACCATCCATTCATTAATTCATTCATGCGTTGTTATTCATTAAATCACAGCAAGAAACTTAAACAGCACCGTTGAACATCATTTGATCATATCGTTAGTATTTGTGACGCCACCCAACATCAATCCACTCTTCCTGTACAAATGCTTCGATCGCGACACGACCGTTGTGCATCAGATCACTGGCGGTAAGGTGCATTTGGAACGCATGGATTTCGTAGGAATTGTGCAGGAAGCAATCTGATACTTCCGAGAGATTTTTATTTTCTCCTTGATTTCATAGGGATAAAAACTAATCTACATCAGTAATATTACAGTAGAATTTAGCGGTGCTACTTTGGAAACAATATCAATTAGAAAAATGGCATGTATTTACTGACAGAAGGAGTATTCTACGGCCTATGATGCACCAGTGGCTACTTGCTGCAGCCAAAATTCTCCACGAAATTAGTTGTTTATAAATGAGCCCTAGCTACTACTACCAGCTAGCCACTGCATGTTTGGGGCTGCCAGTGTGCATCATCCCCAGCAACCTCTACTCAATTTAAGTCCATCTTGCTCCACAGCAGCAAAGCCAAGCTGGTCAGTGCTTCAAGGTGTGGCCCCCCGTCACCAATTTCTTTGCTCATCCATGGGCCTAGCCAATCAGTGCATTGATCAACAGCTCCTACAAAGCACCAAACGGGGCTCACTAGCTCCACTGCTACCGCGGACCACTCACCGAAACCACGCGTTATTATCGCCGTCGGATCGAAAAATTGACGCTCTTGAGAACACTAAAAGACGTGCATCCATTGCATTAATAGAAGAAGAGAAGGTGTCATGTTTCTACTACAACGCGGGTAAAGATACAATCATATTGATACAGTGTAGTAACTTTATTTATATCAACCAAAATCGTACGTGAGTCTCTCTATCCGTACGGCTCTCTATAAACTATTACTATTTATAAACTAAAGCTAAAAGTCATCGTCAAAGACCGATACAAAGGGGTCCTTTTAAGTCACCCGCCAAATCATAGGTTGACCACCGTGGGGAAAGAAAATAAAAACACATTCTTCTTTCTCACTATTACCAATCTATACAGCATCCGAGCCATCAGTTGTGTCCTCCAATGTAACGACATCGCACGCCTTCGGGACCTCATTCCAATCCACGGATCAGCATTACGCGACACCGGTGACCACATCGATCCAGCCTCACATAATGCCGGTACAAGTTGCTCGCCGGAGACAAGTGGTTAGGCTCTCGTTAATGGCGAGAGCCGTGGTACAGTACACACTTACAGATTAAGGAGGCGACAACGCCGCGCTTCTCAGATTTGCGAATCTGACGCATTTCTCCGTCGTATACGTGCGTCGTCTGCGTTATATATATATAATGCGTTTTCGTGTGTGGACCAAGCGGCTGGTTATGGCAGCGATTAAGGAAAGGCTAAGGCAGTTGGTCGGGCAGCTCACGTGTAGAACTGTCCGTCTCGTGGATGAAAGGGACTCGTGTAGAAAACTATGGCCAGAAATCAAGAAAGATCAATAGATGTTTATCTGTATATGTCAAGATCTTGAAAGGGACTGACAAACATATATGCAGGCTTAGTTCCTAGATCTGGTTGCAGGAAAAGATTGCTAAAAATGCAGCTAAGTACTCGCATAAGTTGGTGTGCCTAGGTGGTCGTCAGCAACTACCAAAGGGGGGGAACTGACGAAATCTCTGACGAAAAATAGAGCTTCCAAGGCTAGATTGATTGATCAGGACGCAAAATGTTAGATATCCATGCTGGTGAGCAACCTTTATCTGTCAGTTTGTCCATAAAACGAGTTCAGAATATGTATTCTTATCAGATGGTCCTTGCTTTCGCTTCGGGTCAACTAACTGAACTGTTGATTAAGAAACGAGCAAAGCTAAAGAACTCGGGCTTGTTTGGTACATAGGAATTTGATTTGTAGGAAATTCTAGAGGAATTACACTGTTTCCTGCAAAAGGTGGCCCTGAAGCGAGTAGTAGTACAACTAGTACGTATACACTACTACTGCATCTATTGCCTATCAATCTGTCATATATTTGTTCTCTGCATCTCTCTCTCCTGTCCCTATATAACAAGGCAAACAAAAACCGAATCCAGCACTAGAAGCATGTGCAAATCAAGCGTCGTTGACCATCACCTAAACCACTATTACCCATGAACCAGACGCAGAAGACGCAACAGGGTTGCTAATGATAACTGATTACCAAAAGAGGGACAGGCAAGGCAGCAACATAATTGGGCTGTTAGGACAGGTGCTTTGAATCGAGACCGGCCACCCGGGGCGGCTTTTAAATGCGTCAGTAAATCCCCAGCAACCACTGCTAATCCGTGTTCATCCATTCCATGGCGATGCATGCTTGGTGCATTCTCTTAAGACTAAAACCAATACTTTTCTTCAGCTATAGTACTTTCAGAGTTACAGGTACGTCGCACTGGAACAAAACAGGAAAGGTTCCTTGAACTGAAACTAGCAAACAGAAGAGCTGCCTAGTGTCCTCGCTGGCGTCAAGTCAGTATCTACTCCATATAGCTAAGGAGCAATGAACCAAACACGACCAGAATTATGCAAATACAAATATATCCAGTAAATGCTATTAGTAATATGTTCTTGGTTTCTATATGTAATATGTACAATTTTTTTTTGCGACGATCCAATGTTTATTTAGCAGATGCTAGTAAGCAGTAGTAATGAACTACTACAGATCTGTACTGCGTGCTGCTTTTAATTACTAGATATGTATTGGTGCGGATTTTTTCATGGCAAGCATCTATGAACATTGAATCAGTAATTATACAGAGCCAGAAATGGCTAGTACATGCATGTGAATCCATCAATGCCTATAGAAACAGAGGGGAAGGGGAATACTATGCTATGTATATGTATGCCAGCACCAACAGCTCGTGAAACTTTTGTCTAGTTTCTTCGTGTAACCCACTCGTCATGGGCCCATGTACCAGCCAGACAGAGGGAATACCAAGGGAGAAAATATTTACAGCAAAAAAAATGACTCACTAAAATAAAACAAAAGAAAGAAGAAAACAAGCAAGCAAGAGGAAAAAAAACTAAGATCAAGTGTAAGGTCATACCTCTCATGAAGCCGCTGCATTCCATGCCGTAACCTGAAAAGCGCACATCGAAACAAGTTCTTGATGAGAGAGAGGTTTCAAACTAAAGCAGGCTCTTTATCGTTCGTTTGCTTAATGCAGCAAGCGCAAGCTAATCGAAGCATACTAATCTGACTGAAATCTGCAGCTAGCGTAGGCGTGAACTGTTGTAGTGCGTACCATGGCAAAGGAAGACGAGCGCCTTGGGCGATGTGGCGACGGGCAGCCATCCGCAAGTGAAGAGCTGCACCCCTCTCGAGTTCCTCACGTACTCCTGACCGATCCGAATCAATGGTAAAAAGAGAAAATTAGTAGGTAACATTCGCAATATTCGCATGTTTATAATTAAAATTAGTTAATTTTTTTTGCTATATATATGTATCATTTTTCGTACAAGTTTATAATAACATTTCAACATGTCTGTAATATTTTATGATGACTGTAATTTTTTTTTGAGAAATATTGCAGACATGGTGAAATACTGAATACATGAGCGAAAAATATTATAAATATAGACAAATAATATTACATATATAGCAAAAAAAATTAACTTGCATGTGCTATAGCAATATAGCACTTCCGAAGAAAGAGAGAGAGAGAGAGAGAGAGAGAGAGAGAGAGAGAGAGAGAGAAGCCGAGTGACGAGTGCAATGTGGTTAGATATCGCGTTCTCCTCATGGTATTGCGGAGCAAAGTAGGTTAGATATTGCGCTCACCTCATGGTATTCTACTTCCATGGTCTTGGCTTCGCACGAGAGGAAGAAGCAGGAGGAGGAGGAACTCGTCGTGTGGTGATACGTAGCTGGGAGCGGGAGCGGGCGCGGCCGGGAAGAAGGAAGTCAGAAAGATGGACGGGAGGAAGCAGCGGTGGGTAAGCACTAAGCAGGGCGTGGGGGCGGTGTAGGACGGACGCGAGCAGTAGTACGGTAGGATTGCCGTCACCTCCTCCTCCAGAGGTCGAGGAGATGCATTTATGCGTGGTTGGTGATACGGACGAACAACGAGCTGTAATTTCCCTCTTCTTGGTAATATATAAAACGTATACATATCGGACTACTACTTTGAGATTGTTTCGTGTTTAAATTGCAATGGCAGACGGATAGAAATCGCCGAATCGGTAGAGAACAGCAGATATCCTTACCGATCGATCTTTCTTCGCAAGAACTTAGCAGTTCGTCCATATGTCCAGCGAATTAATCAGGCGGCCATTCTCGAGGACAAAATCCCAAATACAGGATAGGATGCATTACTGACAGCAATAGAGCAGCGCACGCGTGCAAAATTGCCCAGGTTAGTTAACCTAAGTCTAGCCATGGACGGCGCCAACTCGATCGGTCCTAGGTAATTAGCTAGTACCATCCAGAGGCCGTACGTCAGTGTCCATCAGTACACTGCCATCAGTCTGCTTTAATTTACACACCAATTGTAAGGCTAAGGTAGTGTTTGGTTAGAGAGACTAGCTAGTTAGTAACATCCAGAGGCCGTACGTCAGCGTCCAGACCTCAGTAGGCAGCCATCGGTCTGCTGTACACACCAATTATATGGTCAAGGTAGTGTTTGGCTAGAACGACGAGGAGGAATGGGATGGGATGGTTTTTTTTAGAATGGATGGGATAGAATGATCAAAGTAGATTATTTGGTTGAGGGGATTGGATACTCCCAATTTTGTTTGGTGATGGGATTGGATGCTCCCAAATTTTGTTTGGTTGGAGGGACGAGATGATCTGAGATGATATAAGTTGGTGTTTCCTTGGAGAAATGGGATAGGATGGAATTAGTTGTGGTAACCAAGTAGTGAGAATAACCCTAAAGACCTCTCTCTTGGATCGTTGGATCATGATCTAACAAATCTCAGCCCATCTTCCTCAACCATATAAAAGGTTGGTTCTTTTGGGCTGATTTATGCTGAAATTTTTGAATTCTAGATTGTTCGCGAGAGACAGTACGTAGAAAAAAATAGTCACATGTCATTTTGGCTAGTATAGCTCAACACAGTATATTTTATACTATAATCTACCTGTAGACACTGTTTTGAAAAAATGTACCGTTTAGAAACTAGTTACTGTAACATAAGCTAAAAGCATAAGTCATAAGTGCTAAAAGACCCACCCAAAATCTCTCTCTCTCTCATCCCCCATCCCATCCTCGAAAAGACAGTGCCGTTGCCGCCTGTTCCACCGGCTCCGGCGCCACCGAAGCTGCCCCCCATGCATCGCCGCCTCTAGCTCGCCCTCCGATGCAACTGATGAAGATCTGCAGCACGGCCCACGCCTTCTTTGCCCACCCATGCTACTTCTTCCCCGCTGCCGGTGACCTCCAGGTCCAGAGCTTGGTGGTGACCTCGACGACCAGATCTCGGCGGCGACCTCGGCATCTAGGGCTTGGTGGCGACCTCTAGATCTAGATCCAAACCTCGGCGACCTCGCCGGTGCTCCTTCCCCTCGTCGGTACCCTTCCCTTGTATTCTACTCTCGCCGCTCATGTGGTGACCGAATCCATGGTTCGAGCTCACATGCGGTCACATGACGGATGAGCACGTGGCTGGACGAGCTCGTCCGATGTTTTTGTCGTATCATGCTATCTAGAATCTTGAGCGAATATTCCCCTCAGATGGATGAGTTGGTCCCAAACACATAGACAACCTCAAAAGTTGGCCTGGACCATCATATCCACCCCTCGTCCCATAAACCAAACACTATATAATTTTATCTATATGATCTTTTTTATCTTCTTTAGTTTAGTTTCAAAGTTATTTCTTTAGTTTTTTATCTTTCAATGGTCCTGTCGGCGCGGGCGCCCAGGTCACTTGACATGTCAGTGCAGGTTCCGAGGTTAGCAAACGTGTCGACGGGGGCGTTGGGGTCGACGGTCGTGCCTGCGCGGGATCTGAGGTCGGCAGACATGTCAGCACGGGCATCGGGGTCAACGATCATGCCTGTGCGGGCGTCAGGGTCGACGATCGTGCCTACGCATGCTCTGAGGTCGGCGGACGTGCTGGTGCAGGTATCATGGTCGATGGTCGTGCCAGTGCAGGCGACTTGGTTGACTGTCGTGTCAGCGTTAGCATTAGAGCTAGCTCCTCACGTCGGCGCTAACCGCTTACCACCCCCGGGTGTTGCTGCCATGGGGTGGCGGGACTTCGACCACTGTCCTTTGAATGCTGGCCTCGGTGGTCGCTGTCACCGTGCATCTCTTTCGCTTGGTTGTTGTCTTTGCTTTCTTGGGCGCCATAGCTTCTTCCAAGTTCGTAGCTTGCTCGTCATCCTCACGGTCGGTGCCAACTGTTGTGGCTATAGACCAAATAGTAGATGAGGGGACTAGTAGAAGAGTGAGTGTAGAAAATAAGCACGCCTAGCTCTCTCCTTTGCCAAGGCTACATATATTTTATTCTTTTGTAGTACAACACCAAACCTTTTGAGTGATTGAATGGACCTGCCGGTTTGGCGTTGCCCTTTCACGGCTTCTTCATGCGATCCATGTTGGCGCTTGGTGCCTTTAAACGGTGGCGACAACAATACTAAAACAAATTAAGCCAAGTTCGATTCGTGAAGAAGGAAGGATGAGAAGAGAAGCTAAAGGCCTGCCTTGCCGAGCTCGGCTTTAGGTTTTTGGGCTTCAAAGCCCGGCTTCAAAAGAGGTTCACTATTACAAAAAGACTTATATCAGACACCTCATCACAGACGGTTCATCAAAACTGTCAATGTTAAATACAATCACAGACGGTTTAAGTTTAGAGACCTTCTGTGTTGCTGCCAGTAGTAAAAACCATCTGTGAAAAATAATATCATAGACGGTTCATGGTGAGAACCATCTATGATATGTTTCCCGCCTTGCAATCCTCTAAAATTCCATACTCTCCCGCCTCCTGAGTCCGAGTAGCATTCTGTTTTGAGGCACCTTTAGTAAAATAGGCATAACTTTTGCATACGGTATTTGTTTTTTGACGTTCTTATACTCGTTGGAAAGCGTTGCCCTTGGACATGTCCGAAGAGCCTTCCTTGATTCCGTCCATGGCCATCATTTCGTTTGGCACCCTTTTGTTCTTCTCCAACCCTCTCCGTCTATATAACAAGCCACACTGCACTCTCTCACGTCTCACACAAGAGAGCTTTTCTAAAGAGAGACACAAGAGAGCTTAGCGAGAGATTCTGATCCCATGGAGAGAGTTGCATCAAACTGTAGGCCTGTTCTTTTGGGCTACGGTTTATAACTAGGGGCGGACCCAGGACAAAATCTGAGAGGGGGCACACCCACAAAGCCAAGTATACCAAATATACGAATGGGCCTCTACATCCATTATATCACAGATGAGTGAGGGCCTTTTAGTTGGGCTGAGTGGGGGCACTAGTATTAAATCTTGGGCTATACCTGGGCTCCTGCGAATTGAGTGGCGACCTATGCCCTCACTCGGGCCTCTTTGGGTCCGCCCCTGTTTATAGCTTTTGGTCTTAGTATCAGTATTTGTGCGAACGAACATAAAGTCAATAAGTCACTTCTAAAAGACTATCCCGATAAGCCACTTTGAAACGACGATGAAGAAGCCTTTCCATTTATTTATCGAGGAAAGTTATAAGTTATAAGCCATATGTTGAAATAAGCTAAAAAGAATAGGCCTACAAGTCAACCTCCTAACACAAAGGTAAGCCAGTTTCGCTATGATATGAGATGCATTTACACTTGAAATCTTTGCTTCTAGCATTGTTTTTGTAACTTTGTGTTGATGATTCTTTGGTGATGTGAAGGTGCAGGACGGGTTACTCTGTGGCTGCAGCCATGGTGAAGGGAGTTGGCCGGAGGGCCGACGAGAAGAAGGCGGCGGCGGCCAAGCATGCGATGTCCAAGAAGGACGTGGCCACCGCCGCGGCCACCGAGGAGAAGACGACGTGGGTGCTGGACCTGGTGACCAGGTACTACTGGCCGTCGGGTGGCGCCAAGGAGGTGGACACGGCTGAGCTGTGCACCAAGGTGCTGAGCCAGGGAATGGTCGCCAACTAATTGAGCTTCTGTTGCTTTGTGATACATGCTTGTTGATCACTAGTCTTAGCCCCCTAGGCCTAGAACACGATACGAGGGTGGCGTATCTTAAGAGTAAAATACACCGTAAGTATGATAACTTGTAAGGTGGGTGTAAATAGGTCACACAACTATAAATTTGCTCGTTTACGCCACTAGTTTTATTTAAGTGATGCAACGAGGTATAAAACGAGACGTATTGGCACATTTGGTGCTAATGTGGTTCTAACTGTACTTTTAGTGTGGCTCGAGGTTTTGTCTGTTAGGCTTGGCGTGAGAAAATATTGCAAAGAGCCATCCGGTTTTTATCTCTTCGTTAGTTAGGCCAAAGCCATCCCTTACTCTCATGAATAAAGCGGCGAACACTTTGAGTGCGTCGCCTGGAGGAGGGTCTGACGATTTGGCCGGCATGCACGGATGGCGGCGCCGATACTTCGACCACCAGGAGCAGCGCCGTCTACATATGGTGAGTTGTGGGGTTTAGAGGGGAGACAGGCAGGTGGAGAGCGCGTGAGGGGCGGTGATAGTAGGGGAAGAGGGTGCTGGGGGTGACGATGGTGGTGGGAGAGGGCGGGGGTATGAGTGGAGAGGGCGTGTGTGTGTGGGAGGGGGAAGGTGTACGGGCAGGGACATGCCATGTGGACGATGGTGGTACGTGAAATCAATTGATGGATAGTATAACACCATCAAAACTCCACTAAAATTGATCGAGGAATTGGTAACTATAACATTCCTAATTTAGGAAATGTTGGAATTGAAAAAAATTAAAACTTTTTATTTCTTTTGGTGTTACTATTATTCCTGGATTTCTGATTTGGTTTTGCCAATATTTCAAATAGCAAAAATAAAATTCAGAAATCAAGAGTCAAATATTTTGAAATCAAATTAAACATAAATTCAAATTCAAATTGAAAATAGTTATGAGAAAAGGAATTAAATAAAATTTAAAATCAAAGCAATAATTATTTTTAAACCAAAAATTCAAATTTGACTTTAGATTCAAATTCAAAATCTAGAAAATGATTGTGTAAGCCAATTCGGATTTCAGTTCCAGCCAACCCCTTTTCCTTTTTCCCTTCTCCCTCTCTATCTCTTACCACCGGGCCCCACCCTTTTCTTCTTCCTCTCCCTCCTCTTTCTCTTTCTGTTCTGCTTCATTCCTGGCGCATGGCCGATGCCACCATGAATCCTAGCCGTACAGCCTCATCGTGTTCCCGCCGCGAATCCCGCCTGGCCCAGCCTCGCCACGTCTCGTGTGCCGCCCTTCATGCCGCGCCGCTCGGCCACGTGCTCGTGCTCGCGCCCTCCGCCGCTCCTCCTCCACATTCCGGCCACCTGGCGACCGTCTCCACCAACCAAGCGTGTCAAAACGTGTTCCCGAGAGTCCTCCTCCTCCCCTCCCAGTTAATTGCTTTTCCATAGCCACCGCACGCCGGAACACCCTCTTCCTCGCCTTCGACCGAAATTGCGCCACCGCCGCCGTTCCTCCCTCTCCGGCGCCTCTCCTCCCAATTCCTCCTACCTGGGGCATCTCCTCGGCGCCTTGGGCTTCTCAAACTGCCACCCTGGGCTTCCCTTCGCCTGTGCGCCCCCTCCACGGCAGCCTCCCTGCCACCGTCGGCCTCCGCCGCCAGCCCGCTCCGACTCCTCCCTGGCCAGCCTGACCACCGCGGTACGTTCAATGGGCCTCTCTCATGCTCGTGCTTTCCCCCCATGTTCTTCCTCCTCCCCCTTGGCGCCGTCGCCCCTTTCCTCCCCGCCGCCGGCCGCCCAAACCGCCGCCCGGGCCGCCTTGACGCCGCCCCTGTCTGGCTGCCGCCTCCTCTGGCCTCCACACATCCCCGGAGTTCCATTTTGCCGCTCACAAGCTCCCACTCCGGCCGCCCTTGCCGTCGCCGGCACCGCTTGGCCGTGCGCCCTGCCCCCTTGTGTTCGGCCGCCTTTGTTCCCCTCTTCTGTCTTCAAAAGAAGTTGCCTTGTCACCCCCTCTATCAATGACTGGTGGGCCCAACTCAAATGGATGTTTGGGTGTGTCTAAGAATCACCGGATGTTTTCTTTCTAACTATCATCCAGAGAAACCATTAGATTAGAAATCCAACGACTATTAATTCTACCTACACACCCTCCAAAAAAATCTCCCGCTCCTCTAAAAAAAGGGCCGTTGGATCTCTAATCCAACGGTCTCAAATCTGGATGATTGTTAGGAAGAAAACATCCGAGTGGTGTCTAGACACACCCAAGTTAAAAAGTCTGTACACGAATGTGTTTAGTGTGTTTGGTATGTAGAACTGCCGGCCTGCATAATTCTCTATGAAAGAGTGTATGGTGTAGGGAAGAGAACGTTGAGGCAGGAGGGAACTGGACAGGCAGCGTTGTTTTTGTTATGAATAGCGCTTGTATTCAATATGAGGCCAATGGGCCGGTATATATACACAAAGTACAGGTGGTAAATATGCAAAGAACCCCTCATAACAATGGGGAATAACAAACTATACATATATCTCTAACACCCCCCTCAAACTCATGGTGGATCAACAACACTGAGTTTGGAGAGGTAGAAGCTGTGCTGTGCGCGAGTCTGGGCCTTCGTGAAGAAATCCGCTATTTGAAGCTCCGAAGGCACATACTGAAGAGTAATCACCTGATCATGCACACAAGACCTCATGAAAGAAGCATCAACACCAATATGCTTGGTAAGCTCATGCTTCACAGGATCACGAGTAATACTGATAGCACCTGTACTGTCTGACAAGAGAGGGGTCGATGTAGTGACAGAAACACCAAAATCCTCAAGTAACCACCGTAGCCAAGTAATCTCTGCTGTCAAGAGAGCCATGGCTCGCAACTCAGCCTCTGCACTCGAACGGGACACTGCAGTCTGTTTCTTCGTCTTCCAGGCAATAAGAGAACCCCCAAGAAAAACACAGTAAGCAGAGATAGACCGGCGATCGGTGAAGCCAGTCAAGCTCCCAGAGACGCTGTGAGTCACGGCGCCGAGGGCCAGAACCAACCAGAGCTCCCGTGTGGCGATCCTGAACACAACAAGAGTCAGAGTCGAGAATGACCTGATAACCAAGGTCAGTAATCTGCCCGGCAGAAAGAAGCTGCATGGTAAGGCGAGGAACATGAGCAACAGAAGGAACATGAAAGAATGAGTTGCTAAGAGATCCTCGACCAGAGACAGAAAGAGATGTACCATCAGCAGTAAGAACACTGATAGGAGAATCAAGAGGTGTAATAAAAGACAGAGTGGAAGGATCAGGAGTCATGTGAAAAGATGCTCCAGAATCAAGAATCCACGGGGAGGTACCTGACTGTGTAGGGGGTGGTTTCTTAGTGCCCGAAGAGTCAGTAGCAAAACCTGCAGAACCTGTCGAGGGAGAACCTGAAGCGGCAAGCAGGCGTCGAAGTCTGGCTATCTCCTGCTCAGTGAGAGAAGCTGCTGAAGAAGTCGATGCAGACGTCGTCGTAGAAGCACTAGTGCCAGTAGAAGACCGGCGTGAAAGATGCCGCTTCTTCTTATAGCACTGGGACTCAATGTGGCCGACCTTGTCGCAGTAGGAACAATGAGGACGGCCATCTCCAGACGGAGGACGGCCACCACCACCTGTGGTAGCCGCTGGAGGAGGCAGTGTAGCAGGCGGACGAGCGGCGAGCACAGAGGGGAGTGGCATTAGACCAGCACCACTCAAACGAGTCTCCTCTGCGCGTATCTCGGTAAGAGCCTCCAGGAGAGTGACACGAGGGTGGCGTGCAAGGAGCTGGGCACGCCTTTGCTCGAACTCAAGACGAAGGCGAGTAAGGAACTCGTAAACCCACTGAAACTCCAGGTCAGCACGTACATCCAGGCAGCACGGACATGTACGACAGACAGCAGCGCGAAGTGAGTCCAACTGACGCCAGACAGCAGAACTCTGAGCGTAAAAAGCGTCAACAGTAGCATCACCCTGCTGAAGAGAGTGCTCCTGGCGGACCACGGACAGGTACAGGGCATCACCAGAGGGCTCGTAGCGCTGACGAAGATGAGTTCACATCTGGAAAGCCGAAGGGAGTCCCACAACCTCAGAAGAAAACTGAGGCTGGACACTGGCGATGAAGACAGCAGCAGCCCGAGCGTCGTCATCGTACCACTGAGTGTAGACGGTCAGACGATCCTTGTAGGAATCCAGAGCCTCCTGGTAGGCAGAGGCAGCTTCATCATCAGCTTCATCATCAGCAGCAGCCTTATCGGCTGTCGGGGGCAATGCAACAGGCGTAGGCTCCGTCGGAGGAATAGGGCAAGGCGGGCAGGTGACATCGCCAGAGAGAATGCCCCAGAGACGAAGACTACGCATGTGGATGCGCATGTGAGACACGAAGTCGGTGTAATTAACACCATCAAAGATCACCGGGCAGCGAGGGAGAGAAACGGTGCCCATTGGTAGGCGGCGCTGGACGGCGCGGCGACCAAGGCAACGAAGTCTAACAGGCGACGCTGGACGGCGCGGCGGTTAGAACGACGTTTTTTTTCGGTCAAGCTGACCGAACCAAGACCAACCGCACAACCGACCGAGGCGCTCGAATCAGATTCGAGCGGCCTAGGGCAGGGGCAGAACGGCGGCGGCGGCGGCTGCGGGCGACGACGGCGACGGCGGCCTCGGGCGGAGTGGCGGCCGGCAGTCGCGGGCGCGGGCAGGCGCCGGGCGGGAGGCGGCCGGGCGGGCGAGCGCCAGGCGGGAGGCGGAGGCGTCGAGGCCAGGCGGGCGGACGCTGGGCGGAAGGCGGCCGGGGCCGGGCGGGCGGGCGCCGGGCGGGAGGCGGAGGCGCCGAGCCGAGGCCGGGCGAGCGGCCTCGGGCGGAAGGCGGCCGGGGCCGGGCGGGCGGGCGCCGGCGGGAGGCGGAGTCGGGCGGGGCCAACGGCGGCAGGGGAGTCGGCGGCGGCGACGACGACGGGGGAGTTGGCGGGGCCAACGGGGGAGTCGACGGCGGCGGCGGCGAGGCGACAAGCGGAGCGACGGGAAACCCTAGGTACGCTCTGATACCATGTTATGAATAGCGCTTGTATTCAATATGAGGCCAATGGGCCGGTATATATACACAAAGTACAGATGGTAAATATGCAAAGAACCCCTCATAACAATGGGGAATAACAAACTATACATATATCTCTAACAGTTTTATTCGTTGAGAATGTGAATAAAATTCTGTAGTTTACACAACTGGTTGTGGTATCGGTGCACAGATGAGTGATCGAAGCGCCATGGTTAAAGAGTCGTGATCAAAACTGTGGTTGAAGGGTTGTGGTAGAGGCCGTGGTCAGGAAACAGGGGAGAGAGCAGCAATGGTGACGAGGGCGAGGCGGCGCTGCACCTGCGGAGAAATCATAGCCTTAAAGGTTTGCTTTGCCACTTGTAACGTGCCGCGCGAGGCGGCGGCGGTGCAGGCCCGGCCCTGAGGGGGGGGGTAAAATTTTTGCTTTTTAGCCCAAAATTTAAAAGTTTTTTACATATGGACCCCTGGAGAAAAGATTTGCAAAAATGGACCCTTTTCTCGGCGCCACAGAATATGGCGCCAAGGGTACATGTCACGGCGCCATATGCTTTAGCGCCGTGTATTGACACGTCGGAGCCAGGGTGGCATAGCTCGGCGCCGCAGAACATGGCGCCGTGAAGTGCAGGTGGAGGCCAGAGACATTACGGCGGGGCATGCCGGTCTTCAACCCTGTAGCTTTGACCGCACTTGTCGACAGGTGAATTTTCTCTATCGGGTCAATTTGTTTTCACTTCTATATTCTTACGTACGTAACTAATTCTTTTCTCCTTGTACTACTAACAGGTGGAGGCCAGAGACACACACGTTCCACCTTCCCTGTGGGGAGATGACCGTCACGCTGCAGGACGTGGCGATGATACTTGGACTTCCCATCAGGGGACAGCCGGTGATCGGCCCGGCGGTGTCTGAGGGGTGGAGGGCACGTGTGGAGGCCTTCCTGGGCACGCCATTGCCTCCTGCCCCAGATAATGCCAGGCGAGGCCGCGTCTCGGGGGTCCACCTTAGATGGTTGCGGATTACCTTTGGCGAATGCCTTGCTGCCGCGGACGACGCCACGGTGAGCTACCACTGCCGCGCCTGGGTCCTGCACATGTTTGTGGCAGTGCTGTTCCCGGACGCCACGGGGGATGCCGCTTCGTGGATGTACATCCACTGCCTCCAGGACTGGGGGGACGCTGGACAGTTCAGCTGGGGGTCGGCGGTCCTCGCATTCCTCTACCGTCAGCTTTGCGAGGCCTGCAGACGCAGGGCGCCCACGTCGACGCTCGGTGGCTGCGTCTTCCTTCTGCAGGTGTGGTAATGCATTTATTTTTCCTACAGTTCTTTGTTTTTGTGCATGGCTAATCGTGTGTCTGCCCGTATGTTCGCTTGCTAGGTGTGGATGTGGACACGCATTCCAGTGGGGCGCCCTCGAGTGTTCCAGACGCAGCCTTGGCATCCACTGGGTGTGGATGACCTCGGCCCCACTGTTGCGTACCTGTGGGATACAGTGTCAGTCCCGTTCGCGACTACTCAGCGGGCGTACGTGGATTTCAGCAACGAGTTTGACACTTTGTCTCCCACGATGGTAAGAAATTTATTTTTCCTACAGTTCTTGGTTTTTGTACATGGCTAATCGTATGTTCGCTTACTAGGTGTCCTGGGAGCCTTACTTGGAGCCACAGGTTCTAGCGCTACCGCTCAGCACCATGTGCCGTAGGGACTCCCATATTTGGAGGATGAGGTCTCCGCTGATCTGCTTCTATGCCGTGGAGATTCACCTCCCCCACAGAGTTGCGCGGCAGTTCGGCCTCGTGCAGTTCTTCCCCCCAGAGGAGATGTCGACTTCTGTTGAGTTGCACAAGTAAGTAACAATTTAAAATTCTTTTGGTTCGTACTAACAACTATTGTTGACATCTACTATATGTACAGGTTCGACAGGGTCCGCCAACGAAAGGTGACGGACTTCGCTGATCACCACCGACAGTACGTGCAGTGGTGGAGGAAGATGGAGGAGAACTGCGAGCCGGACAGTACCCCCCACAGTAACGCCAGCTTCCGGGATTACTTGTCCTGGTACCACACTGCCACGCGCTACAGGCTGAGGCAGCAGTGGACCGATGTCGACTACGCGGACCTCGCTTCGTCCGAGGACGAGGACACTGCATATGACAGACGTGCGAGGGAGGGCACAGTGGTCGAGGCCGCTCCGATTCTCGATCGAGTGGTACGGAAAGCATGATATTTGCAATACTTTGGTTCCACACGTTTATCTCACACTTATGTTTACTTATTTATTTAGGGGACTTCTCTCCAAACCTCGGTGCGTGAGATCGACGAGGTTCTCGGCCACCTGGACAGCGAGAGCCACCCCCTGAGTGACTTCCTACAGGTACGAAGATAATTAGTTAGGTTAGATCGATTCAGCATGTATGCAATTATGACATATCATTACTTGCAGAGACTTCGACGTCGCCTCAGTCGGGCGGCAGGTCAGTGTGGTTGCCGCGCACGCACGGACGTCGCACCACCGGCGGCCTCCCAGCGCTCGGGTGCCGCTGCAGCCTCGTCGTCACACGTCGGCACGCGCCAGTCCACGAGGAGCTCGTCACGCACTCCGACTTTTAGTCAGGGCGATGACGACGACGACGACAAGTCGGACCAGGGTGACGACGTCGACGAGGAGCATGAGGACGAGGAGGCATCTACCCACGACGAGATTGGGATGTCGCAGATGCCTGACGCACCGTCTACTCAGGCTTCGCAGCGGCCTTGTCGTTCGGCTCATCCCCCGAGCACGTATACTCCAGGGAGTGATGCTCTAGCCAAGGGCAAGGGGAAGGCCAAGAGGCAGTGATGTTTTCAGACTTTTTCTATAGACATGCGATATTTTCAGACTTATGTGACATTTTGAGACTTTATACAGTTATGTGGTATTTTGAGACTTATTGGTAACGATGTTGTTATTTACGTTTTCAGATGTTTCATGTGTGCATGTACGTATGTGCATGTTTTACAGAAAAGTTTGTTATTTTGCTGTTTTTTTTGTCAGGTGTAGCTTACACGGTGCCATACCATTTGGCGCCGATATGTGTATATACGGCGCCCGATTGTTTGGCGCCAAAAGAGGCGCCAAACAGTCTGGCGTTGTATATACACATATCGGCACCAAATGGTATGACGCCGTGTAAGCTATGTACGGCGCGTGAAAGTTTGGCGCCGAGATAGGGGGACTTGCAGGCACGGCGACCATTTTTGACTGGCTAAGTCAGTACACGGCGCTACGGAATGCAGCGCCGTATTTGCACTTCACGGCGCCATGTGCTGCGGCGCCGAGCTATGCCACCCTGGCTCCGACGTGTCAATACACGGCGCTAAAGCATATGGCGCCGTGACATGTACCCTGGGCGCCATATTCTGTGGCGCCGAGAAAAGGGTCCATTTTTGCAAATCTTTTCTCCAGGGGTCCATATGTAAAAAACTTTAAATTTTTGGGCTAAAAAGCAAAAATACGCCGAGGGGGGGGGGGCGAGCAGGGCGGCCGCACCGGGCCCCCAAAATTCAGGGGCCCCCAATCCCCCATATACATAGTATATATACTATGTATACTATCCGTCTATGAGTCTATCCGTCTTCCGAATTCCCGGCCGGGCCGACTTCTCGTCTTCGGTCTTCTTTCTGAAATCTGACTTTCCGACTTCTTAGTTCTTCCGTGATCCCGTCTAGCCGTCTAGGGCACGCCGCACGCCGCGTCGAGCCGCGGAGGGTGGCCATTTCTCTCTCCGCCGCGACAGGCGAGCCGACACCGCAACAGGCGAGCCGAGCGGAGCGAGCGATCAGCCGCGGAATTCCCAAACCAGCAGGTCCACATCTACATCACTTTGTCATTGCTTCATGTAGTTTGCATATTAGGAATTTTTTAATCAATAATTAGTGCTTTGTAGTTACTAATTATACTATTGTTCTTTAAATTTTCAGTACCATGTCATCTAGAAAATATGCATCCGGCAGTGTTATGCAATTGACTTTATCAGATAAACCAATGTCTGCTATGGAGATCTTTGAGATTGTCAGAGAAGCGAATTGTTATCCTAATATTTCTATTGCTTATCGGATTTTATTTACTATGCCTGTGACTGTGGCATCAGCTGAAAGAAGCTTTTCAAAGTTGAAATTGTTGAAGAATCATTTAAGGTCAACAATGTCTTAAGATAGGTTAAACGGTTTGGCAACTTTATGTATTGAGAAGAAATTATTGGATGAGATTGATATCAATACCATCATCAATGACTTCGCATCTAGAAATGTTAGAAGAAATTTTTAAGGTAATATCTATAAACACTTTGATATGAATTTTTCTTTAATACATAACACATTTTAAGTGTTTGTTGGTAAAATTTTATATATATATATATATATATATACATACATACATACATACACACACACACACACATATATATATATATATATATATATGCGTGTGTGTATATGTAGATTTATATTTAGATATTTATACTAGGTCCTCTATTTCTAGTTTCGCTCTGGACCCCTAAAATCCCAGGACCGGCCCTGCGGTGGTGGAGAAAAAGATCTCGGAGAGTGAGTGAGGGAGTGGTCGGCAGGGGTGTGGGAAGAAGGGGAAAGCAAGGTGGACAGGAGGAGGGGCGGTGGCCTTGATAGGTCTTTGTTTTCTGTTGGTGTCATTGATGTCAGTACAAATCCCTGCTCACGTGTCATGTCCATCGTTCCGTCGTCTTCCATCGCCTCTTCATCTCAGTAACTAATACAATCAGTCACGGTCGATAACTATACTATGACTTGCCGGACGGTAGCTACTATTGTTTCGTATTGAACAAAATCAGAGTTCGAAGACCTGCTGCTATGTTTCGATGCTTCGGTAACCTTGACAAACAAATTTCAACAACCACTATAGCTGTTTTAGAAGGAAATTAACCACTTCGCGGAGCAAACATGGTAGTAACATCTTCATATCATTGTCCATGATCTTGCACGTAAAAGCAGAGACACGTTCAACGCTACATCAAGTGAAGAAACCATTATCCTTGTACAGAAAGAACCGGCCGCCTTAAACTTTTCGTTCGCAAATGATCAGTAATTACTATGAACATCCACAGTGGAATAGCAGCCAGTTGTGCCATTATCTCCGAAGAAACTGTTCGATGTCATTCAGCAAGAAAAATATGAATTAAGCATGATCAGTGGCTCAGCGCAGAGTCAAAATAGCACAAGCAAAATAAGAAACAGGGTGGCCAATTGAAGTTCCAAGATAAGCTGATAAGGTACATTGACATCCCTTGAATAGTTGAATTCAAACCGCTGATGTTTGCAAGAGATTCTGCCCTGCTGAGGGCAAAGGTTCCCTTGTCGTTGTTTTAAAACAGCTGACTAACTTAAAAACTAGTAATCGCTTCCTCCGGAAGTTCTGAAATTCAAGGACAAAAACACACTTGTCCCTTCTATTAGAATAGACGCAAGGATTTTAAAAAGGTGCTTATACACTGCACGAAACAGGCAACATGAAATTATGACATAGACGACAATGTAGATTGGTGTAGCCCAGCCGCACACTCCATAGACCATAGTACTCCAGTGAATATTGTTCTGGATTGCTTCACCCACTAGGAATTGGAATATATATATATATATATACCCTGCAAATCAGTGTATAACATACAGAGTTCTGTCAGTGTAGCAGGCAATGAGGATGAGAGCAACTAAAACTAAAGAGTTCACGACCAAAACCAATAGAATTAGAATCGAGAGATCTCCTAAATTTAGTATCATGCAAAATTTCAAGTACTGCATTTGGATAAGCAACACGTTTTTGGTACTACGTACCCTTTTGGACTCCGCACTTGCTCCAGTCTCCACGTGATCCTTGCATAATTTTACCTACGTACAATTCTAATATTAGGACTCCCCGGATGCTTGCTGATGGCCTTCCTGAGAGCGGCCACGAGACTGGCCTCGAGACTCCCCGGATGTGGATTAAGAATAAGCTCTTCCGCATGTGTATTACGAACAGACACCGCACACGCCTGGACGAACCTACTCATGAAGTCATCCCTCTCGTAAATTTGCACCCTGAATAGCTTGAGGCTCTCCAGGTGCTCGATGCCGAGAAGTACGTCATTGGCTTGCCGCATCCCATTTTCGTAACAATCTATTTCGAGGCTGTGAAGCCTGGGCATGGCCCCTGCCTCGAACGTGAGGCACATCACCTGACATCTGAACCAGAATTCCTTGAGATTTGGAAACGCTGCGCCGAAGATGATGACACCTTCTTCGGGGACATTCTTAACATGCAATGTGAGGCGCAGCAGGAAGGGCAGCCTTGCAAGAACTTCGACACCGTCCCTCGGGAGCGACAGAACTTCAACTTCCAAGCTGCTGACCTTGTCAAGCTGCGCAATCCAATCTGGAACCAGGGAGAAGCGGCACGGCAGCACATGTAGTCTACGGAGGTGGCATGGAGGTGGCGACCAACAAGTCAATACATCATTATCGAAGAAGGACCCGCGGATGCTTAGAGATCGAAGGTTGCAGATCCCGAGCTTGCACAGGGAGGAGAGTAGAAAACCGTCACCGTCAGTCTTTTCCACACTCCAGTTACGATGGAATAGCTTTAGCTCCCTTAGATTGGTCAGCTCACCGAGCCCCTTCATGATTTCCGCAGACCGGTGATCTGTAACTAGTTCATCTAGAGTACGGAGGGCTCTCATTCTGCCGATCTCACCAAACTGGTTCAAGTGTGCCGGAACTATCAGATGCCGCAATGTTGTGGGCAACTCACAAACATCTAGCCGTGAATTACCCATGTCGTCAGCTATATCCAACGTCTCCAAATGTTGCAGTTTTCTCAATTGACTCGGCATTTTCTTGTACCTAACGCCTCTGATCCTCAAATATCTCAGTTGGAACAAGTTGCATATGCAAGACAGATCATACTCAGTCCTAGCCTCGAATACCGAAGCATGAACATCATGAACATCAAGGCGTAGAACTCGCAAAACTTGAAACATCGGGAGCGAATGTATCCATCGAACAGGCCCCGAATAGCTAAATGATCTAGCTTGGGTGAGAGCCATGTTTGACAGCACCTGATCAAATTCTAAATTTTTGGCCTGGACGGATAGCCGACGAACTTTCAAAAGACCTTTCATCCTATGCTGATCACTTATTATAGTCATAAAGTTATCTTCTGTAGACTTGGATATGATGAAGTCAAGCATTAGATCATGCACTCGACAAGACATCACTTCCCCGCAGTCATTGAACTCAGCTATTTGGATCATGTTCCTGTTAATGAGCTCATTAAAATAACTTTCTGCAACTTCCTCTTGGCCACATGTATATTTTTCACAAACAAAACCCTCAGCTATCCATCTTCTCAGCAGATCATCCTTCAATATTTCAGAATCTTCTGGAAATACACCAAAGTATAGCACACAGGTCTTAATATGCAGAGATAAATCGTTGTAGCTAAGATTAAACACATGTCTCATCCACTCTAGAGCAGTGTTCGTTTCCAATTGAAAACTTAAATTACTTAGCATCTTCTCCCAGATTTCCTTTGACTTGACATCTTCATGACTTGCCAAAATTCTGGCTACACTAAGTATGGCTAATGGCACCCCTCCACATTTCTTTAAAATTTCATCGGAAACATTGCTTAATTGCTCAGGACAACCATCTTCAGAATGAAAAACCATTCTGTGGAATAATCTCCTCGAGTCATGGTCATTAAGAGGTTTGATCTTGTAGACATGCCCACGGTCATGGAAACAAAAACGGCATGCCATAGCTACACTCTCGATACGTGTAGTTGCTATAATTCGGCTACCACGATTATTCTCCACAAAAACGCATTTAATAATGTTCCATGCTTCCGTAGTCCATATATCATCAATCACGATAAGGTATCTGTCCAACAATACAAAGTATTAAATTGTCATGTTAGTAGTAAAAACAGAGTAGGGACCTCAGCTACACAAATAGTCAACATAATATATGGAGAAAAAATTAATTACAATGAGATTTAAGATACACGAGCGAAAAACATCATCCATAACTAGGCATTTTTTAAGAATCTTGTTTAGAAACCGGTTAGTTGCATGTCAGAGACTAATGCATGATTCAAGAAATATATAATCTATACAGACTCATAAATTTCTAACAAAAACATCTAGTTGCGGTGCCAGTTTAAATTTGATCGGCAGGTAAGCAAGTCTGGTTAATTTTTTGACCTACAGTGCTGTCTTTCTTGTACTTTTAAGAGCTTGTGCTATATTTCTCAAGTTTAGGGACCAAGATGACATAGTTGTGTAACTTTCATACCCACTATTTATTCAATCCAGATTGGAAAAAATACCCCCACGTACTAACAAATCCGTAACAAATGCGTACGAGAAGTAAAGGTATTTGGTAACACCCTTCACTCAATCCTCTGTTTAATATGTGTCATTTACCTTTGGTCAGTTGATCTACACCATCCATAGATTATTATTGCTCTCAGGATCTGAACTTTTATAAGTATATATACACGGTTAGAGTTTTTAGAGGCCAGTCATAAATTGTTGCAAAGACAACGTGCCGGTCCTTACTGAATCTTATAAGCACAGTCAGACTCATGTATCTTAAGCTGTATAAATTATGGAGTTTCATGAGTGAAAGAAGTTGCAAGCCTCGTGGAGTGTCAGCGCAAAATTTCCAAAACACGTCAAATATTATCAACACCCCCCCCCCCCCCCCCCAAGTACCTTACTAAAAATGCAAATTTTGTTTGTGCGATATAATTCTAGAAAAAATCATCTTTACTTGTAAAAGAACACATATTATATCTCCACCAAGCAAACCATGGAGATCATTCAATAACTTCGGGGGGAAAAAAGCAGTCACAGTGTACGTTATCGACATATCACAATTGAATTACTCGTGTGGCCGTACCTTTTGTCTTTGAGTTCTTGTCTCGATATATCGATGAGTAATTGCTCGTCATCCCGGGTTGACTCATCGAAGTAATAATACGTATTTCCTCCTGATAGTATAGTTGTCAAAACCTTCACTAGGTTGGGATTTTGAGATACCGACACAAAAGCCTTGTAATCAAATTGGGCTTCAATCTCAGTATAAACATGTTTGGCAAGAGTTGTCTTGCCTATACCACCAAATCCAACAATAGATACCACTTGAAGCTCCTGTGTACCATCCTCCCTTGTCAGCAACTTGATGAGGTCTTCTTTCAGGCCGTCTATGCCTACAAGGCTGGCAGCCTTTGTATAGAGTGCCGGTATCCGAGGGTCGATAGGCACATGGCGAGGCCGATCAATTCTCTCATCAAGCTTGTATCTACCGCGACAATTGCTTTGTTCCTCCGCACGAGACATTAGATCTTTGATCTGGTTGGCAATCTTGTACTTCTGCTTGAGCGCCGTAATACTGTCCATAAACCCGGCCTTGGCAGCGCCATGGTCAAGGTCATACATAAAGGTATCGACGCAGTCCTCCATATCATAGGCCAGCTCACGCACCTTGTCACGCCACTCCTTCTGTTGCGCATCGAGATTCTCCATGGAGGACATGTTCACGAGCATAGCATTCATGCTGCTCATCTCATCTCTCAGGGAGGTGATCTCCGTCTTCACACCTTTGATCAGCTTGTAGTCCTTCTCCAGCAGGGTGGCGAGCTTGGTGAGGAGCGATTTCATCACTCCTGTGGAAACGCTCACCAACACCCCCTCCATCGGTTTGCAGGATCTTCTTTCCCACAATCAAACGATGCCGATAACGCTATGCTCTGTATATGAGGTTTGAGGAGGAAGAAGCGTCAAGTGGTATGGACACTGAGGCTGGTAGTGGCCATTGCAAAGCAGCAGCCAGCAATATAGAGGAGTAGAGGTACTGTTAGCAAGTCTTGCATGTTCACACGGCCTCGGCTTCTGCGTCTCGGCTCCCGTGTGTCGCCTCGACTCTAGCCAACCTTGAGTTCACATTAATCATGTGTTGTGTTCATATTGGTCATATATTTCCATTAGCCATTTCCGTTCACATTTGTGTTCCTATTAACCATACTAGGCTATATACTATATGTAACCCTTTGATATTTGAATATACATTGCGTGTTTGTCCCAAATATTCCACGCTTTCAGGTACAACTCCGTGAACCCTCCACGGCTGCAATAATTTATGTTTCTGCGCTGGGTCAGAGACATTGAATTTTGGCTTATGGCTGCATCCTTTCATCCTCCATGTGATGCTTCTTCACCTTACCTGGCAACCAAGAGTACATTTGATTCTTCACTCATTGCGCAACAACAGAAAAAGACTCATTGCGCGTTGTTACATGTCACTATTTGATCTTTACTCATTGCGCGTTAATTTGTTACATGTCACTATTTGATCTTTACTTTCTTGCGGGTAGAAAACCTCAGATTCATCTTTTCCTCTCAACTTTCAATCTCTGTCCGATTTTGGTTCCTACGAGTAAATAAAAAAAATCACTCATTACCAATGATTCTTCGCATTTTGTTATCATGTAACTATATATGTCCCTGGGAAGTGAGATTTCAGGAGAACTGAAGAAGCAGCTTCTAGTGGTATGGGCATGCACTGAGGCTGGTAAAATGGTAGTAATTGCATAGCTGCATACAGGAGTATTCCGCGTTGGGTCTAAGCATTGATATGAGAAGCTAAACTGTATGGACCCTGCTTTACTCTTTGCACTCTAGAGAATCAGTAAAGTGTTAAGACTAGCCTAAACTTTCCACACGACATGACTTTAGTGTCGCCGTCGCATTGTTACTGATTTCAATAGCGTGGCTTCTAGGAAGATGCCTGAGAATGGGGAGTGGAGACAAGCGACCTAGATCTTATCCTGACATGGTTGAAAACTGGTCGATGAAAATTGCCTTGTATTTCAAGCTTCCAACCGATCTTCCTGGGAAGTTTCCTTTGTTACAATCAATTTCTCATAGGAGGATGACTGGAAATATGAGTGGGATGCATAGTGCATGCCGTTCTGGAACCAGTTAAGCTGCACTTCTAAGCAACTTCACCTTCTTCTATACAAACTAGCACCGCTACTAGCAACGACCTCAACTTTTGTCTTTTCTCACACAAGCTTGCCTCCGGAATCCTCTTAGAAGTTGATAAGCGTTTACAGCTGGCTAAGGAAGTTGGAAGAAAACAATTGAATAAAGAGCATTATCAGTTTTAGGCCCAATTTCTATTGGCTTCTCGTAGGACCGATATGGCAACAGATATGGACCATTGCAATGTTTTGGAGTGGTTAAGTGTTTTTGCAAAGATCGCTTCCAACTTGGGCTGTTTGCTTCGACCGCAGAAGGTAGTCGGAAGCATGGACTACGGTCAGTAGTCGGTAGTCTGATCGGCCATATGTTGGACGGTCCAAACGGCCTTGTGTTGAGTAGTCTGAAGAGCTAGTCTGAAGGTACTCTGAAGTCGGGAGGACTCAGTGCTCTGCTGTCAAAAGGACTCAATACGCGGTAGTCGAGAGGACTCGGTACTCGATGGTCGTAGCTTCGGTGGATGGTCGATAGCCGTAGCCTTTGCGATCAGTAGTCGTAGACTTGTGATCGATAGTCGTAGGTTTTGCGGTCGATAGTCGTAGACTTTGCGGTCGATAGTTGTAGACTTTGCGATCGATAGTCATAGGATTTGCGGTCGGTAGTCCTAGGCTTTCCGATCGATAGTTGTAGGCTGTGTGATCGATAGTCAGGCTATGCGATCGATAGTTGTGGGTTTTGCGATTGGTTACCGAAGGTATCTCGGTTGGTACTCGTAGGCTTCGAGTGTTTCAATTCTTATATCCTTTGAAGTACCTCAAGTACTCGTGTATGACCAGTTGGGGTCTGTGGTTGGATCACCCGAGGGATAGTGGTCTGATCAACTGTAGATCGACCAGATAGTGGGTTTCGATCAGGGTCTGATCTTTGATTTTTTTTTTGAGTTGCGAGTTGAGATTGATTGATCTAGATTGTCGCATGTGTGCACAGTGGTTATTGTTTCATTCTAGGCTTAGGATCAGTTATTTGGTTACATACATTTTGTACGATGCATTGTATGAATGAATTGCGTAATTGATGACTGTGTGTATTGTGCGGTGCTATGTGATTTGTTTGCTTGTTTGTGTTGGTTGTAGAACTTCAGAGCTAGATCATGATGAGGCATAAGAGGAGGGGACTAGGCACAGGGTGGTGATGAGGTCCAGAACGATCAGAAAAATGCCGAAGATGACAGAGGCTTACGGGGTGGTTGCAAACCAGGATGATGAGGAATAGAGCAGGAGCTACCGGTTGTAGACATGACGGACAACGGTAAGGTGGACTGGGACTAGGCTCAGGGACTAGGCAATTATCTGTTGCGCAATCCACTACCGAGACAAAGTACGTAGCTGCTGCTAGTAACTGTTCTTAGGTTCTCTAGATCTTATCTACTCTGCGTGACTATGGGTTGGCCTTAGATTATGTTTCTCTCTTCTGTGACAACACTAGCACTATAAATATTGCTAAAAACTCAGTGTAACACTCTAGGACCAAACACATTGATATTACATACCATGTAGAGAAAGGCGATATTGTGCTTAACTTTGTAAAGTCTGAGCAGTAGGTTGCGAATATTTTTATCAAGGCTCTTGATTCTTCTTATTTTGGTTCTTTGAAAGGAGATCTAGGGATTATTAGTCCTTTTAGCTTTATTTGAGGGATCTTTTATATCCATTGTATCATGTTGCATTTTAAATTTAGCAAGTTAAAATGTAATATAAATACATGGAGCTTTGACTATTATCCTTGTGTGACATGATATCTTGTCTTACATCCTGACATGTCTTATGCTAGTTTGTTATATTTTTCATGTCTTTCTATATGTAGATTACCTTTTTTCATGCTAGCTTTATTAATGTAAGAAACTTGAATTAAATCATGTCATGTTGGATCTTGTGACTAGTTTTTCTCTAGTAATTCTCTTATGATTCATACCATGTCAAATAGGCTAAGTTGAGTCTTAAACCTAAATTGAGTTTTAGATTGAACTATACTGATTCCTTAGTGAACCATGAGTTATTAACTCTTTGTTCTTGAACTAAGTCAAGAAAATGCAAAATGATATATTTTGTGCAAAAAAACTGATCTCACCAATTCTTTCTCATGAGACAGTTTGCCAGTACACTAGACATGAACTCACGAGGAGTTTTGAATGCCCTAGACCACTCATTTAAGCTTAGTGCTTGGGATGGTCGTAGCATAGCTTAAGACCTAGCACATGGTTAAGAACAAAAAACTAAAAAAATAGTTAAAACTTAGGAGGTAGTTGTGGATGGCTCCTAGTCTAAGACTTACTTTACTACGAAAAAACCAAAAATAAATTTCAGTAAGTGCTAAATGTGCTCAATATGCTTAATTCCTTGTGCTTCAGCAAAATGATTCAACATTGAACTTGTAACACTCTAATTGACTTAATCTTCATAATTCTATTTAGTTTATTGACATGGCTTCATTTATTTTTGGATACCTTTGGCAAACTATGATCTTGAGCTACTTGTGCTAAAAATCTATTTAAATTCATATTATTGCTAATTTGGATTTAGCTTTGCTATAAATGGTATGCTATAATCTAGACTAGTTGCTTCACTTAATATGGCTTAGTGTAATACTTATAAAGTCACTTTGGATAATTTTTATGGCTTCTAATACTACAAACGAATAAAGTGTAGTCACTTTATTTTGTTCATGCTCTATATTTTTCAATGCATCTTGATGACTCTATTGTCAAAAGGTAAAAGATTGGTGAAAATACATTGTCGTAGCTACGGGCTAAACAGAGAAGGAGGGGACTAGTAGGAGAGGAAGAGGAGAGTCAGATCTGTAGAGAGGTGGTGAGAATGAGGGAGATGTCCCCCCCCCCTTTGCCCCTCCTGGGGGCTTATATATATGTGAGTGGGGTAGAATGGGAAATCCCCATTCTACCCCTTAGTATTTACAAAGGATGGGGGTACACTGGTATATTTACACTGTTATATTCCTCTACACTATTGAGCCTATTACATGTTGGACTAGTTGCACGGCCCAGTCACGGGGGGTTGGGCCACCCCTACAACATTACTCCCTCGACAGCAAGCGCTGAGGTCCCGATGGGCGAGCTGACGCGATCAACCACCCCAGCCCCCCGTTCCCTGACAACAAGCACGAGGGTGCCGATGCAACTGATAGCTCGTAGGCCCTAGAGGCCATGCTTATGAAGGAACCGGTGAAGCGCCGGAGACGTCGTCGAGCGCCGAAGACGTGCCGTCCCACCGAGGCGATGTCTACAAGGCGGACGGCGGAGTCGAGGCCGAAGGCGCGTCGTCGAGCGTCGAAGACGTGCCGTCCCGCCGAGGCAATGCCTACGAGGCGGACGGCGGAGTCGAGCGCCGAAGACGTGTCGTCGAACGCCAAAGACGTGCTGTCCCGCCGAGGCCACGCCTACAAGGCGGACGGCGGAGTCGAGGCCGAAGGCGTGTCATCGAGCGCCGAAGACGTGCCGTCCCGCCGAGGCGATGCCTACGAGGCGGACGGCGGAGTCGAGCGCCGAAGGTGTGTCGTCGAGCGCTGAAGACGTGCCGTCCCGCCGAGGCGATGCCTACGAGGCGAACGGCGGAGTCGAGCGCCGAAGACGTGCCGTCCCGCCGAGGCGATGCCTACCAGGCGGACGGCGGAGTCGAGCGCCGAAGGCGTGTCGTCGAGCGCCGAAGACGTGCCATCCCGCCGAGGCGATGCCTACGAGGCGGACGGCGGAGTCGAGCGCCGAAGACGTGCCGTCCCGCCGAGGCGATGCCAACAAGGCGGACGGCGGAGTCGAGCGCCGAAGACGTGTCGTCGAGCGCCGAAGACGTGCCGTCCCGCCGAGGCGATGCCTACAAGGCGGACGGCGGAGTCGAGCGCCGAAGACGTGTCGTCGAGCGCCGGAGTCGAGCGCCGAAGACGTGCCGTCGAGCGCTGAAGACGTGCCATCCCGCCGAGGCGGTGCCTACAAGGCGGACAGCGAAGTCGAGCGCCGAAGACGCGCCGACGCTGCTGTTCCCCTACCTTCGAAAAGGAGTGCCCGCGGGGAGCGGGCGCTTGGAGCGTAGGCCGAAGGCACTACGCACGCCGAGGTAGAGAGGCGAGACCGCCGTTCCCCTACCTTCAAAAAGACGTGCCCGCGGGGAGCGTGCGCTTGGAGCGTAGGCCGAAGGCACTACGCACGCTGAGGTAGGGAGGCGAGACCGTCGTTCCCCTACCTTCAAAAAGAGGTGCCCGCGGGGAGCGGGCGCTTGGAGCGTAGGCCGAAGGCACTACGCACGCCGAGGTAGGGAGGCGAGACCGCCGTTCCCCTACCTTCAAAAAGGGGTGCCCGCGGGGAGCGGGCCCTTGGAGCGTAGGCCGAAGGCA
The DNA here is from genome assembly GCA_017311315.1 of Dendrocalamus latiflorus. Taxonomy (NCBI): domain Eukaryota; kingdom Viridiplantae; phylum Streptophyta; class Magnoliopsida; order Poales; family Poaceae; genus Dendrocalamus; species Dendrocalamus latiflorus. Next base: position 4,023,031 of record CM029670.1, on the reverse strand, counting down.
CTACGCACGCCGAGGCAGGGAGGCGAGACCGCCGTTCCCCTACCTTCAAAAAGGAGTGCCCGCGGGGAGCGGGCGCTTGGAGCGTAGGCCGAAGGCAGTACGCACGCCGAGGTAGGGAGGCGAGACCGCCGTTCCCCTACCTTCAAAAAGGAGTGCCCGCGGGGAGCGGGCGCTTGGAGCGTAGGCCGAAGGCAGTACGCACGCCGAGGTAGGGAGGCGAGACCGCCGTTCCCCTACCTTCAAAAAGGGGTGCCCGCGGGGAGCGGGCGCTTGGAGCGTAGGCCGAAGGCACTACGCACGCCGAGGTAGGGAGGCGAGACCGCCGTTTCCCTACCTTCAAACAAAAAGGAGTGCCCGCGGGGAGCGGGCGCTTGGAGCGTAGGCCGAAGGCACTACGCACGCCGAGGTAGGGAGGCGAGACCGCCGTTCCCCTACCTTCAAAAAGGAGTGCCCGCGGGGAGCGGGCGCTTGGAGCGTAGGCCGAAGGCACTACGCACGCCGAGGTAGGGAGGCGAGACCGCCGTTCCCCTACCTTCAAAAAGGGGTGCCCGCGGGGACCGGGCGCTTGGAGCGTAGGCCGAAGGCACTACGCACGCCGAGGTAGGGAGGCGAGACCGTCGTTCCCCTACCTTCAAAAAGGAGTGCCCGCGGGGAGCGGGCGCTTGGAGCGTAGGCTGAAGGCACTACGCACGCCGAGGTAGGGAGGCGAGACCGTCGTTCCCCTACCTTCAAAAAGGAGTGCCCGCGGGGAGCGGGCACTTGGAGCGTTGGCCGAAGGCACTACGCACGCCGAGGCAGGGAGGCGAGACCGCCGTTCCCCTACCTTCAAAAAGGAGTGCCCGCGGGGAGCGGGCACTTGGAGCGTAGGCCGAAGGCACTACGCACGCCGAGGTAGGGAGGCGAGACCGCCGTTCCCCTACTTTCAAAAAGGAGTGGTACACTCCCTAGTGTAACGCGCTCGAAGGTGCGACATCCAGGTGCCGCATCACTAGGGCGAGGCACTCCCTAGTGTCTCGGCCATCGCGCAATTTTTATACTCCGTAGAGTGCGTGAGGGTAATTGGTGCGTGCGGAGACGGACCTCGGCACACGACTTAATTTATAGTCCGCGGACTCTCGCATGCGGAGGCAGACCTCGGCGCACGACTTAATTTATAGTCCTTGGACTCTCGCGTGCGGAGGCAGACCTCAGCGCACGACTTAATTTATAGTCCGCGGACTCTCGCGTGCGGAGGCAGACCTCGGCGCACGACTTAATTTATAGTCCTTGGACTCTCGCGTGCGGAGGCAGACCTCAGCGCACGACTTAATTTATAGTCCGCAGGCTGGTGCGTGCGGAGGCGGACCTCAGCGCACGACTTATTTAGAGTCCGTAGACTTGCGCAGGGACAACACCTGCGTCTTATTTATGCCCCGAAGAGAGCGTGGGATCAGAGTCCCCGTCTTGTTTATACTCCGTAGAGTCATGCGTGCGGAAGCTGAGCTCAACGCTACGTCTTATTTAAAGTCTGTAGACATTATGCGTGCAGAGGCGGACCTCGACGCTACGACTTCCTTTATAGTCCGTGGACTCGCGCGTGCGGAGGAACGCCTCGACGGTCACGTCTTATTTAAAGTCCGTAGACATCATGCGTGCGGAGCTAGGCTCAACGCTACGTCTTATTTATAGTCCGTGGACTCGCGCGTGCGGAGGAATGCCTCGACGGTCACGTCTTTTTTAAAGTCCGTAGACATCATGCGTGCGGAGCTAGGCTCAACGCTACGTCTTATTTATAGTCCGTGGACTCGCGCGTGCGGAGGAATGCCTCGACGGTCACGTCTTTTTTAAAGTCCGTAGACATCATGCGTGCGGAGCTAGGCTCAACGCTACGTCTTATTTATAGTCCGTGGACTCGCGCGTGCGGAGGAATGCCTCGACGGTCACGTCTTTTTTAAAGTTCGTAGACATCATGCGTGCGGAGCTAGGCTCAACGCTACGTCTTATTTATAGTCCGTGGACTCGCGCGTGCAGAGGAATGCCTCGACGGTCACGTCTTTTTTAAAGTCCGTAGACATCATGCGTGCGGAGCTAGGCTCAACGCTACGTCTTATTTATACTCCGTAGAGTGTGCGCGGAGGCGTCCCTCTGCTGCGTCTTATTTAAAGTCCGTAGACATCATGCGTGCGGAGCTAGGCTCAACGCTACGTCTTATTTATAGTCCGTGGACTCGCGCGTGCGGAGGAATGCCTCGACGGTCACGTCTTTTTTAAAGTCCGTAGACATCATGCGTGCGGAGCTAGGCTCAACGCTACGTCTTATTTATACTCCGTAGAGTGCGCACGGAGGCGTCCCTCTACTGCGTCTTATTTAAAGTCCGTAGAGAAAAGGCCGAAGACTTGCGACGGCAAAACGCTCCGGAATGCAGCACTGGAGGAGCATGAAATGCTACGGTAGCCCAAAACAGGTCAAAACCGGAGAAGGCCAAATCAAATGCTCTCCGAATGTAATTACAGTCATAATAAATGATACGATGAGCGACCATCTCGCTACCGCCATGCAAGCAAAAAACTGCAGCAGGGATTTAAAGCCTCGAACATAGTCACATGCAGCGCGTACCTGGCAGGACGGTGTCGACGTGGAGTATACTCGCGGGTGCGGAGACCCTGGCTGCACGAAGCTAGCTGAGGCCTCGTCGCGAGATGCGGAGCGGTTGCGGCCGAAGTGGTCTTTGCCACCCTTGCGCGGAGGCCGGGCGCTCGACAAAGCGGAGGCTTCGGAGGCGCTTCGACGACGTGAAGAGTTTGGAGGCGAGGCCCTGGTCGAAGGCTCGAAGCCGAACGCGCGTAGAGGGGTCTGAGAGCTTCGTTGCGCAGACGAAGTCCTGGACGGAGCCGCACACGCATAGACGAGGTCCGAGAGCTTCGTCGTGGATGCGCGGCGAGGTCGAGGTCGGTCGAGGCTGGTTGTGGTGAAGGCTACTGCTCCGCTGCATCACTTCTCGTCCGCCTCGCAGCTCCGCCACTTGCTCTATGGCTTGCCTTGCTGCGCCAGGAATGCTATGAGGGTGGGCCTCTTCGCCCTGCGCGAAGTTCCCTCCGGAGCCTCCGCGCCGTCGAGTCCACCCTCCGTGTCGCCGAGCGCCTCGCCCCCGAAGCCTCGTCGAGTGATGCACGCTGAGCATACGCCGTCGCCGGGCTAGAGGCTACAGTTCAGACATGTCTGGATGGATGTTGTGGACGACTGCGTGGAATCATGGCCACGCGGAGGCATCGTCAGTTCGAAGACGAGACTTCGCCTGACGCGCGGAGACCCGTGGTCGACGAAGGTCGTCGGGGAGTTGCGAAGCCAACACGCGCGGAGCGCGCCCAATGCCGCGTATGCGAGCACACTGGCCGGCCGCCGCCGTTGCCGCGCCGTGGCAGTGTGCGTACGCAGGCGTGTATGCATGCGTGCGAGCGCCGCCGCACGTGGCCGCCGCACCGTCTGTCTGCACGTATATGCACGAGCAGCGGTCGGCTGCGTGCGCCGTCGGCCACCCCTGCCAACAGCTGCTGCCGCCGGGGCCGTCGCCTGTCGGTGCCGCCGCCGTCGGCCGGCCCTGTTGTCAAGGATGGCCGTGAACGCAGCTCACCGATGAGCATCGCCCGGGAGGACGCCATCGCTAAGCCACCCTGGGTGCTTGAATGGAGACTTATGCCTTGGTCTGTCATCGCGTGCCGTCACCGGGCATCGCCTTTGCGAAGTCCGTCGCGCGGAGTTTAGAGCCCAAGTCGTGGACGCCATGCGGAGGCCGACGCTGCTCCTGCGGAGTCGGAGCTCAGGTCGCGGACCCCTTATGGAGGCGAAGTCGGCGGGCTTGCGTCTTGCACCCGGATTCACGCCTGCAGAGATGTAAACTTCGAGTGCATGGATGGATGGACGTCCTCTGTCGCAGTGGCGAAGCGGGCGTAGTTTCTTGCGCAGGTGAGGCCGCGCCATAGACCCTGCCCGCGACGTTGAGGCCGGCACGGAGACCTTGGGGCGCGGACATGCTCGGCCTCGTGCGCTCGTCTCAGAGCTGAGAGGAGGTCACCGAAGTCGCCGTGCGAAGGTCGTCCTCCGTCCTGGCGGCCTTCCACCGAGAAATGTAGGAGCACGCCTGTCACACCAGGCTGATTGCTCTCCTGATTCCGCCGGCGTCGATGGACTCATCGCCGTCGTGGCCGAAGATACGGAGCGCCGCCGTGGCCGGCAAGCTCCTGATTTTGGCTTCCTCGAACACTCCGACGGGGCGCGTGCGGGATGCGAGGCCAGCTTCTGTGCGCCTTGGCGAAGCAAAGGTCGAAGTCGGGGGCGCTGTCGCGGACGCGAAGCCGTAGCGAGGTAGACACGGACAGTCTGGACTTCGGCGGAGCGAATCGATGCCATCTGCGATGTCGCCGGCCGAATCCCGTAGCTTGGCCCCCCACGTTTCTCCATGGCTGCGAGCTTTGGTCGCAAGTCGTCCATGCTGCTCAGCTCGCACCGGAGGAACTCGTCGCCGCACACTTCCCTAGGCAATTTGTACTCGTCGCTGAACAGGCTGCCTCCCTCGATATGTGCATGCGATCACACATGCAATCATAGACATAAGAGCGATGAGCTGCACACATGCCTGAACGGATGCTTCAATGCTTATACGTGATTGCATGCACGGATGTAAAAATATACGTGGAAGGGTGTTTCATGCATGCACTAATGGATGGATACTCCGTGTAGGCGTCGTGGATGCAAAGGCGTGGACGCGAAGGCGGGGGCAGACGCGGAGGCACTGCGCGGGGTAGACCTCGCCGAGGACGTGCGGGGACCTGCCTTCGGCAACGCGGAGGCGGGCGCATGCGCAAGGCGCGGAGATGATGCCGTTGGTGCCGAACACGGGATCACTGCGTACTAAATCCCGCGTGCTTTTCCCTGCGGCCGGCAGACGAGGTGTAACCCTTCGATTGCAGAAGTCAGCACGGCGTCGCAAGGAGGCGGAGCCTGACACCCGACATAATTAAAGGTGTCGTCCCTGCAGGAAATGTGTCAGACAAGCAATTATATCTGTACCCGAAACATGCTGGTGAGGGTACAGTAATCAAAGCACAGAGGAACTTTGGCCATCGGCACGCAGTTCCATGTGACCCGGAAACCGGGGGACCGCCCATCTCGGAGGTGGGACTAGCCGTGCGGAGCCGCGTAGTGCACGCTGCTTCGCGAGTTCGCGCCTGCACACGCGAAGGCTGCACCTGGATGGATGTTCGGCGCGGAGTCTTGACGTCCTGCGGAGACTCGAAACTGCACAGGGGCCACGCGCGAGGAGACTCCGAGGTGGCCTTCGACGACGCGGAGTCCGGCGAAATTGGCGCGGAACCCCGAGGTGGCCTTCGGCGACGCGGAGTCCGGCGGAGTCGACCGTTGAGGCGCGCGCGTGTCGCACACGCTCACTCCACCCCGGCTGCAACGGAAATCGTCATCTAGACCTTCGCTTTCCCGTGCCTGTCGAGGGAGAAGTACTGGCAGTAGCGTGCTCGATCCGCCGCCGCGTCGTGGAGGCCGGCATGCGGAGACTCCGGTGCGAGCAGCTGCGACGCGGACTCGGTGCAAAGGCAGGGCGCCCAGCAGAATATGGCGAGGCGGAACACGTAGAGCCTGGCGGAGTCGCCGCGCGGGCCGGTGGCGAGCTTCTCGTACTCCCTGGCGGCGTCCTGCGCGAATGGATGCTTGGATGATATCTCCTGTATGCATGCTTTGCTTGCGACGGCAACTCAACCAACTTCGTGGACCTGGGTTACTCGACTGGATCTACGCAACACTGTATCTACAAAATACAGCGAAGTTTGCAGGCAAAGCCCATACACGTCTACAATAAAAAATGGCTAAACTTTTAGCGAACAAACTATTTATCTTTCGTTGGATGCTGGAGAAACCTCTTCCCTACGCAACTTCTAGTCGGTCCCCACAGACGGCGCCATCTGTCATAGCTACGGGCTAAACAGAGAAGGAGGGGACTAGTAGGAGAGGAAGAGGAGAGTCAGATCTGTGGAGAGGTGGTGAGAATGAGGGAGATGTCCCCCCCTTTGCCCCTCCTGGGGGCTTATATATATGTGAGTGGGGTAGAATGGGAAATCCCCATTCTACCCCTTAGTATTTACAAAGGATGGGGGTACACTGGTATATTTACACTGTTATATTCCTCTACACTATTGGGCCTATTACATGTTGGACTAGTTGCACGGCCCAGTCACGGGGGGTTGGGCCACCCCTACAACATACATATTTAGAGCATGATTTACAGTTTTTCTGTAAAATATTGCTAAGTTATAGCTTTAATGTCTTGCTGTGATTCTCTTTATTTTTTTTGTTCTCTTCTCACCTTGATCAAGGTCAAATAGAACAATTGTTCTTTCATATAGACTTAGAATAGGATTCCCCATTTTATCTGGTGGATTTGAAGCTTTTTATGGAAAACTTGCCATTCTCAGTAACTTCAATCCATTTTTGCCTCATACGATCATTTTCAGTCTTTGCTTTCCTCTCATGACCATTTCGAGTCTCTTTTTGCAAAATTCTCTTTCTATGTTTAAAACCACCTCTTATTTGTATTTTTAAAGAATTTCTAATGGGTTCATCAAAGGGGAGATTGAAGAACCTTGTGAGAACGTCCAAGATAATATTGTGATGAACCATTGTAAGTTTTATGATGTAATTGTTTGATTTTGCAAAGATTGCATTTTGTATGGATTGTTTTTTGAATTTTTCTGGGAAAACAGTATGACCGTCGGCGTGGTGTCAGTCATACCACTGTGCAGTAGTACCGCATCATGGTACCGGTCATACCTCTGTGCGGTAGTACCACGATGTAGTGTCGGTCATACCGCTAAGTGGTAGATCCGATTTTTACTTGACAGTAGCTATTTTTCAGAGAGGTGTAGTTGCAAGGTGCGAGGTGCGGTAGTATCAGCTTATGATGGGCGGTAGTACCACAGGCCAGTACTACTGGCTGAGGTAGAAATTTGGGGATTTTATGAAATTGAGTCAGCGATTGTGTTGGGTTAGTCTAGATCAGTGCATTAATGTTACATGAAGCATATTTTTACAAATGTGGATCAAGTTGTGAAGAACTTGTGCTCGAAAATGATTTCTTTGTCTTTGGATATGAAAGGTCGCTTGGAATTAACCACGATCAACGACGAGGACCAGGGCTATGCTCATAGGAGAGCCAAGGCCCAGAACGATCGAGGATGCTGGATGAGGTGATGAACTCAAGCATGGCACGAGAAAAGGTGAAAAATATTGAAGGGAAGATTCAATGGCGAAGTTGCACCATGTGGTTTGGTTAGTCCAATGAGGCGTGGTCTGGTGAAACCAGAATAGGAGAGACTTGCCTACACATGGCAAGCACGGCGATAGCTTGTAGTAAAAGATGAAGACCGCGTCAAGAAAGAGTATTTTGGTAGTTCGACTAAAATACCATAAACTATCTTGGATTAAAACTGTGGTGCTTGGAAAAGCGATTTAGGTCAAAGATAAACTGGTTTGATCAAGATGAATCAATGCTAAGAACTTATGGATTTGGGGTTATGTGCTTTGAAATACGTGCATAAGTGAACATGTGTGAGTAAAATCTCTGTGTGTGGGGTTATCGGGTTTTTCCTATTATGCTAAGTGGATAGTATCCACCAAAGGTTAGATGTGGCTAGCTAGCCCATCTATTTAAGGGGTTGAGATGGAGACTTGTAGTTAATTATTCAAACTACCTCTCTAGTGCTCTCTTGTTTTAGGGTTAGGGTTTGAGAGTTGAGTGTTTGGTATGCTTTCTGTCCTCTAATGTGAAGTAGCTGTAAAACTTTTCTCCTCAAGTAGCAATAGAATCAATCTTTGATCATCTTTATGGTTACCTCTTTTGATTGATTGATTTGCTCTTATTTTGGTTGGTTTTTAGATCTTCTCTCTTTCCTTTTCTTGATTTTGTTATGCCAAAGACGTATAAGAGATAGAGATATCATCTGAAAATCTACCCTCACCTATTTAGGCACTTTGATAGCAAGTTCAACAAGAAGCCCGACTTTTGCATGTTTTGTTATCTTTCAAGTGATTTCGTGATCTAAAGGTTTTTTGCTTGATTTATTTGGTGTTCTTACTTGCTATAATATATGAGAATATATCTAAAGCCACATTAGCCATCCTCTTCCCACAAGCAAGTCATATTCACCTATTTAGGCTTTTATCCCTTTTTGTGCGCTTCTCCAACAAATGCAAAAAGGTTGGATATTTGGTAACAATTCTCTTGATCGTTGATTGGAATATGTTTCTAGCATTCTAGAGAAGGTGCATGCCAAATTTCAAGTGATTGGATCTACGGATCACAAGTTACATCAACTTTAGTTTTTGAAATCGCGCTGATTTTACTATTCCTATGCTAATTTTATGTAGCAGTGGTACTACCAGTACCATAGCGGTATACCGATTTTCAAATTACTATTTATTTCTTAGATTTTGAGCTTCTTGATTTGCTAGGTTGTATGTTGGTTTTGCATACTAATCTTCTTAGTTTTATAGCTATTGGAGTGAAAGATTGGTGAATACTTGAAAAAACTTTAAGGCACCATTCACTCTCTCTGTTACCATTTTCTATCCTACAAAGATATCCATTGAGCAAGGCCCCACCCCCGAATAATTAAATGACCTAGCTTGGGTGGCAGCTATGTTTGACAGCACCTGATTGTATTCTAAATTTTTGACTTGGACGGATAGCCGACGTCCCGACGAATTTTCGACGCCTCATTCATTTCGGCTTCAACTTCTGGCTTTTAGTTTCCAATTTACTATTCCAATGTTGTTTTTCTGGCTTTTTGGGTTTTTAGGCTTTTTTTTCCTTTTTCACGTATTCATTACATTGTCCGTGATAGACTAACCTGTTTTTCTATTTAAAAATTTGTAAATTTAATTACACAAAAAAATCACTAGTAGCTACAGTGTAAAATAATCCATAAACCACCAAAAAAACCCAAATAAGCAGCCTCTGTCGATCACTTATTGGGTGGGTTCTTTTGAGCTGGTGGCTTATGGCTGATGGTTTAAATATTTGAATTCTGGTTGTTTACGAGAGGTAGTACACACAGAAAAATAGTCGCATGAGATTTTGGCTAGTACAGCTGAACTCAGTACACTTTTTACGACAATCTTCCTATTGACCCTACCCTGAAAAAGTGCACCATTTAAAAACTAGTTCATGTAGACAGTACAAGTATAAACCAGCTTTAAGCTGGAAAGAACCCAGCCATTATAGTCATGAAAGTTATCTTCTGTAGACTTGGATATGATGAAGTCAAGCATTAGATACACTCGACATCACCTGCCCGTAGTCATTGAACTCAGCTATTTGGATCATGTTCCTGTTAATGGGCTCATTAAAATAACTTTCTGCAACTGCCTCTTGACCATATGTATGGCTGAGTTCTTTTAGGCTTATGGTTTATCTTTATACAGTAACTAATTTTCAAAAGATGTGTTTTTTAAGACGAATCTATTAGTCAATTGTAGTATATACTATACCAACTTCAGCTATATCAGCCAAAATCACATACGACTGTCTCTCTTTTCGTAATCTCTCTCACGAATAACCAGAATTCAAAAGTCATAAACCAAAAGTTATAAGACAGCCTAAAAAATCACCCATAGGATCATCCTTAGCTATCCATCTTCTCAGCAGATCATCCTTCAATAGATCATGGTCAGATTTTACATATGATTCAATCCGATTCTACCGAGCCTAGTAATTAAATATAAATAATAACTAGTATATGTCCTTCCAATTGTAAAATTTTATCTTTGGTACATTCATATATATTATTATTTATATAAAAAACAACATATCTTTCATTTAGACTATATTTTATTAAAAAGTTCTTTAAAGTACAATTCCAAAAGAATATCACCATTAAAATACAGGTATATTTGAAGAAATGTACATTTAGTATAATCAAGTAGTTATTAGATTTTTACAATTCGATTATACAAGTCGATCCTATTTGAGCATATCTGATTTCATTCCATATTACAATCCTAGCAATCTTGCTTGTAATCTTACTTTAAATACAAAATCATACGGATCAAATATGACACGGAGTGGGCCTAATTCAAAATGGAATCGAACAAGTAAGGGAGCGGTTTATGACCTTTAAATACGATTTTTTAATCTAATAAATAATAATTACTAAAACAATTAAAGTTAAAAACCGAATGAAAAACCAAAAGAAACAAAACCAAGACCTCATCGCAACCAATCATAATACAACCAATAAAGCCGTCACAGCTCAGCCCGATACTCTCTCGTCTTTGCAGCCCATTTCATCACTTAACCGAGCCCACCTCCAAGAACCACCGTGTCCACTTTGTAAAATTTTTGCTTTTTAGCCCAAAAATTTAAAGTTTTTTACATATGGACCCCTGGAGAAAAGATTTGCAAAAATGGACCCTTTTCTCGGCGCCACAGAATATGACGCCCAGGGTACATGTCACGGCGCCATATGCTTTAGCGCCGTGTATTGACACGTCGGAGCCAGGGTGGCATAGCTCGGCGCCGCAGCACATGGCGCCGAGAAGTGCAAATACGGCGCTGCATTCCGTAGCGCCGTGTACTGACTTAGCCAGTCAAAAATGGTCGCCGTGCCTGCAAGTCCCCCTATCTCGGCGCCAAACTTTCACGCGCCGTACATAGCTTACACGGCGTCATACCCTTTGGCGCCGAGATGTGTATATACAACGCGAGACTGTTTGGCGCCTCTTGTGGCGCCAAACAATCGGGCGCCGTATATACACATCTCGGCGCCAAAGGGTATGGCGCCGTGTAAGCTACACCTGACAAAAAAAACAGCAAAATAACAAACTTTTCTGTAAAACATGCACATACGTACATGCACACATGAAACATCTGAAAACGTAAATAACAACATCGTTACCAATAAGTCTCAAAATACCACATAACTGTATAAAGTCTCAAAATATCACATAAGTCTGAAAATATCGCATGTCTATAGAAAAAGTCTGAAAACATCACTGCCTCTTGGCCTTCCCCTTGCCCTTGGCTAGAGCATCACTCCCTAGAGTATACGTGCTCGGGGGACGAGCCGAACGACGAGGCCGCTGCGAAGCCTGAGTAGACGGTGCGTCAGGCATCTGCGACATCCCAATCTCGTCGTGGGTAGATGCCTCCTCGTCCTCGTGCTCCTCGTCGACGTCGTCACTCTGCTCCGACTCGTCGTCGTCGTCGTCGTCATCGCCCTGACTAAAAGTCGGAGTGCGTGACGAGCTCCTCGTGGACTGGCGCGTGCCGACGTGTGACGACGAGGCTGCAGCGGCACCCGAGCGCTGGGAGGCCGCCGGTGGTGCGACGTCCGTGCGTGCGCGGCAACCACACCGACCTGCCGCCCGACTGAGGCGACGTCGAAGTCTCTGCAAGTAATGATATGTCATAATTGCATACATGCTGAATCGATCTAACCTAACTAATTATCTTCGTACCTGTAGGAAGTCACTCAGGGGGTGGCTCTCGCTGTCCAGGTGGCCGAGAACCTCGTCGATCTCACGCACCGAGGTTTGGAGAGAAGTCCCCTAAATAAATAAGTAAACATAAGTGCGAGATAAACGTGTGGAACCAAAGTATTGCAAATATCATGCTTTCCGTACCACTCGATCGAGAATCGGAGCGGCCTCGACCACTGTGCCCTCCCTCGCACGCCTGTCGTATGCAGTGTCCTCGTCCTCGGACGAAGCGAGGTCCGCGTAGTCGACATCGGTCCACTGCTGCCTCAGCCTGTAGCGCGTGGCAGTGTGGTACCAGGACAAGTAATCCCGGAAGCTGGCGTTACTGTGGGGGGTACTGTCCGGCTCGCAGTTCTCCTCCATCTTCCTCCACCACTGCACGTACTGTCGGTGGTGATCAGCGAAGTCCGTCACCTTTCGTTGGCGGACCCTGTCGAACCTGTACATATAGCAGATGTCAACAATAGTTGTTAGTACGAACCAAAAGAATTTTAAATTGTTACTTACTTGTGCAACTCAACAGAAGTCGACATCTCCTCTAGGGGGAAGAACTGCACGAGGCCGAACTGCCGCGCAACTCTGTGGGGGAGGTGAATCTCCACGGCATAGAAGCAGATCAGCGGAGACCTCATCCTCCAAATATGGGAGTCCCTACGGCACATGGTGCTAAGCGGTAGCGCTAGAACCTGTGGCTCCAAGTAAGGCTCCCAGGACACCTAGTAAGCGAACACACGATTAGCCATGTACAAAAACCAAGAACTGTAGGAAAAAATAAATTTCTTACCATCGTGGGAGACAAAGTGTCAAACTCGTTGCTGAAATCCACGTACGCCCGCTGAGTAGTCGCGAACGGGACTGACACTGTATCCCACAGGTACGCAACAGTGGGGCCGAGGTCATCCACACCCAGTGGATGCCAAGGCTGCGCCTGCAACACTCGAGGGCGCCCCACTGGAATGCGTGTCCACATCCACACCTAGCAAGCGAACATACGGGCAGACACACGATTAGCCATGCACAAAAACAAAGAACTGTAGGAAAAATAAATGTATTACCACACCTGCAGAAGGAAGACGCAGCCACCGAGCGTCGACGTGGGCGCCCTGCGTCTGCAGGCCTCGCAAAGCTGACGGTAGAGGAATGCGAGGACCGCCGACCCCCAGCTGAACTGTCCAGCGTCCCCCAGTCCTGGAGGCAGTGGATGTACATCCACGAAGCGGCATCCCCCGTGGCGTCCGGGAACAGCACTGCCCCGAACATGTGCAGGACCCAGGCGCGGCAGTGGTAGCTCACCGTGGCGTCGTCCGCGGCAGCAGGGCATTCGCCAAAGGTAATCCGCAACCATCTAAGGTGGACCCCCGAGACGCGGCCTCGCCTGGCATTATCTGGGGCAGGAGGCAATGGCGTGCCCAGGAAGGCCTCCACACGTGCCCTCCAGCCCTCAGACACCGCCGGGCCGATCACCGGCTGTCCCCTGATGGGAAGTCCAAGTATCATCGCCACGTCCTGCAGCGTGACGGTCATCTCCCCACAGGGAAGGTGGAACGTGTGTGTCTCTGGCCTCCACCTGTTAGTAGTACAAGGAGAAAAGAATTAGTTACGTACGTAAGAATATAGAAGTGAAAACAAATTGACCCGATAGAGAAAATTCACCTGTCGACAAGTGCGGTCAAAGCTGCAGGGTTGAAGACCGGCATGCCCCGCCGTAATATGTTAGCGACCGTGTGAAGCCCAGCACGGCGCAGCAGTGGGGTATAGCGGTCGTCGTAGCATATCAACTGGAACCCATCATGGGTTCGGGGACGAAGTATGGGTATCTCCTGAAAATTGCTATAAAAGTTAGCTGCGTGACCATCAAGTTGAACACATGTATATTTCGACCACACACGTACCTGGCCGTCCTCCGTGAGCCTGCCGCGGTGCTCCCTCTCGTAGGACTCATCTAGCAGCCGGTATCTCACCATCCTGTGATAAATTTTAGAATTCAATAGTTAAGAAATATTCAAATAAGAAATTTATAAAACATGATTTATAAATAAAAATAATAATCAAATTGAATTATGAAATTGGAATCAACATGAATAATAATTGGAATGAAATTGATTTACCCTAAATCTAAACATTCAACAATGTTGTTCAAATCATACCCATAAAACATATGTATTTCTAAATCAAACCCTAAAAACATATGTATTTCACTCAAATCAAACCCTAAAAACATATGTATTTCTAAAATGGACCCTAAAAACATATGTATTTCTAAACATTCATCAATCTCGCTCAAACCAAACCCTAAAAACATATGTATTTCGCTCAAATCAAACCCTAAAAACATATGTATTTCTAAAATGGACCCTAAAAACATATGTATTTCTAAACATTCATCAATCTCGCTCAAACCAAACCCTAAAAACATATGTATTTCGCTCAAATCAAACCCTAAAAACATATGTATTTCTAAAATGGACCCTACAAACATATGTATTTCTAAACATTCATCAATCTCGCTCAAACCAAACTCTAAAAATATGTGTATTTCTAAATCAAACTCTAAATCTAAACATATATTTCTAAATCAAACCCTAAAAACAAATGTATTTCTAAATAAAACCCTAAAATACATATATTTCTAAAAATTAAACCCTAAAAACGAATCTATACACATTACTACTCTTACATTATGCATATCTATCGAAAATCTAACCTAAAACCGAGCCAAATTGAACTAATTTCATCTAGGGTTTCAAATCTTCCCAAACGAAATGTACCTCAAATAATCCATATTTATTGCAAAAAAATCAATGGAAGGTGGGGGTTCACCTTACTTAGTCGATTTGGAAGCAAAATCGCGAGAAAAACGGATGTATTTGAGTAGATTTTGAGGGGGGAAGACAGTGGCGGCGGCGGTTGCTTCGGTTGGGCTGAACAGAGTGAGGGGCCGAGGGGCCGCGCTCGGGCTTAAGTCCCAGAGCACGGCGTCAAGGGTGTTAGCGCCGTATTTGCACTTCACGGCGCCATGTGCTGCGGCGCCGAGCTATGCCACCCTGGCTCCGACGTGTCAATACACGGCGCTAAAGCATATGGCGCCGTGACATGTACCCTTGGCGCCATATTTTGTGGCGCCGAGAAAAGGGTCCATTTTTGCAAATCTTTTCTCCAGGGGTCCATATGTAAAAAACTTTTAAATTTTGGGCTAAAAAGCAAAAATTTTACGTCCACTTTACTCAGATTGCAAAACCCGCCGCCGCCACTGCCTGCTGGGATCCATGGCGCCGCCGCCACTGCCTGCTGGGATCCATGGCGCCGCCGCCTGCAGGACAGTCCACGCCATTGCCGGAGTCCAAGCAGTTGTCAGGACCTCATGGCAAGCGGCCCCATGGATGCAAATGTCCCGGGTCGGGTTGTTGCCAACCGACCCGACCCGCAAATAAGTGCCCAATGGGCATTTACGTGCCAGCCCATTTCTATTTTGGCACACGATGTCCCAGTAAAATTTTTGCTTTTTAGCCCAAAATTTAAAAGTTTTTTACATATGGACCCCTGGAGAAAAGATTTGCAAAAATGGACCCTTTTCTCGGCGCCACAAAATATGGCGCCAAGGGTACATGTCACGGCGCCATATGCTTTAGCGCCGTGTATTGACACGTCGGAGCCAGGGTGGCATAGCTCGGCGCCGCAGCACATGGCGCCGTGAAGTGCAAATACGGCGCTAACACCCTTGGCGCCGTGCTCTGGGACTTAAGCCCGAGCGCGGCCCGTCGGCCCCTCACTCTGTTCAGCCCAATCGAAGCAACCGCCGCCGCCACTGTCTTCCCCCCTCAAAATCTACTCAAATACATCCGTTTTTCTCACGATTTTGCTTCCAAATCGACTAAGCAAGGTGAACCCCCTCCTTTCCATTGATTTTTTTGCAATAAATATGGATTATTTGAGGTACATTTCGTTTGGGAAGATTTGAAACCCTAGATGAAATTAGTTCAATTTGGCTCGGTTTTAGGTTAGATTTTCGATAGATATGCATAATGTAAGAGTAGTAATGTGTATAGATTCGTTTTTAGAGTTTAATTTTTAGAAATATATGTATTTTAGGGTTTTATTTAGAAATACATTTGTTTTTAGGGTTTGATTTAGAAATATATGTTTAGATTTAGAGTTTGATTTAGAAATACACATATTTTTAGAGTTTGGTTTGAGCGAGATTGATGAATGTTTAGAAATACATATGTTTGTAGGGTCTATTTTAGAAATACATATGTTTTTAGGGTTTGATTTGAGCGAAATACATATGTTTTTAGGGTTTGGTTTGAGCGAGATTGATGAATGTTTAGAAATACATATGTTTTTAGGGTCCATTTTAGAAATACCTATGTTTTTAGGGTTTGATTTGAGCGAAATACATATGTTTTTAGGGTTTGGTTTGAGCGAGATTGATGAATGTTTAGAAATACATATGTTTTTAGGGTCCATTTTAGAAATACATATGTTTTTAGGGTTTGATTTGAGTGAAATACATATGTTTTTAGGGTTTGATTTAGAAATACATATGTTTTATGGGTATGATTTGAACAACATTGTTGAATGTTTAGATTTAGGGTAAATCAATTTGATTCCAATTATTATTCATGTTGATTCCAATTTCATAATTCAATTTGATTATTATTTTTATTTATAAATCATGTTTTATAAATTTCTTATTTGAATATTTCTTAACTATTGAATTCTAAAATTTATCACAGGATGGCGAGATACCGGCTGCTAGATGAGTCCTACGAGAGGGAGCACCGCGGCAGGCTCACGGAGGACGGCCAGGTACGTGTGTGGTCGAAATATACATGTGTTCAACTTGATGGTCACGCAGCTAACTTTTATAGCAATTTTCAGGAGATACCCATACTTCGTCCCCGAACCCATGATGGGTTCCAGTTGATGCGCTACGACGACCGATATACCCCACTGCTGCGCCGTGCTGGGCTTCACACGGTCGCTAACATATTACGGCGGGGCATGCCGGTCTTCAACCCTGCAGCTTTGACCGCACTTGTCGACAGGTGAATTTTCTCTATCGGGTCAATTTGTTTTCACTTCTATATTCTTACGTACGTAACTAATTCTTTTCTCCTTGTACTACTAACAGGTGGAGGCCAGAGACACACACGTTCCACCTTCCCTGTGGGGAGATGACCGTCACGCTGCAGGACGTGGCGATGATACTTGGACTTCCCATCAGGGGACAGCCGGTGATCGGCCCGGCGGTGTCTGAGGGCTGGAGGGCACGTGTGGAGGCCTTCCTGGGCACGCCATTGCCTCCTGCCCCAGATAATGCCAGGCGAGGCCGCGTCTCGGGGGTCCACCTTAGATGGTTGCAGATTACCTTTGGCGAATGCCCTGCTGCCGCGGACGACGCCACGGTGAGCTACCACTGCCGCGCCTGGGTCCTGCACATGTTCGGGGCAGTGCTGTTCCCGAACGCCACGGGGGATGCCGCTTCGTGGATGTACATCCACTGCCTCCAGGACTGGGGGACGCTGGACAGTTCAGCTGGGGGTCGGCGGTCCTCGCATTCCTCTACCGTCAGCTTTGCGAGGCCTGCAGACGCAGGGCGCCCACGTCGACGCTCGGTGGCTGCGTCTTCCTTCTGCAGGTGTGGTAATGCATTTATTTTTCCTACAGTTCTTTGTTTTTGTGCATGGCTAATCGTGTGTCTGCCCGTATGTTCGCTTGCTAGGTGTGGATGTGGACACGCATTCCAGTGGAGCGCCCTCGAGTGTTGCAGGCGCAGCCTTGGCATCCACTGGGTGTGGATGACCTCGGCCCCACTGTTGCGTACCTGTGGGATACAGTGTCAGTCCCGTTCGCGACTACTCAGCGGGCGTACGTGGATTTCAGCAACGAGTTTGACACTTTGTCTCCCACGATGGTAAGAAATTTATTTTTCCTACAGTTCTTGGTTTTTGTACATGGCTAATCGTGTGTTCGCTTACTAGGTGTCCTGGGAGCCTTACTTGGAGCCACAGGTTCTAGCGCTACCGCTCAGCACCATGTGCCGTAGGGACTCCCATATTTGGAGGATGAGGTCTCCGCTGATCTGCTTCTATGCCGTGGAGATTCACCTCCCCCACAGAGTTGCGCGGCAGTTCGGCCTCGTGCAGTTCTTCCCCCCAGAGGAGATGTCGACTTCTGTTGAGTTGCACAAGTAAGTAACAATTTAAAATTCTTTTGGTTCGTACTAACAACTATTGTTGACATCTGCTATATGTACAGGTTCGACAGGGTCCGCCAACGAAAGGTGACGGACTTCGCTGATCACCACCGACAGTACGTGCAGTGGTGGAGGAAGATGGAGGAGAACTGCGAGCCGGACAGTACCCCCCACAGTAACGCCAGCTTCCGGGATTACTTGTCCTGGTACCACACTGCCACGCGCTACAGGCTGAGGCAGCAGTGGACCGATGTCGACTACGCGGACCTCGCTTCGTCCGAGGACGAGGACACTGCATACGACAGGCGTGCGAGGGAGGGCACAGTGGTCGAGGCCGCTCCGATTCTCGATCGAGTGGTACGGAAAGCATGATATTTGCAATACTTTGGTTCCACACGTTTATCTCGCACTTATGTTTACTTATTTATTTAGGGGACTTCTCTCCAAACCTCGGTGCGTGAGATCGACGAGGTTCTCGGCCACCTGGACAGCGAGAGCCACCCCCTGAGTGACTTCCTACAGGTACGAAGATAATTAGTTAGGTTAGATCGATTCAGCATGTATGCAATTATGACATATCATTACTTGCAGAGACTTCGACGTCGCCTCAGTCGGGCGGCAGGTCGGTGTGGTTGCCGCGCACGCACGGACGTCGCACCACCGGCGGCCTCCCAGCGCTCGGGTGCCGCTGCAGCCTCGTCGTCACACGTCGGCACGCGCCAGTCCACGAGGAGCTCGTCACGCACTCCGACTTTTAGTCAGGGCGATGACGACGACGACGACGAGTAGGAGCAGGGTGACGACGTCGACGAGGAGCACGAGGACGAGGAGGCATCTACCCACGACGAGATTGGGATGTCGCAGATGCCTGACGCACCGTCTACTCAGGCTTCGCAGCGGCCTCGTCGTTCGGCTCGTCCCCCGAGCACGTATACTCCAGGGAGTGATGCTCTAGCCAAGGGCAAGGGGAAGGCCAAGAGGCAGTGATGTTTTCAGACTTTTTCTATAGACATGCGATATTTTCAGACTTATGTGATATTTTGAGACTTTATACAGTTATGTGGTATTTTGAGACTTATTGGTAACGATGTTGTTATTTACGTTTTCAGATGTTTCATGTGTGCATGTACGTATGTGCATATTTTACAGAAAAGTTTGTTGTTTTGCTGTTTTTTTTGTCAGGTGTAGCTTACACGGCGCCATACCCTTTGGCACCGAGATGTGTATATACGGCGCCCGATTGTTTGGCGCCAAACAGTCTCGCGTTGTATATACACATCTCGGCGCCAAAGGGTATGACGCCGTGTAAGCTATGTACGGCGCGTGAAAGTTTGGCGCCGAGATAGGGGGACTTGCAGGCACGGCGACCATTTTTGACTGGCTAAGTCAGTACACGGCGCTACGGAATGCAGCGCCGTATTTGCACTTCTCGGCGCCATGTGCTGCGGCGCCGAGCTATGCCACCCTGGCTCCGACGTGTCAATACATGGCGCTAAAGCATATGGCGCCGTGACATGTACCCTGAGCGCCATATTCTGTGGCGCCGAGAAAAGGGTCTATTTTTGTAAATCTTTTCTTCAGGGGTTCATATGTAAAAAACTTTAAATTTTTGGGCTAAAAAGCAAAAATTTTACGATGTCCCATGGGCCGCCGTGCCAATATCTCTCACGTCACGTGTCACACGACCTCGCCGGCGACGCCGGGCTGCTCCGATCATCTAGCCCGCCAAGATGGCGGACCAAAGCCATCCGCTTCTCAGCTCTGGTGCTCCACCGGCCCCAGCCCCAGGCAGGCATCGGCATCGCTTACGTTAGGCTGCCTCGCTCGTGCCCCCATTCTTTCCTCCGCTTCCTTCCGACGCCGAGCAAGGGGAGACGAGAAAAGGCACAAGAAAATCCCCGCATCATGTTCAAGAAGTGAGTCCCCTCCTGCTGCTCCTCTTCATCTCCCCAACTCCCTCCTCTAATACCCCGTCCAAGAATTCGACCTGTTATTCTTGCTTGCTGTGTCACCACCGATCTGATCCTTTCCGCTGTAACTTTGCGTTGCTAATCCCCCCCCCCCCCCAACCGCGACAAATCGTCAGATTATTATGCGTACCGGGACCAATGCTTTTTTCTTTCTTTCTTTCTTTTTTGATGAATCGATGCATAAGATTTGTCTTCTTGGAACTGGAAGTGGGTACAGCTCGGCTTCGATCTTTCCTCCTATTTCGTGGGGGATCTGTGTAGAACGCCGTAGCCTTGGTCCTTTATGGTGGAGTTTGATGATGCCGTTCTATAGGTTGGAGTTTATAGCCGTGTATGTTGGAGTTCGGTTATGCCATTCTATAGGATGTGATGTTCATAGTGGTACTGGTACTGCTGTAAATACAGTTTATGCTTGAACTGTGCTGTACAATTACTTGGCACCTAGTGTTCCTCGGAAATTTAGTTTAGGGGTGGTACTGCTGTAAAGTGTAAATACAGTTTATGCTTGAATTGTCTTGGTACCTACCAATGCTCGGAAATTAAGTTTAGGGGTGGGGCAGTTGCAGCTCTAATGATCATTGTGGGGAACTGGGGACAACTAGTTTATACCTAAGGCATCGTGGCTTGGCTTTATTGAAGCTACAAAATTTCAGTACAAGTTATGTAGACAACTGGTAAAGTGAAGGAGCTTGATGCACCCCCATCAAATGCCTTAGATTATACCACTAATGGAAGAGAAGTGGCAGAGTAAACATTGGATTCAGAGGCTCCATCCCTCAAAGCATGAAGTACTAGATCATTCAATTATTCTTCTTTGTAGAACTAGACTTATTTAAAGAAAAAAAAAACCAGAGATGCACATTCTAATTTTTATTTTGGGAATGGTTCTTACTGCTTATTCTCATGCTAGTCACATTTATGCATCGTCTACTCAAGTGCCTCCCAACTGCACACTGCACTTGGTTGCACCAAATGTGGCTTGTCTGCACTGCGCCCGTCCCTCTGGTACTCACACGTGTGCCTAGCAAAGCTTTCATGCTTCGGTTGCTGGGCATCTCTTGCAGTTCACACTGTCTTGTTGCAGTACTTGTTTGTTGGAGTGGCATTTGTGAAAGGGCAATGTAGTCATTTGTCTTAGTCAAGCCCTTTATCCACCCAGTTTTGTTTTTTGTTTCATCTGAGTGACAAGAAGAATTGAATTGTCAGTTTCCTAGCGGCCAAACTTGACTATGTTATTTTGGAGTGGCATGTCTAGAATTTCCAACTTTGTCAGTGTCTTTGATGTGAATACCCTCTCTTTTAGTTTTCTACTTTTCTAGCAGTACATTGTCCTTACATACCACTAATCCCGTTTTTTCCTTCAATGAAACTGTTGTGATGTTTGTTTTCACTTAAATGGTGTTAGCTTTTATACCAAAATTGCCGGTAATTTGTATATCTTCTTAATCAGTTTGGTCAAAATAGAAGTGTTGTCCCATTGACGACTTGTTGTTTGAGCTAAACCAGGAACAATGCCAGCATGAGTTCTTGTCATCTCTAGTTTCCAGATTGTTTGTATGTTGCTGCAACTATCAAGGCTTCTATGACTGTATTAAGCAACTAACATTTGCTTCTTGTGCAAATATAAAGCTTTGGCTCCCATGGTGATTGCTTTGAACAAATTTCTTTCCAGATTGTTGTAAGCATACGATGTTGATTGTTGCTTAATGGGGGAACTTTTGGTTAACTATGATGGTGGTATATATTATATAATTGTGTATTGTCTCTACGGATTATGTTCTTATGCTGAAAATTATACAAGGAACTTGTTTAACCTGTTAGCGTGATTTTCTGTAACAGTATTGCATACCTTATGATTATATTCATTATTTGTAGAATGATTCATGGCCTGGAATGTCATTATACTCTATGCAAGATTTTTGTATCTTATGTCGCACATTGTTTGGCACTATAACACAAACTTGCTCTTTGTGATATCAGGTTCTCCTTTGAAGATATATCTGCACAGAATCAAGTTAAGGCCTCTGTACAGCGAAAGATTCGGCAAAGTGTTGCTGATGAGGTTGTGTTATGTCAAAGAATCTGCATAACCCTCCACAACTTTTTCATTTCTGTTGCAAAGTCTGCTGTTTAGCTATACTGAAATTATCTTTGTTGCAGTACCCTGGCCTTGAACCTTTGCTAGATGACTTACTTCCAAAGAAGTCACCTATGATTGTTGTTAAATGGTTAGTACTATACTAATGACATACTGAAAACTACATTTTTCCATTCCTTTTTTCAAAATTTTCAACTTCAGAATAAGGTACATGTAATTGTTGGTAAAATTGTTTCAAAGAAAACAATTTTTTTTTGCTGAAAGACTGTGGCTTTTCAAAGTGCATTGATCACAGTTGGTTTCTTTCTGTAGCCAAAATCATCTGAATCTTGTGGTGGTGAATAATGTCCCACTGTTTTTCAACATCCGTGATGGTCCTTACATGCCAACCCTGCGCCTTCTTCATCAATGTAATTTTCTTCTCTCTATTGTCCTGGCATGTCATCTCTGCACCTTTTTTTCCATGATGTACATCATTATGTGTGTTGGAGAATATCATCTGGAATGGAAACTATATGAGTTATTGCCTCCCCCCTTTTATATGCTAACTTATCCTTGCATTTGATCAGATCCTGATATCATGAAGAAGTTCCAAGTAGATAGAGGTGCTATCAAGTTTGTTCTCTCTGGTGCAAACATAATGTGCCCTGGACTGACATCACCTGGTGGTGCCTTAGATGATGAAGTCAAGGAGGAAATACCAGTGGTAAAAGACTTGCCTCTAAACTTCTAATTCATCCATGTATAGATACTTTAAGAATGATTCTCATCTACTTGAGTAGGCAGTCATAGTTAGCAACATAAAATGTCTATATGTTCGTGTATTTCTACTTTTTTTTACACTTGAGTTAAATTCTACAGTCTGCAAATTAGTGTACCCTCTTTTGGTAAGATAATTTGTTTGGTATTGGCTGATTTATGCATCGTAATTCACATTAAATTTATGAACAAGCTTCTGTTTCCTCCCCCGAACATGGCAACCACCAGACTCATTTTTTTTATCTGTTCAAATTTGTAATATTCAGGCTATAATGGCTGAAGGCAAACAACACGCATTGGCAATTGGATATACAAAGATATCAGCGAAAGATATGTAAGTTCCTTTTTGAAGGATTAATCAGTAATTATACTTGTGAAGTGTGAACCTTGCACTCTTGTTTCTTCACTGTTTTTGAGGATTTAGTCAAGTTCAATCCTAACGTTTCAAAGTGGTTGATGCTACTTGTTGTGTTCTCCTTATGACCTCCTACCTTATCTTTCATTTCTAATAGTGCTTATCAGATAATTCTCAACATAACAGAACCTTCTGCAGATATGAATATATGATAACAAAATTTAAGCTTTCCTTAACATCACATCCTACGTATTCTTTGTTAGTAACACGAAGAGTGTTGGGCTGTTGCCCGTTGGCAATGCTGCTCCTGAAATCCTGAATTTTGCAGAAGAACTATCAACAAAGGAATTGGAGTTGACAATATGCACTATCTAAATGATGGCCTGTGGAAGGTAATCTGCTTTCCCTATGCCTCCCTCTCATTTTCTTCATTTTCAAATACCAAAAATTAAATCATTGCATTTAGTTGTTGTAATTGAAGCATACTTTGCTAGCTTAATTCTGTAAAATTCTAGCAATTAGTACTTAATGGTGAATCTTGCAGTACTTTTGACCCTTGCAGTTTGTTCATGGTTACTGTGGTGAGATCCTTGGAGTAAAGAAAGGGTAGAGCATAATATATAGGTTATTTTTCTGACTTCAGCTTCAATGATACCGACAATCTTTCCTTTTGACTGATGGAACGGCTCGAATAAGTAGAACCACTAAGGGCAGCAGACTTTGCGGCATGGTCATATTGAAATGTAATGAGTAGTGGTAAGTATCTACACATCTTGTGCCGTTTAAACGGATGAAATAGCCAACAGGTGCATTTGCATGAGAGAAGTCTGAGTTTACTCTGACCAGTAACTGTTGGAGATGTTTAGTGAAACATTGACCGATAAGAACGCTGTGTTCAACGCTTTAGTTGGTGTTATGCCGCGCTGAGATCCTTGTATAATACTGGTATACCGTACCACTGATCATTTGCGTTTTTACCAATAACACTTCAGGAGAAGAGCAAGTTTTTGTTTTGTTTTGTTTTTTTTGTGATTCTTGACAGTCATTAAGGAAAAAATAAATAAGCTTTTGAGCTATGGACGTTGATGTACCGTGGTTTCCTCAAAGATTGTCATCGCTGTTGGGATGATTCATTTTTGTTTTGTTCCATCTCTTTAGATCCGTGTTGTTTTTGAGAGAATGATCGTTGACGTGTTGTGAGTGCTTTCGTAGGGTTGATTGGGTCGGGTGCGGTTACTTCTGCGTCCGGGAGGCAAGGTATGTGAGCGACATGGGGAGCACGTCGTCTGCCGTTGTGTGGCGAAGGCACCACACCATGGACCATGGGCCGTTTGATCCAAATTTAGCTCGTCAGATTTCCTCAACCGAGATGTTGAGCGCTCCGAATTTACCACGAGATATTCAGATTTTATCGTCTATTTAGGCCCTGTTTGGAATGCGGGAATTTTTCCTGATTCCTGCGGGAATTGAACTGTTTCCTGTAAAATTTCTGTAAAATTCCTGTGAAATTCCTCTGTTCCAAACAGGCCCTTAGATGTAAGCCTTTTCTTGGTTGATGGGATGGTTCAGAGCGTGCCGAGCAGCCTGTTACTGTCGGCCTCTGCCTTTCTCAGCTTTTACGACGCACCGTGGATGTTGTACTGCGATGCCAACGCGCCCCTTTGCCTTCCCCCCTCTCTCCAAGGCTTCCTTGACATGCAGAGCTGAGCCAGGGCGAGGTCGGTGACGCCAGCACGGCGAACAAGGCTAAACAGCTGGACCCGGAGGTGTTCTGTGTATATATATATATATATATATATATATATATATATATATATATATATATATATATATATATATATATATATATATATATATATATATATATATATATATATATATATAGGAAGTCTCTTTTCTACTCCCGGGTGTAATTACACCCTATGTCATATCTCACAACGAAGGGAGTATCTTGCGTAACGAGGAGTATGTACATGTAGTATACGAGTATTTAAGACTATATAGGTGGTATGAACAATTTTTCAGATGTGGTATGTACATTTTTTTTCAACATACTCCTTTTTATGTACGTATATAAAGGTATTTACAAAATACGCTAAAACTATGGACTCCTTTGCAATTTTTTCGTGTGGTTCACATTAGAATATCTTATAATTAGTATATGAGTATACCTAAATGGATAAAGGAGTATTTCAAATTTATTTAGGTGGTATATTAGAGGTGGGTGTAATTACACCCGGGAGTAAAATGTTTTTTTCCTATATATATATATATATATATATATATATATATATATATATATATATATATATATATATATATATATATATATGCTCCTTTTTTCCTTTTAGTACCCATTTTGTCTGGACCTTCAATTTAATATTTTTATTCATCAGCTGTGTTTATTAGCAAGAACTCATTGTTTGGGCTCATAAAAAAATTAAAATTTCCAGTGAATAGCTAAAAAAAGGATAAAGCATAATATGTATCTTTCAAACGTTCACTAAAAAGACAACTGACATGTCTCTTTGTATGCCTTTGAAGAATGTAGACCCTCTATTATACATTAGTGGGTTTTAGTGATTAACAATAACTGTTTTTTGGGACTAGTATTTTTCAGGAGTCGGTGAAATAGATTGAGTCACATGATGATAAAAAACTTTAAATGACTTCATATGTTGACGGTCATCAAGTCAAATGTATGGCATCACGTGTCGATAGCCAAGTTAAGAACCGCTTTTGGTTTTATGAAAATCGAAATATACTGAACGATTTTTTAAAACAGATTCTTTAAACAGTTTTTTCAGTCTAAAATAGTATACATCGTTCGTATTGGCGTCTTTACTGTCTGCCGCTATATAAAAAACTTAGACAAAAGACTTTAGCCACAAAAAATCATGAGCCGTAATAGTCTCTTAACTATAATTGTATTGTAATAGCCGTTGGTTTTTTCTAAATTAAAAAATAAGAAAATTAATAATTAAGAAAAAATTTAAAAACACCGCTGTGTTTTTTGAAAGTAAGAGGGAGAAACAACAAAATTAAATAAATAAAATTAAAAAATTGACGTGTTTTTAAGTGAGTTTAGATGTTAAAAGGCTAAAAGCTGAAGCCATTTAAAACGGGACAAAGCAGCCTCACCTCCCCCACGTGGCCTCGAGCCGACTCCTGCTCCTCGCCCGCACGGCTCCTCGACGACGTAAGTGCGCGGGCCTCTTCCTTCCCATTGCCCCCAACTCCTTTGCGCGTGTGGTTTCGATTTCTCGACCTGGCTCTGGAGCCGTGCAGTGGCGGCGCGTGGTGGGCAGGAGCAGGCGGTTCGCGAGCGAGGCCTCCGCAGCGCCGGCGGAGGCGGCCGAACTGGTGGAGGTTCCCTTGGCCCAGACGGGGGAAGGCATTGCCCAGCGCGAGCTTCTGCGCTGGTTCGTCAGCGAGGTCAGTGTGAAGCGGCTTCCTTTCTTACTTCCACTTATAATCGAGCTTTGGCGAATCGGGTCATACGACTGTGTGGACTGTGGAGCTGGCTAACTGAGCAAATCGACCGACCGTTTGGTTTGATCATAATGAGGCATGATTACTTGTCCCTGCGTTCCTTGCGAAACCTGATGCATGTGATGGATTGGGGGTCAACATTGAACGGCAATTTAGTTCGGTATATGGCATTAGCCATTAGCCCATTAGTAGGAAACCGTTGGGCACAGCGAGTGAGGGATTTTGAGCGTGAAAAGTCCCCAAAAATTCAAAACCAGAAAATTTGTGATTTTTGCTGCATTTTTGAGTGAAATTCCGAAACTTTCCTTTTTGGGAAAGTTCCCCCGGAATGCGCCTTCCCTTTTCGGCCTTTCCGCTTTCTCCATCCGTTGGCGCCTCGCCTCCTTCCCGCCTCCCTTTCTCTCGCGCGCCCCGCACCCGCGCCTCCCCGTTGGCGCCATCCCTCCTTCCGCCTTCCCCCTCACCTCAGCGCCTCCCCGAGCCCTCCCTCTGTTGGCGCCGCCCCAGCACCCCGCCTTCGCCCCGCGCACGCGCGTTAGCGCTGCGCGCTGCGCCGCGCCGTGCTCGTCCCCGCGCCACCCCGGTCCTTCCCCGCGCCGCGCCGTCCCGACAGCCCGGTCGGAGCGGCAGAACTCCTGCGCCACGCGTCGCCGCTCTCCTGCGCCCGACCCCACCTGCCAGTGGCCGCCGCCTCCCTCTCCCGCGCGCGGACGCGCCACCGCCCTGCTGCCGCTCACCTGCTCTCCTCTCCCGTCGCCTCGCCATAACTCCCTCTGCAGAGCTGGCGTCACCACTCCATCCCGCGGAGGAGACGCCTCACCCACCCCGGTTGACCCCGGCGCGCGCCCGTTGCCTTCTCCCCGAAGTATCCTCCTCCCTCCCTCGGATTCTTCCCTTCCCCGCGCGGGTATAAAGCCCTCCCTCGGCTCCCTCTTCCTCCTTTGCTTCCCGAGCTTCCCCAACACTTCCATCCGCCTCCCACCACTCCCGTGCACCTCCCCAAGCTACCGATTGATTCCCCGTCGCCTCAGTCGCCGCCGCCATCGCCCCCTGCGCCGGTGACACCGCAGAGTGGATCTCCCTCCTCCTCCCTCCATTTCCCGATTAATTCCACCCAGAGCTTCTCCATTACTTCCTAACCTCTTTGGTACCCTTGTTTGGCCAGGTGGAGCCCTGTGGAGCGCCGCCGCCGAAGCTCACCGCCGCCCCTACCGTGCGCCCGTGGCCAGCCCTCCTCGACGCTCCCCAGCTAACCCCGCCGCCACTAATGTGAGCCTCGAGTCTCCGAGACCGTGAAACCACCGCCGATTCGACCCCTACCGGCTCCGGTGACCCCTCCACCGCCGGAGAGCCGAAACCTCCCCCATCTGCCTCCCGCTCTCTCCGTGGGCTCCCTCACCCTCCAATGCCCCAAAATGGACTCACCATAGTGAGCTCTCCCCTTTGGCACCTTCCGTTGCCGCCGGCGAACTCCCTAACGCCCGGTTCGCCATCGCCACCGTAGCCACCGCCCGGGAGTACTGTAGCAGCGAGAGGAGGAAGACGACTCCCCTCGCCGCGACGTGGCCCTCCCACCACCGTCCGATCCACTTGATCTCACCGCCTCCCGTGCGTCCGATCGCTCGTACCGGTTCGCCACCTCTCTTTTATCTCCACCGTCCGATCTCCCCGCTATCGCATCGCGTCCATCCACCCGCTCGCCATCCGGCCCGTCCGCCACGCCGCGTGTCGCCCATCGAAACCGCGGAGGCGCGTGAGAGTGGGCCGAGCGGCCTGCTCCTCGCCCGAGCGCGCGCGCCCGCGGGCCGCCGCGCGTCGCCGCCGTGGGCCGCGCTGGCCTTCGGCCGCGCGGGCCGCACAGTGCCAGGCCGCACTGTTGCTTTGGGCCGGCCTAGTACTGTTCATTCCAATTTTCAGTGATTTTTCCAGTTTCCAAAATCCAGAAAAATCCAAATAAATCCTAGAAAATCACAGAAAATCCCAAAAATTCCCAAATTTCACCACTTTGCTCCAAATAATATTCTTGACCCATTTTTGACCTCCATTTCTCCAGATTCATCCCAGATAAATTCCTAAAAATTCATTTGGAATGTTTATGCATTTTATTTCTTTTTGATTAGATTGTTTTTCCTCGCTTGTTTAGTTGCAAGCCGGATTTACTTATTTAAATTGTTTGCGCTAGTATCGGAGATCCCGGAAGCCCAGGAGCAGACTCAGGACCCCGGTGCTTCTACGTTCGAGCTAGCCGAGTTCGTCCAAATTGCCGGCAAGTCCCAAATCCTTTGATCATATTGTATCCCATAATGTTTAAATATGTTAATACATTATTTGCATTGAGCTAGTTCTGAAATGTTAGTTCAAAATAAAATAAAATGTTTAGAATGACTTGTTATGTAGTTAATCCTACCACCGTTAAATGCCCCGTTAAATTTGTTGCCATGCCTTTGTAACCCTAGAATTAATTATCTGTTATTCTAGATAAATTGTAAGTTATTATTATCATGCAAAGTCTTACACTGTTAAGGTTGTGGCTGCGAGCCAATAGAATTTGGAAAACCCGACTCTAGGGCAGGGTAGTTTGGGATGCCGTGCCCTAGGGCGGAGTATGTCGACATGTAAGTTAGGGTAAGGGGGGCTGTGGTGCGCCGCGAGACGGTTTTCGCCCGCCTCTTACCCTGGGTTGCAGGTTGCGGACCTGGCCGGGGTTGCGGACTCCGGGGGAAAAATATAAGGACTAGACCCTTACGCTGAGCAATTGACATGGTGACCGCTCAACCACAGGAGTTGACTTGTCAACACTGGTTTAGTAGCTGCTCAACTCGATTGAAACTCTACAGGCGTTGTGGAGAAGGTGTTTGGGTAACAAAGGTTAGGCAGACCGTGATTGGGTGCCTAACAACGGTAGAGTTCACTCGAAGCGGCACCGTTTTCTTTTTCTTGTGTGTGTGTGTGTGAGCGAGCCAGACCCGAGTGAATTCTACCGGGTAGAGCCTATATAAAGAGTTGAGCAGTGAAACGACCTGGCTTTCTTAACTCTGTCGCGGGAGTTAAGGGATCGTGTGGGTAAAGCTGAGCAAACTCTGCAGAGTCTAATAAATGGTATTCGAATACGCCGTGCTCCCGGTTATTGGAGCTGTGTCACTTGGGTGATTCCAGCCGCAAAGCTTAAGTAGTTTTGTAAATGTTTAACTTGATTAGTTGGTTAATTGAAATTTCATGAAAAACCCCTGAGTTCTTGAGGAGTAGTTTTGGGTCCGTCTTCTAAAAATGTTTGCAAATAAAACTGCATCCACTCAAAGTTAATAAACCAAATATACTCCCTTCCCTTGATGTTCCGTGCATGTAATAAGTTAGGGTCCCTTTGGGACTTGCTGAGCCGGTTGATTGGCTCACGGCTTGCTTTTGCCCTTCTTTAGAGGATCAAGACGAAGGTGAAGGTCTCCCCGTTGAGGAAGCCCCGGAAGGTCTCTTCTTCGACAAGGACCCGTGGCTTTAGGTCTTGGCCGCGCTCGAGCGGATTCTGGTGTTTTTGTGATGTAAGTATACTTTGGGCTTGCACGCCCCGCTGTTGAAAAATGGATGTTAATCCGTATGTGAAATATATGCTGGACTTTTGTCGTAAGCATGCGATGGTATACTCTTGCGCGACACTTCATAACTGTTCATGCGTGAATAGTTGCGAGGTGCCGTGTCCGTACGCGCCCCTGGAAACGGGGGCGTTACAAGAAGTGGTATCAGAGCAGGCTCTTGACCGTAGGTTGAGACCTAAGGCAAACTAGGAACCGATTTTATCGCAAAACTTAATTTAAAGCCATAAAAAGGATTTACGAAAAATATAAGTATTATTGCTGTCTTTTCCCTCTCTTGTTGCTACCTTATCTATCTTAGTTTACTCCTGCTTAAGTTTTACTTTCGCAAAATGTTTACTGCTTTGCTCGTCTAGCCTCAAAATTTCGTTTCTCGGCAGCTGGAGGAGTAGCCGTCGTTCGCTAGACTAGACTGACCCTGAGTAGTAGTGGTGCTTTTGTAATGTAAAGCAGGTGAAATCATGAACCCTAAGAGGTTTGTGTGCCACTTGCATATTGTAAATATATGTTCATTATCCTTGTATATTGTTTGCTTAATTATCAGTAATCCCTCTCAGTTCAAAGCTTTCTCCTGTCCCCTTTTCGCTCTCGTTCTTACCTTTTTCATCCTATACTTACCTTAAAAATTCAATGTCTTACTTATCTACTCCTGTTCTCCAAAGCCGCTGCAAAGCTGATCTCAAATTCCCAATTGGCAGATGGATCCAACACAGCAGAGTGGTCAGACCAACAGGCAGGGTGCACCTGCCACAGATCAAGCCCAGATGTCAGAAAAGCCAAGAGAATCACTATCACAGTTTATTGTCAAGGTGACACCCGAAGAGTCAGTGACAGCGTCAAGCGCAACTACATTGAAGTTTATAGCCTTCCTGCAAACTCAACCCCCGATATTCCCTTCAACAACAGGGTCACTGAATGCAGATGACTGGTTACAAGATATTGAGAGAAGAATGAATACTATCCAGTGTACAAATAAGGAGAAGGTTATCTTTGCCACCTATCAGTTGTCCGAGCCCGCAATTACTTGGTGGAATGCTATCGAGTGGATGCACCCAAATAAGGAAGACATTACCTGGGAAGACTTTGTGAAGAGATTTCGCCAAGCCTGCATTCCTCCTGAAGTTATCGCAGGAAAATATCAGGATTTTCTCGATCTTCAACAAGGAGAGAACTCCATCACAGCATATCTACAGCAGTTCCATCAGTTATCCCAGTATGCTCAAGAAGAGATTGATACTGAAGCCGGAAGGATGGAGTGCTTTATGAAAGGCCTACGACCTAGTATGAGACAACGCCTTCAGTCCATGAAGTTTTCTAGCCTATTAAGCCTAGTTGATCGAGCTCTCCAATTAGAAGAAAGACCAGGTTACGTGAAAGTTATGAAACGAAAGCAGCCTTCGCCTCCTTCACCAACGGCTTGTTTTCACTGTGAACGGGATGGACATTACCGCTGCCAATGCCCACTGAAGTCCTTACCTACAGAAGAAGCTAGAAAGCAAGCAAAGAGGCAGACATCAACATCACGTCCGCCACCGATGGAAGATGAAGAATCCTACCCTGAGAAGACCCAGTCTGAACAGTCTCAGCAGTATGCCACTCCCTCACCACTCGCCATCAAGTGCCTCACCTGCGGTGGCAAGCATCTTACTAGCAGCTGTCCACGAAGGACAGACGCATGCTTCCATTGTGGAGAGAATGGACACTACAAGCATCAATGTCCCAGGAGGAGTCTGTCATCAGAAGCAGCTAAACTCCAAGCCCAAAGCCAACATACAGTCAAGAAAATATGAGCTAGGCAGAACAAGAAATGAGATGATGTACTTTTGGTTATCCTTTTGTAAGCTAGAACTAAATGGATGTCTGTAAATTACTTTAACTAAGGCTTGTGGCAAGACTATGAAAATGTATGAAAACCATCTGTGTAAAATGTAATGGATGAGAAGTTCATGTTACAATGAAGTTGATCTTAACGGACCCAGACATATATGTGGCCCTGGTACTGCATAATCCAGCTAAGTGTGAACCTGTAGCATATACCCAATGATGATATGCAGGTACAAGTGAGAAGGAGTCAAAGTCAATCCAGCAGAGGTTAAAGCAGATATCTGCAGTTATGGAATGGAAACAACCCAAGACCGTGACTGAAGTAAGGAATTTCCTAGGATTGGCGGGTTATTATCGCCGATTCATAGAAGGTTTCTTAAGAATATCTCGTCCACTCACTCAATTATTGAAGAAAGACAAACCGTTCACGTGGACTGATGCATGCGAAGAAAGCTTTCAGATGTTGAAGACCAAGTTGACAACAACACTAGTGCTGATTTTCCCCAATCCAGAGAAGGAGTTTCAGATTTACTGCGATGCCTCAAAGCAAGGTTTGGGTTGTGTGCTTATGCAAGACGGAAAAGTTGTTGCCTATACCTCAAGACAGCTGAAGCCACACGAAGAAAATTACCTCACACACGATTTAGAAGTAGCAGCTAAGGTGCATGCACTCGAATTTTGGCGGCACTACCTGCTAGGAAATCGTTGTGAGATATTTTCTGATCACAAGAGCTTGAAGTACCTGTTCATACAGCCAGAGTTGAAAATGAGACAACGAAGATGGCTGGAGTTGATTAAAGACTATAATGTTGAACTTCAGTATCACCCGGGCAAAGCAAATGTAATTGCCGATGCCCTTAGCCACAAAATTTATCCAAGCAAAGTCAGTCGATCAGAGTACCCACCAGAGTTACAGAGAGATATATTACAGCTGAACATGGTGATCACAGAACAGGATGAAGAAACAACATTAGAAATTCAACCGTTATTACCAGGTCAGATTAAAGCAGCACAAGATGAAGATGGAGAGATTCAAAAACTGAAAAAGGATATTCAAGGAGAAGAGTCAGCAGAGTACGCAATAGATGAGCATGGAATCCTCACTTTCCGTGGTCGCTATTGTATACCAAGCAAGAAGGAGTTAAGAGAGTTGATTCTATCCGAAACCCATTCATCTCAATTTTCAATTCATCCAGGAGGCCCAAAGATGTATCAGGATTTGAAGAAGAGGTATTGGTGGAACCAAATGAAGAAAGAAGTGGCAGAGTATGTAGCTAAATGTGATGTCTGTCAACAGATCAAGATAGACCACCAAAAACCATCGGGATTGTTGCAGCCTTTGCCAATTCCCGAATGGAAATGGGATAGCATTGGCATGGACTTCATCACTGGACTTCCCAAGACTCGTGAGGGATATGATGCTATTTGGGTCATTGTTGATAGATTGACCAAGGTGGCTCATTTCCTCCCGATCAAGCAAACTTATGGGAAGGATAAACTTGCCGAGTTGTACTTGACCAGAATAGTGACACTCCATGGAGTTCCGAAGAAGATTGCGTCAGCTAGAGGAGCACAGTTTACGTCCAGGTTCTGGGAGAAATTACATGAAGCTATAGACACTAATTTGAACTTCAGTTCAGCGTATCACTCTCAGACAGATGTACAGACAGAGAAAACCCGCCAGATTGTAGAAGATATGATAAGAGCTTGTGCAATCGTATATGGTGCAGCATGGAACACCTGCCTACCGTTTGCTCAGTTCTCACATAATAACAGCTACCAAGCCAACGTCCAAATGGCACCGTTTGAAGCACTTTATGGCAGGAAACGCAGGACCCCACTGAATTGGACAGAAGCAGGAGAACGACAACTCATAGGACCTCAGATTGCTCAAGACGCAGAAGCACATGTTAGAGTCATCAGAGACAGACTCAAGAATGCACAAGACCGACAGAAGAACTATGCAGATGACCGAAGGAAGGATTTGAGCTTCGAAGTTGGAAACTTCGTCTATATCAAAGTCACCCCATTCAAGATAATCAAGAGAATTCAAGTCAAGGGCAAATTAGCACCAAGATAGGTGGGACCGTTTCAGATAATTGGAAGAGTTGGGGAAGTAGCTTATCAAGTGCAGCTTCCGCCTAACTTATCCAGAATTCACAACGTGTTCCACGTATTCCAGCTTCGGAAGTCCCTACGCCAACCAACAGATGAAGTGCCACTGTCAGATATTGAATTGCAAGATGATTGCACATATGCTGAAGAACCACTACAAATACTTGAAACGACAGAGAGGCAGCTCAGAAACAAGAATGTCAGATTTTGCAGAGTACAGTGGAAGAATCATACACCTGAAGAGTCAACTTGGGAACGAGAGTCAGATTTGCAGCGAGATTTCCCCAACTTACCCCCTGGACCAAGTTAATCTCGGGGTCGAGATTCTTTTAAGGGGGGTAGGTTGAAAAGTCCCCAAAAATTCAAAACCAGAAAATTTGTGATTTTTGCTGCATTTTTGAGTGAAATTCCGAAACTTTCCTTTTTGGGAAAGTTCCCCCGGAATGCGCCTTCCCTTTTCGGCCTTTCCGCTTTCTCCATCCGTTGGCGCCTCGCCTCCTTCCCGCCTCCCTTTCTCTCGCGCGCCCCGCACCCGCGCCTCCCCGTTGGCGCCATCCCTCCTTCCGCCTTCCCCCTCACCTCAGCGCCTCCCCGAGCCCTCCCTCTGTTGGCGCCGCCCCAGCACCCCGCCTTCGCCCCGCGCACGCGCGTTAGCGCTGCGCGCTGCGCCGCGCCGTGCTCGTCCCCGCGCCACCCCGGTCCTTCCCCGCGCCGCGCCGTCCCGACAGCCCGGTCGGAGCGGCAGAACTCCTGCGCCACGCGTCGCCGCTCTCCTGCGCCCGACCCCACCTGCCAGTGGCCGCCGCCTCCCTCTCCCGCGCGCGGACGCGCCACCGCCCTGCTGCCGCTCACCTGCTCTCCTCTCCCGTCGCCTCGCCATAACTCCCTCTGCAGAGCTGGCGTCACCACTCCATCCCGCGGAGGAGACGCCTCACCCACCCCGGTTGACCCCGGCGCGCGCCCGTTGCCTTCTCCCCGAAGTATCCTCCTCCCTCCCTCGGATTCTTCCCTTCCCCGCGCGGGTATAAAGCCCTCCCTCGGCTCCCTCTTCCTCCTTTGCTTCCCGAGCTTCCCCAACACTTCCATCCGCCTCCCACCACTCCCGTGCACCTCCCCAAGCTACCGATTGATTCCCCGTCGCCTCAGTCGCCGCCGCCATCGCCCCCTGCGCCGGTGACACCGCAGAGTGGATCTCCCTCCTCCTCCCTCCATTTCCCGATTAATTCCACCCAGAGCTTCTCCATTACTTCCTAACCTCTTTGGTACCCTTGTTTGGCCAGGTGGAGCCCTGTGGAGCGCCGCCGCCGAAGCTCACCGCCGCCCCTACCGTGCGCCCGTGGCCAGCCCTCCTCGACGCTCCCCAGCTAACCCCGCCGCCACTAATGTGAGCCTCGAGTCTCCGAGACCGTGAAACCACCGCCGATTCGACCCCTACCGGCTCCGGTGACCCCTCCACCGCCGGAGAGCCGAAACCTCCCCCATCTGCCTCCCGCTCTCTCCGTGGGCTCCCTCACCCTCCAATGCCCCAAAATGGACTCACCATAGTGAGCTCTCCCCTTTGGCACCTTCCGTTGCCGCCGGCGAACTCCCTAACGCCCGGTTCGCCATCGCCACCGTAGCCACCGCCCGGGAGTACTGTAGCAGCGAGAGGAGGAAGACGACTCCCCTCGCCGCGACGTGGCCCTCCCACCACCGTCCGATCCACTTGATCTCACCGCCTCCCGTGCGTCCGATCGCTCGTACCGGTTCGCCACCTCTCTTTTATCTCCACCGTCCGATCTCCCCGCTATCGCATCGCGTCCATCCACCCGCTCGCCATCCGGCCCGTCCGCCACGCCGCGTGTCGCCCATCGAAACCGCGGAGGCGCGTGAGAGTGGGCCGAGCGGCCTGCTCCTCGCCCGAGCGCGCGCGCCCGCGGGCCGCCGCGCGTCGCCGCCGTGGGCCGCGCTGGCCTTCGGCCGCGCGGGCCGCACAGTGCCAGGCCGCACTGTTGCTTTGGGCCGGCCTAGTACTGTTCATTCCAATTTTCAGTGATTTTTCCAGTTTCCAAAATCCAGAAAAATCCAAATAAATCCTAGAAAATCACAGAAAATCCCAAAAATTCCCAAATTTCACCACTTTGCTCCAAATAATATTCTTGACCCATTTTTGACCTCCATTTCTCCAGATTCATCCCAGATAAATTCCTAAAAATTCATTTGGAATGTTTATGCATTTTATTTCTTTTTGATTAGATTGTTTTTCCTCGCTTGTTTAGTTGCAAGCCGGATTTACTTATTTAAATTGTTTGCGCTAGTATCGGAGATCCCGGAAGCCCAGGAGCAGACTCAGGACCCCGGTGCTTCTACGTTCGAGCTAGCCGAGTTCGTCCAAATTGCCGGCAAGTCCCAAATCCTTTGATCATATTGTATCCCATAATGTTTAAATATGTTAATACATTATTTGCATTGAGCTAGTTCTGAAATGTTAGTTCAAAATAAAATAAAATGTTTAGAATGACTTGTTATGTAGTTAATCCTACCACCGTTAAATGCCCCGTTAAATTTGTTGCCATGCCTTTGTAACCCTAGAATTAATTATCTGTTATTCTAGATAAATTGTAAGTTATTATTATCATGCAAAGTCTTACACTGTTAAGGTTGTGGCTGCGAGCCAATAGAATTTGGAAAACCCGACTCTAGGGCAGGGTAGTTTGGGATGCCGTGCCCTAGGGCGGAGTATGTCGACATGTAAGTTAGGGTAAGGGGGGCTGTGGTGCGCCGCGAGACGGTTTTCGCCCGCCTCTTACCCTGGGTTGCAGGTTGCGGACCTGGCCGGGGTTGCGGACTCCGGGGGAAAAATATAAGGACTAGACCCTTACGCTGAGCAATTGACATGGTGACCGCTCAACCACAGGAGTTGACTTGTCAACACTGGTTTAGTAGCTGCTCAACTCGATTGAAACTCTACAGGCGTTGTGGAGAAGGTGTTTGGGTAACAAAGGTTAGGCAGACCGTGATTGGGTGCCTAACAACGGTAGAGTTCACTCGAAGCGGCACCGTTTTCTTTTTCTTGTGTGTGTGTGTGTGAGCGAGCCAGACCCGAGTGAATTCTACCGGGTAGAGCCTATATAAAGAGTTGAGCAGTGAAACGACCTGGCTTTCTTAACTCTGTCGCGGGAGTTAAGGGATCGTGTGGGTAAAGCTGAGCAAACTCTGCAGAGTCTAATAAATGGTATTCGAATACGCCGTGCTCCCGGTTATTGGAGCTGTGTCACTTGGGTGATTCCAGCCGCAAAGCTTAAGTAGTTTTGTAAATGTTTAACTTGATTAGTTGGTTAATTGAAATTTCATGAAAAACCCCTGAGTTCTTGAGGAGTAGTTTTGGGTCCGTCTTCTAAAAATGTTTGCAAATAAAACTGCATCCACTCAAAGTTAATAAACCAAATATACTCCCTTCCCTTGATGTTCCGTGCATGTAATAAGTTAGGGTCCCTTTGGGACTTGCTGAGCCGGTTGATTGGCTCACGGCTTGCTTTTGCCCTTCTTTAGAGGATCAAGACGAAGGTGAAGGTCTCCCCGTTGAGGAAGCCCCGGAAGGTCTCTTCTTCGACAAGGACCCGTGGCTTTAGGTCTTGGCCGCGCTCGAGCGGATTCTGGTGTTTTTGTGATGTAAGTATACTTTGGGCTTGCACGCCCCGCTGTTGAAAAATGGATGTTAATCCGTATGTGAAATATATGCTGGACTTTTGTCGTAAGCATGCGATGGTATACTCTTGCGCGACACTTCATAACTGTTCATGCGTGAATAGTTGCGAGGTGCCGTGTCCGTACGCGCCCCTGGAAACGGGGGCGTTACAGAGCGCCCATACTGTCATAAGGTGGTTTGTAACAGTGCAATCTGTGCAGTGTTTGATCCTATGCAGACAACAAGGCGTGTTAGGAATTGGTCTAGGAACGGGTACTGATTCAGCGGTCAGCAGTACAACTTGGATAGTTGTATTGCCTCACTGGCCTTTGATGTGATGAGTAGGATAATACTTTGAGCCTGTAACAAGTCATTCAGTGCTCTAGTAATCTAGTATAATGTTGTGCAATATGCATGTTGGTTTCCAATTGGTTTCTCTACTTGAGTACTTGCTGAGTGAATACCATATAAGAGTCACACCATGCTATGACCCTGCATCAGCTGGAACCTGGATTGCTTCCCAACTGATCTGCTATTGACATGCTAAATGTTCAGACTTAGGACACACGAACCATGATTCAAAACTAAGCTTTTAAATTTTTGAGAGGGCTCTTTGTTTTTGCATTAGAAGGCTCACTGAATTCGCATCTATGTGGTAATTATACAACTGATGCTAAGAAACAGTTAAAGTGATTACAAATTTGAGAACAACTATGTAACACCCCCGTTTTCAGGGGCGTGTACGGACACGACATTCCGTAACTATTCACGCATGAACAGTTATGGAGTGCCGCGCAAGAGTGTACCATTGCATGCTTACAACAAAAGTCCAGCATATATTTAACATACGGATTAACGTCCAGTTTAGCAGCGGGGCGTGCAAGTCCAAAGCATAATTACATTACAAAAGCTCCAAGATCTGCTTGAGCGTGGCTAAGACCTAAAGCCACGGGTCCTCGTCGAAGAAGCGATCCTCAGGGGCGTCCTTGACGGGGAAACCTTCACCTTCATCTTGATCCTCTAAAGAAGGGATTAAGCAAGCCGTGAGCCAAACAACCGGCTCAGCAAGCCCCAAAGGGACTCTATCTTACTACATGCACGGATTAACAATGGAAGGGAGTATACTTGGTTTATTAACTCGAGTGGATGCAGTTTTATTTGCAAACATTTTTATAAAACGGACCCAAAACTACTCCTTAAGATCTCAGGGGTTTTTCATGAAGAGTTAATTAACCAACTAATCAAATTAAAGCATGTACAAAACTACTTAAGCTTCGCTGCTGGAATCACCCAAGTGACACAGCTCCAATAACCGGGAGCACGGCGTATTCGAATACCATTTATTTGACTCTGCAGAGTTTGCTCAGCTTTACCCACACGATCCCTTAACTCCTGCGACAGAGTTAAGAAAGTCAGGTCGTTTCACTGCTCAATTCTTTATATAGGCTCTACCCGGTAGAATCCACTCGGGTCTGGCACAAGAAAACAAACGTCCGCTTCGAGTGAATTCTACCGTTGTTAGGCACTCGCAGCACGGCCTGCCTAACCTAATTACTCAATCACCTACTTCTCAACACCTGTAGAGTTTCAATCGAGTTGAGCAGCTACTAAACCAGTGTTGACAAGTCAACTCCTGTGGTTGAGCGGTCACCATGTCATTTGCTCAGCGTAAGGGTCTGATCTAGGGCTGGCAAAAAAGCTCGGGCTCGTGAGCCAGCTCGGGCTCGGCTCGGGCTCGTGAAGGCTTGGCTCGGCTCGTGGATGAAACGAGCCGAGCCGAGCCAGCAAAAAAGCTCGGGATCTAAACGAGCCGAGCCCGAGCCAGCTCGCGAGCCAGCTTGGCTCGGCCCAACTGCTCGAGCCAGCTCGCGAGCCAGCTTGGCTCGCGAGCCACTACATTCATCCATGGCAAAAAAGCTCGGGCTCGTGAGCCAGCTCGGGCTCGTGGAGGCTCGTGAAGGCTTGGCTCGGCTCGATTCGGGCTCGTGAAGGCTCGGGCTCGATTCGGACTCGTGGTTGTTGGCTCGCGAGCTGGCTCGAGCTGGCTCGAGCCGCATCACGAGCCGAGCCGAGCCTACAAAAAAGCTTGATATCCTAACCGAGCTGAGCCGAAATTTTACCGAGCTTTCACGAGCCGAGCCGAGCCAGGCTCGGCTCGGCTCGTTGCCACCCCTAGTCTGATCCTTATATTTTTCCTCCGGAGTCCGCAACCCCGGTCAGGTCCGCGACCTTACAACCTAGGATAAGAGGTGGGCGAAGACCGTCTCGCGGCTCCTTCCCCAACCCTTACCCTATTCTGCACGTCGACAATCTCCGCCCTAGGGCACGGTGTCCCATACCACCCTGCCCTAGAGTCGGGTTTTCCAAAGTCTATTGGCCCGCAGCCACAACCTTATTACTGTAAGACTTTGCAGGATAATGACAACCTACAATTATCTAGATTAACAGATAATTATTTCTAGGGTTACAAAGACATGGCTACAAATTTAACAGGGCATTTATCGGTGGTAGGTTTAACTACATAACATGTCATTCTAAATATTTTATTTTACTTTGAACTAACATTTCAGAACTAGCTTAATTCAAATAGTATAATAACATAATTAAATAACATGGGTTGCAACATGATCAAAGGATTTGGGACTTGCCGTTGATTTGGATGATCTCGGCTAGCTCGAACGAAGAAGCACCTGGATCCTGAGCCTGCACCCGAACCTCCGGGATCTCCAAAACTAGCGCAAACACATAAAATAAATAAGTCCGGCTTGAAAATAATCAAGCGAGGAAAAATAAACTATTTAAAAAGGAGTAAAATGCATAAATCCTCAAATAGGGAATTTTAGGAATTTATCTGGGATGAATTTGGGAAAGTGGAGGTCAAAAATGGGTTCAGGACATTATTTGGAGCAAGGTGGTGAAATTTGGGAATTTTTGGTATTTTCTGTGATTTTCTAGGATTTATTTGGATTTTTCTGATTTCCGAAAATTGGAAAAATCATTGGAAATTCGGGTGAACAGTGAAGGGCCGGCCCAGTGCTACAGCGCAGCCCAGCACTGTGCAGCCCGCGCGACCGAACGGCCGGCGCGGCCCACAAGCGCGCGCGCTCGGGCGACGGAGCATGCCGGCTTGGCCTACGCCAACGCGCACCCGCGCGACTCGGATGAGCGACGCGTGGTTCGGGGTGGACGGCCGGATGAGGCGGGGCGAAGCGGTACGGTGGGGGGATCTGACGGAGGCGGAGGGCGATGTTTATGATGATCCAACGGTGGCGGGATGTCTGGATCGGGCGGTTGCGGTTATATGGCAACGGAGAGATCGGTCGGCGGAGGAGGGGCCACGTCGTCGTCGTCTTCCTCTCGCTACACACGCGCAACAGAGAGGCAGCGGTGGCGGCGCCTCCGCTGACCGGCGACGGCCATGGACTCCGGCGGCAAGGGAGGGTATCAGCGGCTAGCTCTCGATGAGGACTGTAGCAATCGATCTGGACCGTTCTTTGCTAATCCAACAGCTCACATTCACGACTGCACTCTGCCGTCGCGTCTGCCGACTGCAGAGGAGCCGATTACATCAAAGTTAGGAGGACTAGGAGATACCTACTTGGAGCCGAAGGTAGTGTGGACCCAGCGTCCGCTACTGCTCCCAGCTCTCAAAATTTCAACAAGAACGTACTTCTGGAAGATATCACTGTCATCTTATAAATATCCAAGGAAATATCTCAGCTGGCAAAGCGAAAGCAAAGTTCCAGAAACTGCGACTGACTGCCATCCTATGAATGAAATATCTACGGAAATGGGTCCCCTCTTCGGGCAGAAGATGCCAACTCGGCCACACTTTCTCGGTCTCAGCGGTGGGTTGGTAGGCAGGTGCAGGCCCCTAATTGGTGTTCCGGCGTGCGCAGAAACAAGCGGCGGCCGCCGGAATCCACAGCCCACAGGAAACGGCTGTCCCCTGCTGCAAGCAACGACCAAACCACGGGGCGCGAAACAACGGCTGATGCAGTAGCACTATTACAACGCGCAAAACAGCGCGGCGTGAAGCGGCGGCTCCTCTCCTCGGGAGCGGCGGTCGAGCCCGGTGCCGGCCGACGAATCGGCACCGTTGGTGTGCTGTGGTGGCTGGCTCTTCCGGTGAGGCTTGATCGTACGGTCCAACGAAACTAGCCTGCCCTTGCGCCTTGCCACGCTCAGAGCATGTTTTTTTCTGTTCTTTTTTCGGGAGTTGTTAAATGATATTTAGAACTGTTAGATTAGATATCTAATAGTCATGAATTTTCTTCTCTCCTTGAATTCTATCTCTTCTTTCTTGAAAAAAATCTTCCCAACAAGAGTCGCTTGATCTCTAATATAAGAATTATAAATAAATAATAATTAGATTTAAAACATTAGAGTGATACCTAAACACTCTTTTTTTTTCTTGTGCTTCAGGGCGGGAGTGTGGTGTATTTTCCGTTCTGGGATAACTACCGTTGGCCATGAATTTCCTAGTCGCAAGCTTAGTGCGAGTGTGCAGTAATTCATTTTCTCCCTCCGAATCAGATGATGCGCCAACAATGGTAGGCAGCAGCGTTTGTAAAAGCAAGTTGATCTTAGCAATGTAATCAAGAAGACGTTTCCTCCGCAAGAAGAACGAACATCAGTTGCTGAACCGCAAACAGAGTTAAATTGCAGATTGTTGTCTGTACATACATAGAACTTGAGAATTGCAAAACGGGCACTGACCACGGTTACAGTTACGCAAATGGAATTAATTAACAAAACACGGTTGTTCGACGCTAATTACTGAGATTAGCACGATAGGAAAATTTTTGGCATATTATTAGAGCGCCAGTGACGGCGGGTAGTAGTCCTCGAAGCTCCACAGCCCGGCCGGCGCAGGCGCCTCCTCGGCGGCGGTGGCAAGGGCTGCCGCGTCCCCGCCCTCCATGTAGGGGACGCCAAGGAAGTTCATGTAGTTCTCGTACGCCATCAGCTCCACGGACAGCTCCTTCACCTCGTCGGAGGACGCGGCCGACTCCGGCTCCTCCTTGGGTGGCGGGAGCACGGCCGTCACGGACGACGCGGCGCGCGCGGGCGCGGCGGCGACGTCGTTGGGGAAGTTGACCTTGGCCTTGGCTCCCCTGATGCGGCGCGCGGCGCGGTCGTAGGCGCGCGCTGCGGCCTCGGCGGTGGGGAAGGTGCCGAGCCAGACGCGGACGCCCTTGACGGGGTCGCGGATCTCCGCCGCCCACTTCCCCCAGGGGCGCTGCCGGATGCCGCGGTACTGATTCTTCCGCTCCCGCTTCGCGCGCGGCGCTGCACCAACGCACACACACGAGCAAATCGTCACGCCCACTGACCTTGCACGGACGTTCTTGTCTGAAGAAGGAAAGAAACGGTAGTACAAATGTACCTTTCTCGGGGGCGGGGTCGTGGGGGTCGTAGTCGTCGGCGTCGGGCCAGAAGTCGGCGGAGGACTCCCGGCGGCGCGCCGGGATGTAGTCGCAGATGATGGCACCGCCGCACATGGATTCCTCGAGTAGTAACTAGGATTAAGGAAAAGGCTCTTGCTTTGCTCGGTCGATCCAAAGTGGAGTGGAAGCTGGAAACAAGGGGGAGGAGAGACCCGCAGCGAGTGTCTTTTTGCGGACGTTGGATTGGGTTGGTTGGTATGAGGCGACGAGCGGTGTACATATATACACACACAGGTTGCTGGATGGCCCCAGCTCCCAAACGCGGCTTCGCTAAATCGAATTTTGTAACAAGGGTAGTAATATGTTAGTTTACTCCAATTTGTTACAGGGCCCGCACCGCACCGCAAGTGAATGCCACTGCACCTGCAAAGCATTATAGTATTGTGCAGAAAACATTACTATTTGTCCAAAGGTACGTACAAGGCACATCGTTTCTTAGCCGCTGTTTAGCGAAACCTCATCCGGCTCGCCATGGAATGGAAGCACCGTCCTAAGCGCATGATTAATGGTGAGCGCGAGCACATCATCCTGGAGGATAGGGAGCAACCTAGCAGCCTAGCACGTTGCGTACTTGCGTCCGCGTGGTGTGCTTTGATCTATAGT
Source organism: Dendrocalamus latiflorus (assembly GCA_017311315.1). Taxonomy (NCBI): domain Eukaryota; kingdom Viridiplantae; phylum Streptophyta; class Magnoliopsida; order Poales; family Poaceae; genus Dendrocalamus; species Dendrocalamus latiflorus. The sequence continues at coordinate 3,979,389 of CM029670.1, read as the reverse complement.
GAGTTTTTTTAAAACTAATGGTTTATAATTTATGGTCTAAATATTTGAATTCTGACTGTTCATGAGAGACTATATACAGAGAAAAATAGTTGCATGTGCTTTTAATCAGTACAGCTGAACTCAGTATATTTTTACTAATTCATTTTAAAAAATGTATTATTTAAAAACTAATTACTACAGCCACTATAAATATAATTAACTTTAAATGTAAAAGAACTCAGCTTATTTGCGCGCAGTGGGCATCATGAGCTTCATTTCGAGGTCATTTACCGTCTAGTTGACCCTTTCGTGCAGCAATTGTACTAGGCAGTCTATGCTCCCGGCCATTTGTTTGTAATTGCATTCCTTTTTGTTGCTAAATGAACGGCGCTTTACAGTTTCGAGATGCGACTGTCGTAGAAAAGGGTACCAAGAAATGAAAGCATAAGACAACTCTTTTTAACAATAAAGGCCACCTTTTAATAGTACAATCTTGCTGCAAAGCACTATGTCAAAACTGTCCATGTTTTCGCTCTTCATTTCTGTATACAGCCTGACTTTTGCTTTGAATAGAATATGCGGGCTGATTTTAATATGGACGTACGCTAGCTTCATCACGAGTCACGGCCGATTGGTCAATACTCAACCAAAACTAGCAGCAGGTGGGGTTTTTTTCTTTTCGATTTTCTAGTCGATTTTTTAATTCAATTTTTTCTATAATTATTATTTATGATATTAATAAACTGTACCTTAAAAGAACAGGATCTTTGGCTACGGCTGATAATATATGGCTACTTGTATTGGCTTTTAGTTCTAATGTGAGCGTTTGTACGAACGAACCGAATGCCGATAAGCTGTTTCGAATAGGTTGACCCAATAAACCGTTTAAAAAAGACAAAAAAATTGTCTTGTTTATTTGTTCGGAGAAAATTATAAGTCAAACTAAAAGGAAGGGCCATAATGCAATTCTTCTGTCCCTCTTTTTCTTCCTGATGATTAATTTCAACTGTCTAGAACATTAGTTTCCGTAGAACTACCTCAAAACCAACTTGAACTTGAACTTGGGGTCTATAGTTCACTGAATCAAATTTAGCTCGCTATTTTAATGCCCCAGGTCAAACATTTAAATCACATTTAAATCACGTTTGTATGTACATCGGACTTGCTATTCATAGATACATCGGCATGGATTGCGTCCACTAAATCTGGATTGACGATGGCTTTCAAATATCAAAAAACTATATACTAATATAAATACGAATAATGTATCCACTAATTGAGAATCACGTCATTGGATGACTGCCGTATGCCTGTATTCCCATTCCTGATTGACGTACGTCCAAAACTAGTACGAGCAAGTAGCCAAGGAAGCGCAAGGATGGAATCGTACAAAAACCAGTGAGCCGCCAACAGGTTTGGGACTTGGGACTTGGGAGACACGGCGACGTCCGACCACGTGTTGAAAACAGCAAGGGGTCAAGCAGCGACGAGCAGTCATGTTATGAGAGGTGAAAATAGATTAAATATAAATGAATAATAACTCTGTCATATTTATTTGTATATTTTTTCTGATGTAGATAAGAAATACGAAAACCCATATATGAATAATATCAGAATTTTTTGTACGGATTATCCATTTTTTATTCGAAATTACAGAAATATACCCGCAGGAATTTTTTTTACAAAAATAGACTCCAGTCGCCCAATGGTTGGGCGACTGGAGCCTTTCGCCCAACCCAGCAGCGATAACTGGAAAATTTTCCAACCGTTGGGCGATTAATTGCAGTCTCCCCACCGTTGGGCGACTTTCCTCCAGTCGCCCTCCCATTGGGCGACTTTCATGCAGTCGCCCAATGGTTGGACGACTGCACTCAGGCCTTCGCCAAAAATAATGAAAATTGGTGGAGCTGTTCTTCATACATCCAAACGTCTCCAGAAAAAAAATTGAGCAATTTCGGCCACGGGATCAAAAGTTATAGCAGTTTCAATTGAGGCCGAAACGAATTCGAGTCCGTTTCCGACACACCTTCAGTAAAACGGGCATAACTTTTGCATACGGTGTCCGTTTTCGACGTTCTTGTACTCGTTGGAAAGCTAACGATGAGCCCGATCCAAAAAAACCGACCAGGTTGCGCTCTTCGCCCTCCAAGACCCCGAAAATTGGTCATATTTGGACCTAAACCTGCGTCGCAAGTTTTTAGTTTCTATTTTTGCCCTTTTTCTTGGTCTTCCTTTCGGAATTTGGATTTTGCTTCAACTGAAAAGTTGTAGATCTTGTCGAAACCTTTCAAATGAGTATATATAAGCTATATAAATTTAGCGATTTTATCTTTTCAAACTAGTTGTTTATATTTGCATCGGTATATAAAACTTGTGATAGGGAGTATTACAGACGGTTTGTATGTAGAACCGTTTGTGATAATATGACCGTTGGGCCCATCGATGCTCCTCAACCCAATCCTAACCCAGAGACACGAATTCTCAGTAACATCAAAATATTATTTACCATCGTATGTACCGATCGTTCTACGGTCAATCGTTCTTAAAAAAAATTTCCAAAATTTTTTACACACCTACAACATATAATGAACATAGACTTTTATTACAACTCCAGCAAATTTTTTATCAGTTTAAAAGTACAAAATTGAAAAAATTTAAAACATTCACGGGGGACCTGAGTGCAGTCGCCCAACCATTGGGCGACTTTCATGCAGTCGCCCAACGGTGGGGCGACTGCAATTAATTGCCCAACGGTTGGGAGATTTTTCAGTTGTCGCTGTTGGGTTGGGCGAAAGGCTCCAATAATACACCAGAATACAAATACAGAGCAAATAAGAATCGAAATTCATAAATATTTTTTGGAACATAAAAACCTCTTAAGTTGTACACCAGAATTTAACAGAAATACATAGCTAGTTTATTTGATCCAAACATTCATAAATTGCCCATGTGTCAAGCAATCACACATAACATTGGCATTTGCAAGCAGCATTAATTAGTTCATCATACGTTTACACTTATTTCATCACGAGACAACATTTAGTTTATCATATTTAGCTCACAAGTCATCACATATTCATCTTTAGCGCAAGTATAATAATAGGCTGTTAGTAGGCTGTATGCTGAGGTGGAGGAGAGAGAAGAGAGGTGGGATGTAAGTTTGCAGCCAGCTGAAGCACAAAAACCAAGAAACTTTGTGAGAGAAAGGGGTGGGTCATACAGCCTTCAGCTGGCTGTAAACTACTATATGAATGGGCTGATAAGTGGGCTGTAAGTGTCCATACAGCCAGCTGAAGGCTGTATTATTAGCCTTGCTCTTAGTTTACCACATACATAAAACATAGTTCACACTTAGTTCATCACACCTAGTTCATTCATGACATGCATAGTTCATTAATACTTAGATATCATGTCTCAAAAAAATGCATAGCACTTTATTCATCACATGCTGACATAAATAGGTTGTTATGCAAGTTTCAATAATATAGATATATTCATCACAGGCTTCATAGCCTCTTGCGAAATTTGGTCATTCCTCTATATCCTCGACACATCCTGATCCTTCAAATCATATATATCCTCCTGCTCCTCCAACTACAAATTATAATTCAATGAGTATCATGTATCAATGGTGACATTAAATTAAGCTAAATAGCTACATGGTTAGATAAAAAATAGCAAGCCGTTGTCAAGCTTACAAAACGTCACCCAATGCCCTCTTTGTCCATCTCAGTGAGAATAGATCCACCAATGTCTCAACCTTCATGTTTTGTCAAAAGATAAATTATGCTTAAAGATTTCCTTACATACTACACATAAAACAATAAAGCACAATTGCAGAACTTAACATCAACTTTGTGAGAGCTGCATGATTGTGAACCAGACAAAAACCATTTCTAGCATATGCAATCTTCAGAGCTGAGACCTGTGCGGTCCTATAACATCACAAGCACCTGCTGGGAATAGGGATTTTCTTTTTCTTGGTCGATGATTACAACCGAGTAATGTGGGTCTACATGCTGAGATACAGGGATGAAACATTCAAAGCCTTCAAGAAATATAAGGTGTTGGTTGAAAAGCGAAGTGAGCACAAGCTGAAGTTGCTCAAAACTGATTGTGGAGCTAAATTTCTCTCACAACAGCTCACAAACTTCTATGAAGAAGTGGGCATTCAGCGTCACTTTATAGCACCATATACCCCACAACAGAATGGCGTTGTGGAGCAAATAAACAGAACAGTGGTTGCAATGGCAAGAAGCTTGACGAAAAGCATGCTTGTGCTAATGAAACTATCGGGGAGGCAGTCAGTGTTAGGAATAGTCCCACATGGATTGTGGGAGAGGAGCAAGCACAACTTATAAGTGTGAGGGAGCCCCCACCCATTGGACTAGTCTTTTGAAGGGAGAAGGCCCAATACCACTTATAAGGTTGTTGCTCCGTGGGCTTAGTTGTGTTCAGCCCATTTAAACCTGTGGCCCAGAATGTAACAATTGGTATCAGAGTCCAGGTGCCTAACATCTCCTTGGACCTCATGGTTGCAGAAGTATCCAATCCATGTGTGAGGGGGAGATTGTTAGGAATAGTCCCACATGGATTGTGGGAGAGGAGCAAGCACAACTTATAAGTGTGAGGGAGCCCCCACCCATTGGACTAGTCTTTTGGGGGGAGAAGGTCCAATACCACTTATAAGATTGTTGCTCCGTTGCTCCGTGGGCTTAGTTGTGTTTAGCCCATTTAAACCTGCGGCCCAGAATAGAATGTAACAATTGGTATCAGAGCCAAAACCTTGAGTTCTTTTGCTGCTGCCCCCGGGGGGTGATCTTTGCTCCCGGGGGCGGCCACCGTTGCGCGCCGTCGCCAGCCTAGGGTCGCCGAGCCCTCCGCCGCCGCCGCTGCAGAAGGACGAACCGACGCCAGCAGCCGAGCCGAAGGGGGAGTGACCGAGACGCGCTCATCGGAGACGACGCCCGACCAGCCGCTGTCCGTGCCCAAATCTGGGCCACCCGAGGCCGCCCACCAGTGCTCAGCTTCGCCAGCCAGGAGGCTCCGTCAAGCCCGCCGACACCGAAGCCCGGCGGGAGAGACGGGTGTCGCCTGAGAGGAGCCGATGAGGAGGAGGACAACCACGGCCGCCGCTCGCCGCGCTAGCCTCCCGCGCCCTGCCGCCGCTCGCCGCGCTGACCTGAAGCGCCCGAAGCCTGAGGCTGCCGCCGCGCCTGGAGCCGCTCTCCGTCACTCGGACCCCCACAAGCGACGCCGCACCCGAGGCGCCCACCGCCGCCTCCGCCACCGCTCGGCACCACCGCCTCCCGTTGCTCCCCTCCCCGATCCGGCCGCCCTCCGCCGTCGCCGGGCCCGATCTGCTCCGCCGCCGGGTGCTACGCAAGGGAGGCGCAGGCGAAGGGACAAGCAAGAGGGGGAGCGGCCGAGCGCGGGGAGGCGACGGCGGAGGCTGCTGCTGCCGAGGAGGCGGAAGGATCAGCGCCGATGGCCGGGCCTGATGAAGGAGGACGCGCCTGGATTCGGCTGGGCTGGTGGGGAGCGATTCGGCTGGGCTGGTGGAGGAATTGCCCCCCAAGTGGAAGAAGAAACGGGGAAGTGAGGAAGGAAAGAAAATAGCATGCGGCTGATAGTTGGGACTCGGTGTCGGTTCCAGCGAATTAATTGTTAGGAATAGTCCCACATGGATTGTGGGAGAGGAGCAAGCATAACTTATAAGTGTGAGGGAGCCCCCACCCATTGGACTAGTCTTTTAGGGGGAGAAGGCCCAATACCACTTATAAGGTTGTTGCTCCGTTGCTCCGTGGGCTTAGTTGTGTTCAGCCCATTTAAACCTGCGGCCCAGAATGTAACAATTGGTATCAGAGCCCAGGTGTCTAACATCTCCTTGGACCTCATGGTTGCAGAAGTGTCCAATCCATATGTGAGGGGGAGATTGTTAGGAATAGTCCCACATGGATTGTGAGAGAGGAGCAAGCACAACTTATAAGTGTGAGGGAGCCCCCACCCATTGGACTAGTCTTTTGGGGGGAGAAGGCCCAATACCACTTATAAGGTTGTTGCTCCGTTGCTCCGTGGGCTTAGTTGTGTTCAGCCCATTTAAACCTGTGGCCCAGAATGTAACAATCAGACATGCAGTGTATTTGCTAAACCGCGTACCAACGAAGGCCCTAAGCGGCATCACCCCCTACAAAGCATGAACCAATGCCTGTATTTCAAGATGATGTACCATCATCGCTAGCTGAATCATCAGAATTACCAGTTGAAGAAGAGGGAGGTGCACCATCTGCAATGAACTCTACTGCAGGAGGTGTGCAGGCCAAGGAAGAAGGCGCACCATCATTGACAAGTACTGAAGAAACACTGGCACAGGAGGCGCCAACACCCCCTACACCAACACCACGTCCTATACTAACTTCGCCAAACATAGGAACTACACCAACTTCACATCCTGCACCAAGAAGTACGTCTCCCTCATCAAGTGAAGATCTCCCCTAGGCATTCATGTCCCTCAGCAAGATTTATGCAGAAACTGAAGAAGTTGAGCTCAGAGATGAGTTGCTTCTCCTTTATGAAGGTGAGCCTGCTAATTACTGTGAGGCAGCAAATGAAGCGTAGTGGAGGGAAGCAATTAGGCAAGAATTTGAGGCGATCGAGAAGAACAAAACCCAGAGAAAGATAGAATTGCCACTCGGTCACAAATCCATTGGTCTGAAATGGGTTTACAAGTTGAAGAGGGACACACAAGGCAATGTCATAAAGCACAAAGCAAGACTTGTTACGAAGGGCTACATGCAGCAATAAGGAGTGGATTTTGAGGAAGTATTTGCTCTGGTTGCATGGATGGAAACCATACATTATTGCTTGCATTATCAGCACAATGAGGTTGGGAAGTTCACCACCTTGATGTTAAGTCAACATTTCTCCATGGTGATATTCAAGAAGAAGTATATGTTGCGCAACCGGAAGGGTTCATGAAGAAACATCAAGAACATAAGGTGTACATATTATCCAAGGTGCTCTACAGTCTACGTCAAGCTTCGAGAGCCTGGAACACGCGCCTGGACAAGTTCTTGAAAGGACCCGGGTTTAACAAATGCTCACAAGAGCAGGCACTGCACACAAGGATCAGGGCTGATGGAACATTGATTATTGGTATATATGTTGATGACTTGGTTGTCACTGGCACAAAGTGCTATTGAGATTAGGCAGCTCAAGGATCAGATGAAGAATGAATTCAAAATGAGTGGTCTTGGACTTCTTTCTTATTATCTTAGGATTGAAGTAGAGCAAAAAGTAGGAAGCATCACCTAAGGCAAGCTGCCTATACAAAGAAGATACTAATGAAGGTAGGAATGTCTGACTGCAACCCCACCAAGTATCCTAAGGAAGAAAATTCAGGGGAGTTGTTCCTCATTTAGTGGAGGGGGGTCTCTCTATCCTCCAATATGCGGATGATACTATCCTTTTTATGGATCATGACACGCTCCAAGCCAAAGATCTCAAGTTAGTACTTAGTACCTTTGAGCAATTATCGAGGTTGAAGATCAATTTTCATAAAAGTGAGCTTTTCTGTTATGGCAAAGCTAAGGATTGTGAACAGGATTATGCGCAACTTTTTGGGTGTAAGTCGGGGGGCCTTCCTTTTAGATATCTAGGTATACCCATGAATCATAAAAAACTTTCGAACAAGGATTGGGCCGCTGTTGAAGAGAAGTTCCAGAAAAAACTCGTTAGTTGGAAAGGAAAACTTCTTTCGGTCGGAGGGAGACTTGTTTTGATAAACTCGGTTCTAACGAGTTTGGCTTTGTTTATGTTATCTTTTTTTGAAGTCCCTAGAGGAGTCCTTCAAAAATTAAATTACTATCGCTCGCGTTTTTTTTGGCAATGCGATGAGCATAAGAAGAAATATAGGCTTGCTAAGTGGAGTGTACTATGTACACCTAAAGACTTAGGAGGCCTCGGAATACAAAATCTAGACATCCAAAATAAATGTCTATTGAGCAAATGGTTGTTTAAGCTCATTAACGAGGACGGGGTGTGGCAAAATCTTCTAAGAAAGAAATACTTGTTTAACAAATCCCTGACACAAGTGCAATACAGGCAAGGAGACTCTCATTTTTGGAGTGGCCTGTTGAAGGTTAAGAATGATTTCTTGGTCGGTGGAAAATTTAAAGTGCAAAATGGGGATCAAGCTAGATTTTGGGAGGATGCTTGGTTAGGGGACAGGCCTTTCAAGGAGGTTTATCCCAATCTTTATAGAATAATAAGGAGGAAAGATGATACGGTGGCTAATGTCTTACGGTCTGTACCACTTAATGTGTCATTTAGGAGAGGTTTAGTAAACGAAAATTTGGCGTCCTGGTATGAGCTAGTTTCGAAAGTGGTTTCGGTTAACCTCACAAATTTGAGGGATGTGTTTATTTGGAATCACAGCAAAAAAGGCATGTTCACAGTCCGGTCTATGTACAGGAGCATGATTCATCAAGGAATTATACCTGAAAACAATCCTCTTTGGAAATTAAAAATACCATTGAAAATAAAGGTTTTCCTATGGTACTTAAAAAAGGGAGTTACTCTCACTAAAGACAACTTGGCTAAAAGAAATTGGCAAGGAAGTATCAAATGTTGTTTTTGTAGTTCTTTAGAGACTATTCAACATTTGTTTTTTGATTGCCATTTTGCGAGATTTATTTGGAACGTGGTGCTTTTTACTTTTGGAATTCAACCACCGACTAGTTTTTCTAATATGTTTGGTTCTTGGCTAAATGGCTTGTGTCTTCAGCGTAGAAACCAAATTTTATTAGGCGCGGCCGCGCTATGTTGGGCTTTATGGTTGAATAGAAATGACATGGTTTTTAACAAGGCTAAGTCTCCTACATATCTTCAGGTAATTTTCAGGGCGACGTACTGGATCTGACAGTGGTCTCTAATGCATAAAGAAGAGGAGAGATCATCATTCAAACGCGGATGCAGAAACTTGGAGACATTGATTATGGCGGTCTTCAAAAAGTTTGGGTGGAGCTTTTGGAATCGAATTGAAGCCTAGCACGGTTTCTTTTCCTTTTTTAGTAGTTGTTTGTCCTGGTTGGGCTGAACATTGTTGCTTTTACTTCCTTGTTCTTGGTTGTAAGAGTTTGAGCCTTATGGCTTGGGTTTGTACTTAACTCTCAGCTGTGTACCATCCCCGGATGGTAGAGGCTGGAACTTAGTTCCATTATCTAAAAAGTTCATGGTAGCATCCATTGTGGATTGCCAAGGAATCTGGTTGTGAAGCTTGCTAGGTGAGATAATTGTCATCCTGAGCCAGTCACCATCTATGTTGATAACAAATCTGCCATCATATCGATAAAGAACCCATTTTTTCATAGAAGAAGTAAGCATATTGATACTTGTTTTCACTTCATATAAGAATGTGTTGACAGAGGGGAGGTTGTAGACTTGTAGTTAAGCATGTAAGCACTAACGAACAACGAGCGGACATTCTTACCAAAGCCTTGGCCAGAATCAAGTTTGAAGAGATGCATACAGTATTCAGCATCAGAGATCTCTCACAGCCAAGTCTGAATTAATGAGAAGATTGTTGGAAATAATAAGACTCAGTGATAAGAACCGAGTCTCAAGGGTGAACGTGTGAGTTTGCTGAGTTGTGCACGGTGTGCGTGCGTGAAGTTCGGATCAAGCCGGACGAGTTTGTTCGTTTGTTTTTATTAGCTCTTTTATTGGAGGGAGTATTATCCGTTGCTTCCAAGTCGATGAGAAATAACACTGCAGAAGTGTCCTCATAGCGTCAGTCTTCCTCTCCCTTGTTCGTTCTCTGTGTGCTGTGATCCTGCGCTCTATTCTTTCACGTCCTAGCTGAACCTGGCAGCGGTAGCCTGTCGGTTCGACGTCCGGGATGGTGGCGATGCGGGCAGGTCAATTTGATCTCCGGTATAAGTGTTCACGAGCTGCGCGATGCAGTGATCGTCGACGGTGGCGAGCCAGTCGCCCTTGGGGCCGACCCACAACCGGTTGCGATCCGTGGTGCTGGAGAGGTCGAGCAGGTCGAAGGTGCACTCTTTGTCGTCGTGGCTAATTTCACGACGGCCGTCTTCCCGGTAGTTGTCCTCTTCGCGTGAGATGAGAAAACACGGCGTGCCAAGGGGCAGCGAGGTGTTCGCGGCGACAGCCCTGGCCCACGACGAGCAGACGCCGGTGAGCCGGGCCGTGCTGAAGATGTCGAGGTCGCCTACCACGGCGTCTACCATCTCCGTGGGGAGGTCGGCCCACGGCCGGGCTCCGTTGGTCAACGGCGCAGCCATGCTCAACCGATCGATTAGAATCTTGGCGTAAACGCATACACGGGTGCATGCACGCACATTGGCTATACAAGGTGTCTCGTGCTATGGAGGCGGGACAATGGGCTGAACAAGGCGTTCGGCCTGGGCCTGAGTTGAAGCCCATGAATAGAACGCGGACAGACCGGCGCACGAGATGGTATTGGGCCCGAATCCTCAACGCATATGAATCAGCAAGGTCAGTGCAAAGCTATTTGCCGGCTCCTTAGCAACGTACTGCCGAATGAAAAGACCAATTGGCATTTCTATTCTATGGTAATGCTATGCTTATCTATGCAAGCACCAGAAGAAGGGAAATTTTACCATCCTTGAGGGGGAAGATGTACCAAATTTGAGCCGTTGATCACACTGATCGAACGGCTGAGATTTGGCAGTACCTAGTGGTACCGGACACGAGGTACCAAGAGGTACAAGGTACCAAGAGGTACCAAATTTTGAGCCGTTGATCACACTGATTGAACGGCTGGATCTAATTTGGTACCTCTTGGTACCTTGTACCTCTTGGTACCTCCTCAAGGATAGGAAAACTGCTCCCAGAAGAAAGTTAGCTGCAGATGGTTTAAATCTAAAAGAATAGCTCTACTACAGCTCTTAAAGAGTTTGCCAATCTGGTGAGGAGGATATCAATGGTCACTAGTCAAATAAAAGTTTTTAAAAGGTCGGCATGATAAAAGAGTCATGAAAAATCTATTATTGCTATATAGGTTTTTTCAAGAGAGTGCACACCACCGCTCACCCCACTCCACCACACACGCATAGATACGCATGTACATACACTACAAACTAAAAATTTTGTGGAGGTTTTAAAGGCTCACGGAGCCGTGGGCACGCACTTTAGTTATTTTAAAATGATTAGATAGGTTGGCATGTGTTTAAACCTTTCTTACCATATAAGAAGCACATATTCCATGTAGATAAGTGGGGGTGAATTCAAATACAAAATAGTAAGTTTAGCTAGTAGCAAAATACATCTGATTTTCCCCCCTCGTCTCTTCTGTATAATAGTGCATTATCCAAGCTGGCATTGGCATCGAGATAGAACGGCAGGCAAGTTGCCACCCTGCATAGCATGGAGAGGTGATAGTTAAGACAGTTAAAAATCGATGGAGAGTTGCTGGGATGGAATGTCTTGTGCTGATGTCTCCACTGCGGCCGAACTGGTCACTCTTACGTCCAATACTCCGATGTCCTCCTGGGTCCGACCCTTGGTTGAATTGTCATCGATCAGAGTGATATGATCAGAGAACACGCTGGCTGCACGGCCACGTTCCCGCTTACCTCACACACACAGGCTAGGCCCTTGCCCCCACTGCACTGCATGCAGCTTGCTGCTGCTGATCCATGGCCCTGTCTGCTGGGGAGCTCAAGCTGGGTGAGAGGGGGACCTAACCATAGTGTTCCCATCCCATGCGCGACCCAGGCACTCATGCCACCGCCTCTCTCCAGACGGCATCCTGATTCCTGCCTACGCCGCTGCCCGGACCTGAGCACTGCCGCCAGCACCGGCCCTCTCCTCCGCCTCCCTGCCAGTCCCGAGTACCGCCGCCGCTGCCTAAATCTGGTTGTCGCTGCCCCTCTTGTCCGGTTGCCATGGATCCGGAGGCCACCTCCATCGCCCGACGGCTCCCCCACTCACCACCACCATCTAGAAGGACGCCGCCCTCTTATAGTTGGACGCCACCAGCCATGGGCAAAGCTACGGGCGGTTTAGTAAGACTTGAGCCTCACCTTCTCCGGTGGTAATTTTGTACATAGTAAAAAATAGAAAGAAAGAGATATTAACAAATCAAAAGAGAAGCTAGCTCTTCTTGATGAGAAAGTTAACAACAAGCGGGTGGTCGGCAGGGTGGGGGGAGTAGAGCGGAAGGGGGTCGGCGGGATGGAAACAACGGAATAACAAGCGGATGCGATGGGGGGCTGGCTAGCTCCGGCGCTTTGGCACTTGGAGTTGGTTAGAGTCAGTGAGGTGCGTGCGCCGGCGTGGACCCGGGGGCATTGGCACCAGGCCGGCTCGACCCCAGTTTTCGTTTGTAAAAGATAGGGAGATAGGAGGATGGTTATTCAGATTAGTGAAGTTATCGTTTTATTAATGGCGTGTGTTTTTCTTCTGCTTTGTTATGTGATAACAAAAATGATGACAGGTCAATTCCAATGCTACTCTCTCTGCACCATAATACTAGCTGAATGCCCGTGTGTTGCTATGGATTTTAAAATTTTATCATACTACATTTTCTACAACTAACGGGTGGTAAATTTTATTGGAACGTGCATGCAAATATGTTCTATTTTTTTAAATCCGTAGCAACGCACGGTCATTCAGCTAGTTCAGAAAAAAAACGGAGAGATTTGTAACTTGCCTGAAATATATGTATGCCTTATTAATTTAGTGGTCCATGGTTAATCTTTCTGAACATTGCAAAATATTGCTCAATTGTTCGTAGTACAATAAGTTGTTTCATCAATATTTCTGTAAAAAGAATAAAAAACCATATTTACATTAAATCAACACATAAATATAACTTTAAAACCCTCAAAGGTATTTTATATGTTTCAACCTTCATTCACATCTAGTAGCCCAATAAAAAACCAAACTGACAAATAGCCTCGCAGAAGAAATACAGTCAGCAGCTCCGGATGCTTTCCAGAAAATAAAAACCCCAAGAAACAGCTTACGCAAAAGGATACATCTCCTCCGCACGGAGCCTGGCCAGGGGCCAACCCTAGCGTTCAGTTTCAGACATGGTTCGTTTGCTCGTCTCACATGTCGCACAAATGGATGAGAGAGACAGAGCCATTGGCTGCACTGCTGGCTGCTGCTGGAGTGGACACAGAGCACCATACTGTTTCTCAAAAGGCGAGACTCTGATCCGGCCATACAGATCAGAAAATACAACAAAACAAGCCATGATGTTGTGCATAGAGATGTGACAGAAAGCATCTATCAGTTCACAAGTGCGAACGCATTAGGTGGTGATGGCTTCGGCTGAAAGCCTCATGGCTTATGGTTGAAAACACTGTAGCTGACAGAGTCTTATTTACCATAATTAAATTTAAAAAATTTAAAAATAGAACAAACACATTAGCCCATCACGTATAATGTAAACAAATACGAGGAAAAAAAGAACCGGTAAAAAAACTCAAAAAAAGTTAAAAGTTCAGAAAAAGATGAAATTTATGAATAGTACAAAAATAAGCTGAAAGCAGAAGCTGAAGCCATATTGCTTATTCTTTCATTAGCCCAGGTGTATCATGCGGTACCGTCGACTTACTCCTCCTAATGACCAATCTGAACTGGACTACGCCCTGCCTGCGGACTACAGAACAGAGAAATGATAGTAATAACTTTGCCTGCATAATGCGTACGTGCGTCCAATACCAGTACATTGCTGGCTTGCCCAGCCTCCTCTTTCCAAGGAACCCATGTACCCAACCCATGCTTGCTGTTGCAGTGCTGCTCACGCCGTGTGCCGTTTGGTCTGGTCAGACATGTGATACAAACTGATGTCGCAGGGTCTTCACATGCCACCCAGATTACGACTCTGCCCTAGCTCGATAACTTGATTCTAGCTACGTTGATGTAGAGTAAATTTCACTTAACCGTGATGTCCAAACTATCAGTACACTATACAGTGCAACTTTTAGGTTGGATATGGAAGTTTTCTTTTAAAAAAAGAATGGATCTGGAAGAAGTCCACCTTTAACTTTTAGAGACAAGATTATTAGAAATTTTTATGACAAACTAGGCTCACATGTCATACACACACTGGATGATGAGGGTGTTACATGATGTACATATGATATGTGGGCCTAGCTTATCCAAGGGGTAGCCCGCAAGGGTGGAGTTGGGCCTCAGCCAGAGCAAAATATTCCATAAGTATTGTAGCTATAATAGGATGGACCGTAAAATCTTATTTCTAGTGGGTTAAGCCCGAGGCCCACGGCTAGCTACGCCCCTGGCAACCCGTAACATCCTCAACATAACACGTGTATGACATATGGGTCTAATATGTCAGAATAGCTCAATAGTGACGGACCTGTAGCTCTCTAAAAGTTTTGCCTCGTAAAGGCGGTGTTCTTTGAAATTCAACCTGAAGTTGCAATTAATTGATGCTTTACACAATAAAGTTGTAGTTATTAGAATTTTACTAGTATGCATGGTCCCAACCCTGTGTACTATATGATCAGGAGATCACCAATCATACACGTGCTAGTTTTAGGGATGTTTTTTAGCTAATTTCAACTTATGACTTATGACTTCTTTCGAACAAATAAATAGAACGGTTGCTTCGCCACCGTTTTGAAATGATTTATAAAAATAATCTTTTAGAAATAGTTTGTCAGTTTATCAGTTTTCAATTCGTTTTTATGATCATTCATATTAAAATTAGATACCATAAGTCGTAGCCCAAAACGGCATTAATTTTCTGTTCGCAATAATGAATATGTTGGGTACATGTGCAGGCTGCATGGCTTGGTACTCGTAGCTCGTTGCAGATTCCATGACGATTGACGAGCTGATGCAGTATGGCCGTTCCTGCAAAGGGGCAGCTTTACAGGTGGCCTTCCCTGTCGATGCAGACGCAGGCCTGTAACTGCCAAGCCTCTGAAACGAGCACACTTATCTGCATGTGCCTCAGCAGCTAGCCCAATAAAACAGGACTGGTATGTACGTAGTAGCTTGTAGTATGCATGCAGTGACGTGCTGATGTTACAATACGTTGTATGCATGCAGTGACGTGCTGGTGTTACAAGCTGCATGCTCCGTGGGTTAGTTTCCGCTGATCCACCCTGTTTATTTCGTAGATGCAGCTGACACACACGAGTATAGTAGAAACTCTGCATGATAGACGTGGATTTATTCTTGGTCTTCGTCTCTTATGCATTTTGTGTTTTCTTTGTAACTCAAAGAAAAGAACTACCGTCTCAATTCTGAAACATAAGGCTATTAAACAGTGTGCCGTTTGCAATAGAGATACTGAATACCGATCATGAATCAAGGGGCTTGATGATGACGGATTGGTTGTTCAGTTCAGAGCTCGGAAGTCAAGCACGCTAGCTGCGGACTGCGGTTGCTGCGTGGGGATACGTACGTACGTACGCTTGGTGGTCTGTCAGTCGGGCCAGCTCTGGCACCGTACGTGAGGCCTGCGTCGAGTTGCGAGGTGAGGAGCATGGTCCGGGTCAAACACAGCACTGACCGCCAGTGAGCGACCACTCTGCAGTTCTGCAAGTACTACCACTACGCTTGTTTGGACGATGGCGGGAAGCGCCTCAATGGACGAAGAGAGGATCGAATTTGGCGGGAAGTTTGGGCGCAGAGCAAAACAGGCTTCGTGTGATTATTGCTAGTAGTTTATATATAACTCGCTGGACATCTCGTTCTCTCATGCTGATGAAGAGTCGCAGTGACTGTGCAGGCCCCGGTGAAAGTCGTTATATTTGTTCTTTATGCTGCTGGGTATTTCAGGCAGTCGTTATGTTTGCATTGAAACCATGCGCCCGTCATGTGATCTCTGGTCTGCCTGCAAAGGAACCTAAAAAAATGGCGGGAGCTGACAAAAAAACGACTGTTTTCAGCACTAGTATATCCGTACGCCAAATCCATCAGCTAAAATATTTGAGTGCCGTGCAAGCAGCCCAACAATGTGAGGACACCTACGACTGATATCCTGCAATTGCAAGGTTAAGTTACATAACTCTTTGTCTATTCCATCAATGGCTCAGTCCTAGTGGCTTTTAAAAGCAATTTTTCTATAATAGATAATTTTTATAGTATCTATTTTTTAAATAAAATATTTTTAAGATAAGATCTACTAATTAATTATAGAATATACTATAGTTATTTTATTTATATCAGCCAAAATCACAATATAAATGGGCCATAGCTAGCAGTATTTGGCTTCACAAGCACATGTCGACAGCCTTGTTTTAGCTTCGCAATTTCGCATGCGTGAGATGTTTAGGATTTTTATTACGTAGTGTATTGGTCCCTTGGAGCATAGTTGTCTTATTTACTCTTTATTTGGTTATAAGAGGATCGGTCTTATGTTTTAAACATTTATTTCATCTTCCACTAGTTCATCAATAAAGTACTCTTAAAGTTTTAATTCTTTTGCAATTTCTATTATTGCTTTTATTATTTTATTACTTGTTTTGATGATAATATTTTAAGTAGTATTTTATATTGATATGTAATATGCTATATGAAATCATTCGTAGCACCGGCGGTTGGGCAGTTAGAGCAAATACAACAATGGTCTTATAGCCAAGCTAGTCAGCATTTTTGCTGATGTGGAGGAGAGAAGAGAGGAGAGAGAGGAGAGCTTGGCTCTCATGCAAGCAACAAGCTGCACACGGGAGCCTATGCAGTGGTGGGTCCAGATAATAAATGTATGTGAGTAGGAGTAGGAAAGAGAATATGAGACATGGTACCATATAATAATAAAAAAATCTTTTGTAGACAAATAGAAGACAGATTATTGTATAACTTGGCTATTATAACTTGACTTATAGCCAAGCACTTGACTCTACTATTGGACTTGCTCTTACGCTCGGAGCAAGTACACGGGTGAGCCACATCCTCTATGCAAAGGCAGGGAGCCTGTAGCGCACAGCAAATAAATGTGAGGAGAAAAGGCCTGCACTGTAGCAAACCGAGGATTCCTACGTGCCAGTGTCACCTAGCGATAAATTAAAAACTGAGGGCTCCATTTCACCCAGTAGGTGCCCTTGTGTAGACTGTAGAGCAGGATCCTGCCAATGAGATGGCCGATTTTCCCCAAGCCTAACGAACACAAGAACATTTTCTCTAATGAGATGGCTTTTTTGCTTTTGCTTTTTCTTTTTTTATTGTCCGTGAAGATATAACGGTGTTGTCGTTTTTTTACTTTTTACTTTTCTTTAATTGAATAACACAGAAAAATTAACAACTACTAAAATACATTTTCAATTTTAAACCACTGCTGTAAACCGAAACTTTCAATCGATTGGAGCTTTCAACCGATTGGAGCGCCCCACTTGTGTAATGCACATTGTGCTATACCCTACAAAAACAACCTCTTGACCGATGGTTCATCTTATTTGACAATTTTGGCATAGGTGTCTAGTGGTTGCACTCAAGAAGATCCAGATGATGTTAGCACTACTGTTCATGCTTGGTGTGTTGTCATCTTATTGAACTTGCTAAAAAAAGAAAAAGTTTAAAAAACTAAAAAAACAAAACCAGGAAATAATAGACTAAGGGCCTGTTTGGAATGCGGGAATTTTTCCCGATTTCTACGGGAATTGAACTGTTTCCTGCAAAATTCCTCTGTTCCAAACAGGCCCTAAAAGCCAGAAGCTAGACCAAAACGGACACTAGTTTCGTCGACGCATTCCAAAATGATACCAGTAACTTGTCTACTCCATGAGAAGTACTACCAATCGAGTAGAATCTCTTCATTGAAGCGCTTGATTTGTCAATGAGCTGCGAGTTGCAACAGCAGTACACACACTTGAGCACCATACGAGCCACACTTGGGCGCACTTAAAAATCTAGCCGTAACAATAAATCAAGACCCACTAGTGCCCTTGTTTTGCTCGCACTGGGGTCACCGAATCACAATTAATTAACTTGCCCTAATCCACCGAAGACTAATTAAGCCGTACGGCAGCTGGCTAGTCTTGCTTGCTCCTAGAGCTGGCCGTAGGAGTGGGCGAGGTAGGCGAGCGCGCCGACGAGCGGCGCGTTGATGTAGGTGGCCGGCTCGGAGTGCTCGTAGTCGTTGCGCTGGTCGGGGAACTGGTCCTGCAGGTTGGGGCCTCCGACGACGGCGCCGACCAGCACGTTGGGGTTGGGCACGCCGGAGTAGAGCGCGGTGAACCCCTGCGAGCACCCGATCCTGGCCGGGTGCGCCGCGACGGAGGGGAGGGAGGAGGCGCGGTGGTGGATCCTCCGCGGGTACTTGGGCCCGTACCCCACCATGTACGACAGACCCATCGGGTTGCTCCCCAGCAAGTAGTCAACCTGCAAGACAAGCACAAACAGACCAATCATGCGAGGCCAGCACGAAATCCTTGAAGAAATATGATCTAACATTGACAAATCCAATGCGCCGCGATGTTGCTCACCTGGCGCCTGGCGATGGCGCGGAGGCGCTGCGGCGTGACGGTGGCGCCGCCGCAGGAGACGGTCTGCTTGGAGAAGGTGAGGTACTTGGCGTAGGTGAGCAGGAGGAAGGAGCTGGAGGTGACGTACTGCATGTTGCTGTCGCTGAGCTTGAACAGCAGGCCACCTTTGGTGTACTGCGTCTGGTCGGTGGGGGTCCCGGGAACCATGGAGCAGATGAAGGTGTCCGCGTGGCCCTTGTACTCCTGCAGCGCAGCAACCTTCTGCACCAGGAACGACTGCACCACGCATACAAATCACAAATGTTTCAATCTCTTCTCCATACACAGCCTAGGTACGGTGGTAATACTACCTTGGCGATGAGGATCCTGGCTCCGGCATGCTTGTTGTCCCAGCCGAACGTGTTGTCCTGCTCGTCGGCGCCGAGGAGCTGGCCGTTCACCTTGATGTAGCTGAGGTAGGTCGGGTTCTTGGTCGCCCTGTGTAGCCATGCGGCGGCCCATAGCAGCTCATCCTTTTCATATACAAACAACACATGAGATCGAGGAAATAATATCGTAAGCAAAAGGCAACACACGTACACGCGGCTTATGGCTGCGGCCCCGTGGAGTGCTGATTCAAACGAGTCGATTTTAAAACATTATTTCGGTAAACAGTTTTAAAACAGCCACGACGAAATTATTTTATTTGTTTGTTTGAATTACATCATAAGGTATAAGCTGAATAAAGAACATGCCCATGGAACAGAGAGCTCCTGTATCCTTTCTACAGGACTCTGCAGCCAATGGGAGCAAGAGCATGAGTTTTAAATCATGTTATCATGTTCTTGGCACACCTGGTATCCGGAGTAGGAGCAGTAGTATGGGCAGACGTATGGCGCGAGCCTGGTGCTGTACGTGCCCCTGTGCTTGTCCGCGAACTCGAACACCTGTACACGAAACGGAGCATCATTGCCTGGACAGCCAGATGCAGAGAGCACCGACGAAGCAGAGGAGGCAAGGCTGCGTTGCGTACGTACCCTCTTGGCCCTGGCGACGAGGCGGCTGGCGTAGGCCGGGTCGGACTTGCGGAAGACGAGGGAGGCGGAGGCGAGCGCGGCGGCGGTCTCGCCGGCGACGTCGGAGCCGGGGGTGCTGGGGTCGACCTTGTACACGGTCCTCGGGGTGTCCATGTCCTCCGGCCGCTCCCAGCACGCGTGGTCCTTGGTCGCATCCCCGACCTACGACAACAGTGCACACACAGTCAGGTGAGCAAGCCAGGCAAGGCAAACACCCCCCACACTGTTTGCAACCTTGGTCCACATGACGGCATGAGCGCCTAGTACAGAGCTTCTGTTCGCAAAAAAAAAAGAACCAACTTTCGCGTGATGTTTGTACTTTGTTGTGAACAGTACCCCTCGTTGCTGTTTATAATCTTTCGGGATGGTGAGAAGAAAAGGAACATGGACTCTGTTTGACCAGGAAGTAATAAAACGGTGACATGAGCAGAGCAGAGCAACTGTAAACCAGGGGAACCAAGAGAAATGGCAACGAACAAAGAAGAGGCCGGCACATGAGCAAGTGGAAACGGTGGCTGGGCGCGTGCGTGTGTGCGTACCTGGACGTAGACGGTGTCGGGGTGGGAGGTGGCCTTGAGGAGGTAGTCGGAGCCCCAGCGGACGGCGTCCCGTGCGTGCTGCAGCTCCCCCTTCATGAGGCCGCCGAACTCCGCCACGCTCCACGCCAGCATCGTCATGCTGAACGCCAGCGGGAACCCGAACTTGACGTTGTCCCCGGCGTCGTAGTACCCTCCTACCAAATCAACCTGACCAAGAAAGAGAGAAGGAAAGAAATACAAGTCATGAAAAAGCGGCAAGAAGTACAGAAGACAATGCTGACGAAATGGTGTTATAAACAGAGGCGTTCTGGTCGTTCTTGCCTTGATGGAAGAGCCGTCGGAGAGGCCCGAGTCCCTCCGCCAGGACACGCGCTGGGACGGCGGCAGCTTCCCGGACCTCTGGCCCTCGAAGAAGAGGATGGACTTGGCGAGCGCTTCCCTATAGTTGTGCGCGGCGGGGCCATGGTGTGGGAAGGCAACGGCATTGCGGGGAAGCAGGACGGCGAGGAGGAAGAAGAGACAGCGAAGGAGAGCCATGAGTGAACAAGCGGAGGGCTGCTAGTAGCCACTGCCTCCTCCTCTCTGCCTCTGCTCTTGGCTCTCTAGCTGGCTCACTGCCGCCTCTGCCATTATAGTTGGCACTAGAGCGCTGCTTTTAAAGACACAAGACTGTTTTTCCTTATTTTTATCTGCGTCTCTCTCTCTCTTTTTTGGGGAGAATGAGATGGAGCAGTTATTACAAGTTTTTCTGCTGTAGTTGCGTGCCCCAGGAGGTGAGCTCGTTCACACGGCAATGCATTGGAGAGGTGAGTCTTTAAACAAACAAATGGTACCATTCCAGTAGTAGTAGTAGTTTTGCGTCTACGGGGAAAGAACCCGGCGTTTTCAGATCATGTTGGCACATGAAAGCATGAGATTACCTGTTGCAGAACTCAGGATGAGTGTTGGGTTTCAGGCTTTGCCCCCAAAAGTTCAGCGTTGCGCATTGTGGTAGCCGAGGAAGCAACTGCCATTTTTATGGTGCAAGAAAATGTTTATCGAAACAAGGCAAGGGCAAAAATGTGTTGGTAGCTTGGGAGTGGGAAGTGCCTAACCCGCCGCAGCAATCACTCGCGGGGGAAGCCGGAGGTGGGAGGACGGGGGCGTTGTTGCCCGCATCACCGCCTAGTATTAACTACTAAGCCGCGAAATACACCTCGCAAAGTATGACGCCCTAGCTTTAATTGGGCCTGGTGAGTCCTAGACCAGCCCAGCTAGCACTGTAGCCCATCTATCGCTGATCTACGGCTAGTCGGTAGTGAACTAGTTATCGTCCATTAACGTGCAGACAGCCATATGTCCCTCTCCCTCGCATAAGACCACAGTATTCTCAAAAAAATCTATTATTTCCTCTATACACAAATATAAGTTGCCATGAGTTTCATACGGTCAAGTTTTTCAAACTTTGACTACTAATATATATTAAAATATATAGATTAACTATATGAAAATAATACAATTAGATTTGCCTTACAAAATTCTTTTATAATTTATATTTTTTATTATTTTAACTGGTATATTATGATGATAAATCATAACCAAAGTCTTACATTGGAGATCATACAAAGTCAAAAAAACAATATATATTTGTGGGCGAAGGGAATATATATTAAAATCAATGGCATTACTTTTACTATAACGGGCCATTAGATGTTATTCAAAAATATGCTAGAAATTCTAGAAAAAAATATCTCACCATTGACTGCCTTGTGCGGGGTCTTTTCACAATGTAAATTGACTATATGAAAATAGTACTATTAGATAACGTTTTACTATTTTTTTCCCTTTACATACACCTCTTATTCGTATTTCTAAGGTAATTTACTACTATAGACTAGAGCACACACAACATCCAACAGTAATAAGTGAACAAATAAAGAAGGTCAACGTGGTCTTTTGTATACATTTCTTCATTGTTGTGCAAAATGTTAGAATACCATCTATCGGGAACAAAGGGAGTACAAAAACATCAATTAAAGAAGAATGTATGGTGTACTAGCTGAATTGAGCGGCCGTTTACACAATTACACGACTATTTGCAGGTGATTGCACCAAAGTACAACTGCGAAAGGAAGAACTCAAAACAAAATTCCCCAGTCTATTGGCTCTTGAAGGACGACACGGCCGAATTGATGCCTTTTTCACTTGCGAGCACCGCCCATTATTATTGCCATCCCGCCCTGATCGATCTCGCTTTGAATCGCTCACAATCCGGTGGAGAAGCGGATGGAGTTGCCGGCGAGCCAGACGTCGCCGTCGATGAACGACCGCAGCGTGAAGGTGCTGGCCTCCGACGCCCTGGTGATCACGCGGTACCCCTTCCACTTCACCCGGTTGGACGTGCCGGCGCCGGGCCCCCAGTTCTGGTAGTCGCCGTAGTAGAGCGTGTCGAGCGCGAAGTTGCCGTTCCACTCGAGCCACCCGGCCGGGTTGATGAGGCTGTCGAGCTCCGACGGCATGAACACCGTGCGGGAGTACTGCTTCCACGGCCTGCCCAGGTACGTCTTGAAGCTGGACTGCACGCTGACTAGGTCGGACGCCGCGGCGACCTTGCACCTCTGGATGGAGATGCCCGTGTTCTGGTTGGGGTCCTCCCGGCCCTGCGCCGTGTAGATGTTGCTCTGGTTGGGGGCGGCCGCCGCGCGTAGAGGTTGCAGCTCTGGAGCCCCACGGCGGAGTTGCCAAAGAGCACTGTTTGGTCGGGTTTGGGCTTTAGTTTTTTAAGCTTTGAAGCTATTTTCTCAGTTAAACGCTTGGGGTTCGAAGCTCAAGAATAAACTAAAAATTTAAAGCCGAACTTAAGATGAACTACATATTTGGAGTCCAAATTTTATAGTTTCTGCTATAACCTGACTTTGAAGCTAAAAAGAGAGAAACTGAGCCCGGCCAAATATCACCGAAGTCGATGGTGTCGTTGGAAAAAGTGTTAGAGAAATATTTGCGCGTAATGGGAGCGAGAGGAGTAGTGTACGTAATGCATCCGTAATTTTTTTGTCTTATCTCAAAGTGAGACGGTAACAAAAAAAAGTGAAGAAACTGTTTTGAGAAATTGAATGTTTATACTATTTTTTAGATTTTCTAAGTAGATTGTAGAATCAACTGTAATCTTCCATTGATCTCAATCACATGTATAAATACATGTACAATTGAAGAGAGTGCTAACTATCTATTCCTATATTTCTGGCAGAGTGGCCACGACGTGTTCGTGGCGGCATAGGAAGCCGTTGTGCTAACACCCCCCCCCCCCCTCAGTCTCGGTGGTGCCCTTCGGGATGCAGAGACTGTCTCAAAAGTCATTGTACAATAAGATGGAAGACCCTTTGTAAAAATGTCTGCAAATTGCCGTGCGCTGGGGATCGGCAGAACTCGAAGTTCCCCGATGGCAACCTTGTCTCGGACGAAGTGGACGTCGAGCTCAATGTGCTTGGTACGCCGATGATGAACTGGGTTCCGCGCCATGTACACCGAAGACACGTTGTCGCAATACACAACGGTGGCGCCCGCGATATCGTAGTGGAGCTCACCAAGGAGTTGTCGCAGCCATGAGCACTCCGCCACGGCGTTGGCGACGCCTCAGTACTCGGCCTCCGCGCTAGAACGCGAGACCGTACTGTTGGAAATCTAGTCAATTTCCGGCATATTTTAATCCAGAAATTCAGCATATAAAACATGACATAAACATGCATGAGTGATCTATCAACGATGTATTCATATTCGCTAACGAACAAGCTAACAGAAACATCTATTAACATATCCATAGCGCACAGAAAAAAATACACCAGAAAAGTTTTCAATTTATACCCTCGGGCGGGGCCACTGCCAGAGACACCGGAGGCGCCGTTACCATCAGTTGACATGATGGCCTATTCGATGTAATCGATCGAGGCGTGATGCAGGACGAAGCTTGATGCAGGAAGATGTTCGCAGTGCAGTCCCGCGAACAGTTCACCACCAGGAACTAGACGTCGCAGATTGAGTAGTCGCGCTGATGCGCTCCCCAAAAACTTGATCGCTCGCCTACCCGTGCAGGTACACAAACAGACGAAGTTCCGGAGGCCTACTCGTATAGAAAGGCTCTGGACCGGAGATGACAGAGAACAGCAACAACCCAGAACAAGAATACTCTTCTCTCTTATCCCTCGTATGGAGTGGAGAGTTCTTTTGTAACAGCAAAAAAAAATGAAGAGGCCATAGTAACTGCAGCCATTAGTCACTAGTAACTGCATCCATTACTCGAAAGTAACAGCAGCCATAATACACTAGTAACTGCACCGTTACTGCCAGGAGTCAGTGCGTTTCGATTTTCGAATAGATAAAGAAAAACGCGCCCGCACCCGTCACGCGTGCGCACGCGCACGCACGCACGCACGCACACACGCACGGCACGGCACGGCTCGGCTCGGCGTGGCGTGGCGAGGCGAGCGAGTGCGCGAGCGCGCGCGTGTATTGGCTCTCTCCAATTCCACAAGGGGGTTACCACGTTCCTCCTTTTAAAGTGGTGTAACTCCCATTCAATTCTCCATATGGGACTAAACAGTTTTTACACCTAGTATTAATAGTGGGCCTAGGAATTTTATTTGATTAATTGCTAAATTAAAATGGACCAAGCCCAATTAATCCAACAATCCCCACCAAATTTCAAGGCACACGAGAAATGCTCTCAGTTCTGCTGTTGTTTGATATACCAGTGTTTCGATGGAGACTGTTAAGTTGAACATCCATCTAGGAAAGGAGTTACACTCATCCACACCTGAACAATGGACTATGCATTGAATTGACAGTTTTGTGTGAACAAGCTTTATTCAATTCCTTTACTAGTACTAGGCTGCCTGAAGCATCCCCTCTGGTTGGAGCATATAAGTCATACTCCATGCCTATTCATGAGTATCTAGAAATCACCCAAATCTCATAGACTGTGACCAGCAGTCGAACTCATATAGGTGTGTTCCTTCTAAGATGTCCTGTAGGCCGACATCTCTGTTTTAAATAAGCCACTCGGATCACATTGAGGTAAAAACCAACCCGCCATACAGAATAGGAGAGAAGTGCATCACTGAAAAAATGAGCCTTGTAAAGGTCTCTCCTCCCAGTCAACCAACAGCTTGTTTCACCATCCTACTTCACGGGATCTCCGATCACGTAGAATAGGTTACCACTGTGGTATGACTCATGTGGGTCTCAGTCCCATCTCACTCGATGCACTATCTATCACATTACGTGATAAACCCTTTGTAAATTGGTCAGCCAGATTCTTAGCTGTCTGGACATAGTCCAACGCTATCACTCCAGAGTTTTTCAGCTTTCTGACAGACTTCAACTGCCTCTTAACATGCCTAGATGACTTCATGTTGTCCTTAGAACTGTTCACCTTGATAATTACAGTCTGATTATCACAGTTCATCAGGATAGTCGGTATCGGTTTTTCAACCACCGGCAAATCCATAAGGAGTTCACAAAGCCACTCAGCCTCAACAGTAGCGGTATCTAATGCTGTGAGTTCTGCTTCCATTGTTGACCTCGTTAAGATGGTCTGCTTGCAAGACTTCCAGGAAACAGCACCACCTCCAAGTGTGAACACATATCCACTCGTGGCTTTTATCTCATCAGCATCAGAGATCCAGTTTGAATCACTGTAGCCCTCCAGTACCTTTGGGTACCCAGCATAGTGAATGTCATAGCTCACAGTTGCCTTTAGATAGCGCATTACTCTCTCAAGAACATGCCAATGATCATCTCCCGGATTTGAAACAAACCGACTTAGCTTGCTCACAGCAAACGAGATGTCAGGCCTCGTAGCACTAGCTAAATACATCAATGAGCCAATGATCTGGGAGTATCTCAATTGATCCCTTGTTATTCTTCGGTTTTTCCTCAATAACACACTAGGATCATAAGGAGTAGGAGCAGGATTGCAGTCACTATAACCAAAGCGGCTCAAGACCTTCTCTACATAGTGAGATTGCACAAGTGTAACCCCACCATCACCTCCTCTCAGTAGCTTAATGTTAAGAATTACATCAGCCACTCCCAAATCTTTCATCTCAAAACTCTTGGACAGAAAGTCCTTGACCTCCTCAACCACATTGAGGTTGGTCCCAAAAATCAGTATGTCATCAACATACAAGCACAAGATCACTCCTTCTCCCCCACCATAGCGATAGTACACACATCTGTCGGCTTCATTCACAACAAAGCCAGCAGATGTCAAAGTTCTGTCGAACTTCTCATGCCATTGCTTAGGTGCTTGTTTTAGGTCATACAAAGACTTTAACAACTTGCACACCTTTCCTTCTTGACTTTCTACCACAAACCCGTCTGGCTGATCCATATAAATCTCCTCCTCCAACTCTCCATTTAGGAAAGCTGTCTTAACGTCCATTTGATGAACGAGCAGACCATGAGAGGCAGCCAAGGCAAGTAGTACTCGAATTGTGGTCAATCAGGCAACAGGTGAATAAGTATCAAAGAAGTCCTCGCCTTCTTTCTGGGTATAACCCTTGGCCACAAGCCTTGCCTTTTACTTTTCAATTGTACCATCAGGCCTAAGCTTTTTCTTGAAAATCCATTTACATCCTACAGGTTTACACCCATAAGGACGGTCAACGACCTCCCAAGTTCCATTAGACATAATAGAGTCCATCTCACTCCGTAC
Source organism: Dendrocalamus latiflorus (assembly GCA_017311315.1). Taxonomy (NCBI): domain Eukaryota; kingdom Viridiplantae; phylum Streptophyta; class Magnoliopsida; order Poales; family Poaceae; genus Dendrocalamus; species Dendrocalamus latiflorus. The sequence continues at coordinate 3,952,676 of CM029670.1, read as the reverse complement.
TGCTTCCTTCCAATAGTCAGCGTCAGGAGAAGAATATGCCTCTTCCATGGTTCTTGGAGTGTCATCCATGAGATATACAATGAAATCATCACCAAAAGACTTTGCAATCCTCTGTCTCTTACTCTTTCGAGTAACTTCATTGTTATCCTCTTCAGGATTTTCCATAGGCGTTTCCTCAACATGTTCTATCGGCACAAAAGAATCAATGGAAATTATAGGTTCTTGACTAGATGACCTAGGTACATCACATTTCATAGAAAATTTATTCTCAAAAAATGTAGCATCTCTGGACTCTATGATTGTACCAACACGCATGTCAGGTACTCCAGTTTTTATAATTAAGAACCTATAACCCACGCTGTGAATAGCATAACCAAGAAATACACAATCTACGGTTTTTGGTCCAAGCTTGCGCTTCTTGACAATTGGCACGTTAACTTTGGTCAAACATCCCCAGGTGCGCAAATATGAGAGAGTCAACTTCTTCTTTTCCCATTCCTCGAATGGTGTTACTTCTTTGTTCTTTGTAGGAACTCTATTCAGGACATGACACGCGGTCAATATAGCCTCACCCCACCATTCCTTAGAAAGTCCTGCAGTGTCTAACATGGCGTTAACCAAATCAGTTAGAGTGCGATTCTTTCTTTCGGCAACCCCGTTTGATTCGGGAGAATAGGGAGGCGTCCTCTCATGAATAATTCCATGTTCCTCGCAGAATAAAGTAAACTCATTTGAAAAATACTCTCCCCCACGATCAGACCTTACCCGCTTGATTTTCCTCTCAAGTTGGTTTTCTACCTCAGCTTTATAGATCTTAAAGTAATCCAACGCTTCATCTTTTGTTTTTAATAAGTACACATAGCAAAATCTAGTGCAATCATCTATAAGCGTCATGAAATATTTCTTTCCACCTTTAGTCAACACGCCATTCATCTCGCATAAATCAGAATGAATGCGTTCTAACGGTGCCAAATTCCTCGCCTCTTTTGCTGCCTTGTGAGACTTGCGATGTTGTTTCGATTGAACACACGTATGGCACATAGAACCTTTGACCAAAGTGAATTTCGGGATTAAACTCATATTAGCTAAGCGCGTCATACACCCAAAATTAACATGACAAAGTCGTGAATGCCAAATATTAGACTCATCATCATCGTTACACACATGGTTCACAACTTTATTACAGGAATCCATCAAACAAAAACGGAACAAACCTCCGTTCTTATAGCCTTTACCAACAAATGTTCCATACTTAGACACGACACATTTATTGGACTCAAATGCAAGCCTAAAACCATCTCTACACAGTAGAGATCCGCTGACGAGATTCTTCTTTATGGAGGGGACATGCTGCACGTTCTTCATGGCTTGGGCATCTAAATGAGTGTTACGCCCATCTTGCTCCGTTGGGTTATTTGGATCAAGAGGCATGACGTAACCATCATTTACAATTTTCCAAATGTTAGGACTCATGGCCTTTAAATAAATTGACATTCTAATTTTCCAATAAGCATAATTTGTGCCATCAAATAGAGGTGCCTTTCCTACCGCAATCCCCTCACTAGCCATCCTTTTCTCTCTAGACGGTAAAGTCTATAAATGAGAGACCAAGCTCTGATACCACTTGTAGGATCAAGGATACCGACTAGAGGGGGGGGTGAATAGGAGGTTTTTAAACTTTTCTTGATCACTTGATTAATTCTTCACAATTTGATTGACAAAGATGTAAAGCAAATAATCCTATGCAATTCTAGTTGATAATTTTCCCAACTTAGCTCTAAACAATTAAATGATCACAAAGAAGCAAATAAACAAGAGCTAAAGCGACACGAGACACAACCGATATTTTACCGTGGTGATCGGAAACTTGCCGGTTTCCCCTAGTCCACGTTGAGGTAAGCCCGGACGAATCGGACCGGCTCCCCAAGTTGAGCCAAGCACCTCGATCACTAATGTAGCTCTTCCCCGCTCCGGGTAGGCGAGCTCCAACCTTCAGAATTTTCGGGTCTCCTCACAATCTTCTTGAGAAGATCACCGAATCAACCTCCACCGGATCGTCCAAGTGCCGGCAAGCACTAAGAGTAATAAATCCCGGTGTTCGCTTGAAAGCAAACCTAGTGCCAAATGAATTTGCAATTGAAATCTAGCACTAAATGCTCAACCACCTCACTTTGATGTGCAAAGGAAGAATTGAGGTGAAATGAATGCTCTAGGGCTTAAGAATTGTGCAATGAGTCTCTCTTTTTATGCCCTGGTGCAATGGTTGGGGTATTTATAGCTTCCACCAACCAAACTAGCCGTTTGGCACAATTTCCCGCAAAAATCAGCATGAGCGGTACTACCGCCCTTCTTGGGGCCGGTACTACCGCTCCCAAATCTTGCGTCAGAACGGCTCTGTCAGACGTGAGCAGTGACCGTTGGATTTGGCGGCGCGGTACTACCGCCGTTGAAATTTGCGGTACTACCGCTCTCCGGTAGTTCCGCACAGTCGGCGCGGTACTACCGCTCTGGCCAAAATCCGAAAGGTCCTCCGAAAGTCGCTCTCTGGAAATTACATACCGCTCCGGCTCCGGATCTACCGGACTCCGGAAGTACCGCTCTGGGTGCGGTACTACCGCTCCATGCGGTAGTACCGGCGTTGAAAAACCCGGTACTTCCGGTCTGGTTAAAAATCCGAAGTCGCTCGGGAATGCTTTCTGGAAAAAGCGTACCGCTCGAACTTCCGGTTCTTCCGGGATCCGGAAGTACCGCTTGAGATGCGGTACTACCGCTTGCAGCGGTAGTACCGACGTTGAAACGACCGGTACTTCCGTTCCACAGAGATCCAACCGAGTTCGAGGGGTGCTCTCTGGAAAAAGCGTTCCGCTCCAAAAACGGAGCTACCGCTCTGCGGTACTACCGCATTTGAGCACGGTACTACCGCTTTCCGGTAGTACCGACGTTGAAATACGCGGTACTACCGCTCTTCCAGTCAGAGCACAAACTCAGTTTCTAAATTGATTTTTCATGAATGCAAGATTCAAAAGATCATCCAAATGGCACTAGATTTATGCTCTCAAGATATTAGCCAAAATCCCTCTTGATGGTACGATCATCTAACCTATAATCCGGTCTTCCACCATTCACCTAAGACCGGTAAAATTCAAAAGGGGTCCTACTCTAAGTATACCTTTGTCTTGAGCCAATTTAATCTTCACACGCATCCTTGGGCTTGCATCTTGTCACTCATGTATGGACTAACCCTTCACATACTTCATAAAACACGTTAGTCCCATATTCGCATAATGTCATTAATTACCAAAATCATTTTTAGGGGCCTAGATGCTTTCAATCTCCCCCTTTTTGGTAATTGATGACAACCCGAAATTTGAAAGATGAAAGATTGAATATATCAATTTGTTTGACAACAAGTTGTATATTCTATGTGGACTTTAAATGAATTAATAGTTCTCATGCAATAAGATTTGCTTAGATAAAATGAACTATTTTCATTTTAGAGTCCAAGAAGGAATGTGACTCCCCCTAAACATGTGCATGGATAAAGATTACAACAATTCATACAGACGCACAAGACAAAGTTATGATATCAAATGAGAGTAGATAGACAACTCAACAATGAAAAACAACATGTACGAATAACAACAGAGGCACTCATGATCATAAAGATTCATTTGCATTTAGGAATTAAAAAGATCAGTCAATACATCCAAACATAGCATAAGTTCATTATTACATTAAAGACAATCCAACTGTCTCCAAGAGACCAAAAGTAAGTCTAGCCCCAATCCTATCCCTTTCTCCCCCTTTGGCATCAAGTACCAAAAAGAGATCAACCCTGAGAAGGCGAAGGAGGATTATTGAGAGCAGTACGACGGCGGCGACCATAGCGACGAGGAGATGGAGGATGCTCGAGATCTGCAACTCGGCCGTCTAACGAGGTCAACCTGCTGTCAATGGAGTCTAGACGCTCATCCACCCTATCCATCCTAGAGTTGATAGAAGAGAAACCCTCAAGCATAGAGGAGTAGATCTGCTGGAGAGTGGGCTGGCCAGGCTCCTGTGACTGAGCAGCTGCTCCTGCTCTTCCTCCTGCTGCTGCTGAGGATGAACCTGCTCCTGCTGCGGGATCCGCAGAGCGACGGCCACGAAGACCAGTGGGAATAGGAGGCTCTGGTCGTGGCTTGTATCGCTTATGCACTCCACCTCGTCCTCCACGAAAGTGAAACTTGGTTTCGATTAGAGCCATGATGTAGGGCGCATAGTAAATGCGTTTGTGCCGATCGTTCTTGGAGGCAAATATCTCCCTCATGATCACATCCACAACATCAAACTTTTCCCCTTTCATGATGGAGTCTATGATGTTCCAAACAGGACCTCTGATGGCATCATAATTACCACTCTTAGGAAGTATAGTGTGGTTGATGATGCGATTGACGAGAGCAGGAATTGGATGGAGGCCAGTGGTTTTACCAAGTACAAACTGCTCAGCCGGGTTGTAGAAAGGATACATGGCATGGATGTCAAAAGCAGGCTTGTTATGGATCTTCTCATAAGCACTCAGCTCTGCTCTTATGGCCAATTCAAATTCGTGCTTGGTGGCATCCAATCTTGTGCATACTGTCATCCATCTCATGTGCTGAAGATCAGGAGAAACATGCACTGTGGCGTAGAACTGACGAATCATCTCCTCATTATAATCTCGTTTCAAAGCCACAACTTCATAAAGTCCTGCCTCCCGGAAGAGTCTGTATGTCCCATCATACTTGTCAATGCCGTCGATGTGATCCCAGTCAACATATTTGTGAACTGCAAACTGGCGATCAGAACCATACATCTCATCAAACACCTTCTCCTGAAACTTGGTGTGAAATTTTGGATTGATGGAGTTGGAGGGCAGCAAGTACTGGTTGGTGTGTCGAAGGCGAGCGTACTCATCGGGCGAGATTTTCTTGAGATCAATCTCAAGATCCTCTCTGTCGGCAAGATCCTCCTCAGAAGGTTCCATGGGGGAACTCTCGCGCAAGGACTGCTCAGACTCGGTCTCAGACTCTGACTCGGGCTCTGGACGAGGAGCTTTGCCCTTGTCTTGGGCAGCCTTCTGCACGGTCTCAGATGAAGGAAGAGCGGGAGTTTCAGAAGAATCCCCTGAACGATAGGACTTCTTGCTTGCGGCTCTTGTTCTAGGCATCTAGAAACAAGGAGAATAGATTATGAGATTTGAGGAAATATAGCCAAGTTAGATTGAAAAGAAATGAATTTGATTTGCTAAACTGTCAGGCAGAAACGGTAGTACCGCCATTCTGGGCCGGTAGTACCGCTCAGCGGTAGTACCGCTCCAGTCGGGCGGTAGTTCCGCTTCCTGCCAGATTCTAGGGTTTGGGAAATGTGATTGGATCTTTGGTGTTTTCTTGGATTGAATCCATGGAATAGGCTTGTATATACCCTTAAACACCAAATGTACTCTATTTCCCTAGAAATAATTAGCAAAACCAATTTGCATTTCAATTTAACCTAAAGAAAAAAACCTAGGTTTCAAAATGCAGATCAAAAAGAGGCTTTGATCCGAAGTACCTTGAGGATCGAAGGAGTTGAACCCTTTGGAGTTGATTTGATGTAAAGAAACGAGGAAAATGCCGCTAGATTTGTGGATCTAGAGGCGGTTTTTGGAGAGTTTTTTGTGGGAGAGGGAGAGAGAGGTGTACGGGCTTGAGCGGAAGAGGAGAGGAAGTACCGGAGATAGGAAAAGGAGTGGGGGCCAACAGAGGAAAACCCTCGGGTTTGGGCGGTTGCTCCCCCTTAAATGCAGGTCCGGTAGTACCGCAGATACGGCCGGTAGTACCGCTAAACGGTAGTACCGCTTCCTCGGCCGGAAGTACCGCTTACCGGAAGTACCGCAGGAGACAGCGGTAGTTCCGCAGATTCTGGGACTTCACAGAATTTGAACTTTTAGACTTTAGATGCAAATGATCCCTAGTTTTTGCAACCACCTATAGTTAATAAGGATCATTATGCATTAATTAGAGCAAAGTATTATATTTTAAATAATTTTACTTCTCTCTTTTTAAAAATCAAATCCCTTTTTACAATAGTACAAGTATAAACAACTTTTCAAGCTTCCTCAAATGAGCATGCATTTAAATTTACCATACATTTATGCAACATTTGAGTAATCCAAGACATTTAACTCACTCCTAAGCTTACAAAAACGGTTTTCATCCAATGGTTTGGTGAAGATATCCGCTAATTGGTCTTCGGTCCGGATGTGGCTAATGCAAATATCTCCCTTACTAACATGGTCCCTCAAGAAATGGTGGCGTATATCTATATGCTTGGTTCTTGAATGTTGGACCGGGTTGTTGGATATTTTCACGGCACTTTCATTGTCACACAATAAAGGCACTTTATCAAAGTTTATTCCATAATCCAATAATGTTTGCCTCATCCACAATAATTGAGCACAACAACTCCCGGCGGAAACATATTCGGCTTCGGCGGTGGAGAGTGCTATGGAGTTTTGTTTCTTTGAGGACCAAGATACTAGAGATCTACCTAGAAATTGACAATTTCCCGAAGTGCTTTTTCTATCCACTTTGCAACCCGCATAATCGGAATCCGAATATCCAATTAAATCGAATTTAGCACCTTTGGGATACCAAAGCCCTATATTTTTGGAGTGTTTCAAATATCTCAAGATTCTCTTTACGGCTTTTAAATGACACTCTTTTGGTGAAGCTTGAAAACGAGCACACATGCATACACTAAACATGATATCGGGCCTAGATGCGGTAAGATAAAGCAAGCTACCAATCATGGATCTATAAAGCTTTAAATCTACCGACTTACCTCCTTCGTCGAGGTCTAGATGCCCGTTGGTTGCCATTGGTGTCTTGATGGGTTTTGCATCTTCCATGCCAAACTTCTTGAAAACATCTTTAGTATACTTTGTTTGGCTTACAAATGTCACATCTTTGTGTTGTTTAATTTGGAGTCCAAGAAAATAGCTTAATTCTCCTATCATGGACATCTCAAACTCCCTAGACATCATATCACCAAATTCTTTGCAGAAATCTTGGTTAGTAGACCCAAATATAATGTCATCAACATAAATCTGACACACAAAGAAATCATCACCAATGATTTTTGTGAATAAAGTTGTATCTACTTTACCAATTTTAAAACCCTTCGAAACAAGAAAATTTCTAAGACGTTCATACCAAGCTCTAGGAGCTTGTTTTAAACCATACAATGCCTTTGAAAGTTTATAAACATGATTTGGGTATTTAGAATCTTCGAACCCCGGAGGTTGTTCAACAAATACAAGTTCGGAGATTGTTCCATTTAAGAAGGCACTTTTAACATCCATTTGAAATAATTTAATATCAAAGCTAGATGCAAATGCAAGCAAGATTCTGATTGACTCAAGTCTAGCAACGGGTGCAAATGTCTCATCATAATCTAACCCTTCGACTTGAGTATACCCTTGAGCTACTAACCTTGCTTTGTTTCTTACCACAATCCCGTTTTCATCTTGTTTGTTCCGGAAGACCCATTTGGTGCCAATCACATTATGTTCTTCGGGTCTTTCCACCAAGGTCCATACTTCATTTTGCGCAAAGTTATTCAATTCTTCGTGCATGGTATTTACCCAATCCGGATCATCTAGAGCTTCATCTACAAGCTTAGGCTCAAGAGAAGAAACAAAAGAGTAATGTTCACAAAATGAAGCTACTCTAGAGCGAGTTTGAACACCCTTACTCACGTCACCCAATATTTGATCTATTGGATGATCCTTGGCTATTGCATTGTGAATCTTGATGTTATTTTGTTGTTGATCCTTTTGTTCATCTTCAACAACTTGAATATCACTTGAAGTAGACGATGTGGGTGGCACTACTTGTCTTGATGAGCTTGATGAAGATGGATCTTCTTTTGGCTTGATGTCTCCAATTTGCATATTTTCCATAGCTTTGCGCAAGCCTTCATCACCTACATCATCCAAGTTTTCTTGCTCTTCTTGAGAGCCGTTAGTTTCATCAAATTGTACATCACATGATTCTACAACTAACCCCAAATTTTTGTTATAAACTCTATATGCTTTGCTATTTGAAGAATAACCTAATAGGAAACCTTCATCACAACGACTTTGAAATTTAGAGAGCCGAACACCTTTTCTTAGAATATAGCATTTGCAACCAAATACTCTAAAGTAAGAGATGTTTGGTTTTCTTCCAACAAGAAGCTCATAGGAGGTCTTTTTCAAGAGTCGATGTAGATAAAGGCGATTTATGGCATGACAAGCTGTGTTAATAGCTTCCGCCCAAAACTTGTCGGAAGTATTATATTCATCAAGCATTGTTCTAGCCATTTCAATTAATGTGCGATTTTTCCTTTCTACTACTCCATTTTGCTCCGGAGTGTAGGTTGTGGAAAGCTCATGCTTTATTCCAAGTTCATCACAAAAGTCTTCAATTTTTGTATTTTTGAACTTGGAACCATTGTCACTCCTAATTTTCTTTATTTTGAAATCAAATTCATTTTGGGCCCTTTTTGAAAAACTTTTAAAAATCCCGGAGGTTTCGCTTTTGTCATTTAGGAAGAAGACCCATGTATATCTAGAATAATCATCCACAATGACTAAACAATAGCTATTTCCCCCGATGCTCTTATAGGTAGTTGGCCCAAACAAATCCATATGTAAGAGCTCCAATGGCCTAGAAGTTGACATGATACTTTTGGAAGGATGAGAACTAGCGACTTGCTTTCCGGCTTGACAAGCACTACAAAGTCGATTTTTCTCAAACTTCACATCTTTCAAGCCAACAACTAAGTCATGTTTGAAAAACTTTTTAAGTTGTACCATACCCACATGACCTAACCTTCTATGCCATAACCAAGCCAAAGAAGTTTTTGCAATTAAACAAGTTTTCAAGCATGCATCATTTGAAGTAAAATCTACTAAATAAAGATTTCCAAAACGAAAACCTTTGAAAACAAGTTCATTATTATTTTCTTTTGAGATGATCACATTTTCTTTAGAGAATGAGCAAGTTAACCCTAAATCACAAAGTTGAGCAACGGATAGCAAGTTAAAATTTAATGTCTCAACTAAGGATACATTAGAAATGGAAAGATCATTGGATATAGCAATTTTACCCAAACCAAGTACCTTCCCTTTGCTATTGTCTCCAAAGGTGATCCTTTCATTGCTTCCGCTCTCAAAGTTTGTGAACATTTTCCGGTCTCCGGTCATGTGTTGAGTACATCCACTATCCAACACCCAATGCTTTCCACCGGTTTTGTAATTTACCTACAAAAGAAAATCAAGCCTTTTTAGGTACCCAAATTTGTTTGGGTCCTTGGAGGTTAGTAACCAAGGTTTTGGGCACCCAAATGGATTTCTTCTTAGCACCCAAAATCGAGGTGCCAATAAAATGAGCAATTACATTTCCATTCTTAGATCTTTTAAGCATATAGCATGAATCATATAAGCCAATGGAATGCATATTATTTTTAGAACAATCATTTGCTACATGTCCTATATTCCGGCATTTAGTACAATACTTACCATTCTCATTTACAAACCTTCGAGGTTTGTATGCCGACTTCTTACCTTTCTTGGGAATGTACCCAAGTCCTTGTTAAAAGAACATCTTTGTCCGCTTAGCAATTTATCAAGGGTATCTTTTCCCTTGTAATCTCTCTCTAAGCTTTTGTTCAATTTTAGAACTTGTTCTTTTAAATTCTTGTTTTCACTTACTAGTATATCATCATGGACATGAGATAAAGTATTATATGAATCAACATTGGATGAGCATGGCATGGAAAGTAAATCATCACAAGAGGTTGACATGCTAGATGTTACTTTTTCTACACTAGACATCTCATTCAAAATATTGCAAGATGTACCAATACTAGTACTTGATTTTTCTTGATTTCCTTGGAGAAGCAAGTCATGAGCTTCCTTTAGCTCCTCATAGGATTTTTGAAGGGATATGTGTTCCCTCTTCAAAACCTTGAATTTTGACTTTTCTTTTCCAAGAAATTCATTTAGTTCAACCAACATGTCCATCAAATCATCATATGAGGGCTCATCGTCATCTAGAGTTTTTACCTTCTCCCCTTTTGCCATAAGGCATGTGGGAGTGGAGAATAGCGATGGAGCTTCCTTGATAGCGATGCCGACAAGTCCTTTCTTCTTGGGAGACTCATCTTCGCTTGAGTCAGAGTCCGAATACTCCGCATCGGAATCCCACTCACCAATGTGGGCTTCGTTTTTGCCGTCCTTGTAAAGCTTCTTGAAAAGCTTCTTCTTGCCTTGATAGCCTTTCTTCTTGGATGACTTCTCCTTGTCATCCTTCTTTGTGGGACATTGAGAGGCAATATGCCCCTTCTCGTCACACTCATAGCAACGGATGTTGCTATACTTTTTGTTGGAGGAGGATTGTCACTTCTTGCCTTTGTCATAGCTTCCTCCTCGATTTGAGCGTCTTCTCATGAACTTGTTCATCCTTCTCACAAGAAGGGCAAGTTCTTCTTCGGAGTCTTCTTCTTCATCTTCGGACTCATCACTTGCCACCGCCTTTGCCTTGAAGGCGGTGATCTTCTTTCCTTTGGAGGTGGATTGCTCCAAAAGTTCTTCCTTGTCCTTCTTATACAACTCATTGGTAATTAAATTACCCAATAGTTGTGTTGGCGTCATCCTTGCCAACTCCGATGAGTTGAGGAAGAGTGTCACCAACATCTCGTACTTCTCCGGTAGAGCCCTAAGCATCTTTCTCACAATATCAAGATCCGAGAGGTTAGTTCCAAGGCCTTTGAGCTCATTCACAATGTTGTTGAGCCGTGTGTACATCTCGTTGATGTCCTCATGGGGCAACATTATGAATGTCTCATATTTAATCCTAAGCCGATGCAATTTTGCCTCCTTAACCGTGGATGTCCCTTCGTGTATTTCCGAAAGGGTATTCCAAATAGCGTGAGCCGTCTCAAGATTGCTCACCCTATTGAATTCATCCGCGTTTAAGGCTCTAAAAAGAGCATTCATGGCTTGGGCATCTAAATGAGTGTTACGCCCATCTTGCTCCGTTGGGTTATTTGGATCAAGAGGCATGACGTAACCATCATTTACAATTTTCCAAATGTTAGGACTCATGACCTTTAAATAAATTGACATTCTAATTTTCCAATAAGCATAATTTGTGTCATCAAATAGAGGTGCCTTTCCTACCGCAATCCCCTCACTAGCCATCCTTTTCTCTCTAGACGGTAAAGTCTATAAATGAGAGACCAAGCTCTGATACCACTTGTAGGATCAAGGATACCGACTAGAGGGGGGGTGAATAGGAGGTTTTTAAACTTTTCTTGATCACTTGATTAATTCTTCACAATTTGATTGACAAAGATGTAAAGCAAATAATCCTATGCAATTCTAGTTGATAATTTTCCCAACTTAGCTCTAAACAATTAAATGATCACAAAGAAGCAAATAAACAAGAGCTAAAGCGACACGAGACACAACCGATATTTTACCGTGGTGATCGGAAACTTGCCGGTTTCCCCTAGTCCACGTTGAGGTAAGCCCGGACGAATCGGACCGGCTCCCCAAGTTGAGCCAAGCACCTCGATCACTAATGTAGCTCTTCCCCGCTCCGGGTAGGCGAGCTCCAACCTTCAGAATTTTCGGGTCTCCTCACAATCTTCTTGAGAAGATCACCGAATCAACCTCCACCGGATCGTCCAAGTGCCGGCAAGCACTAAGAGTAATAAATCCCGGTGTTCGCTTGAAAGCAAACCTAGTGCCAAATGAATTTGCAATTGAAATCTAGCACTAAATGCTCAACCACCTCACTTTGATGTGCAAAGGAAGAATTGAGGTGAAATGAATGCTCTAGGGCTTAAGAATTGTGCAATGAGTCTCTCTTTTTATGCCCTGGTGCAATGGTTGGGGTATTTATAGCTTCCACCAACCAAACTAGCCGTTTGGCACAATTTCCCGCAAAAATCAGCATGAGCGGTACTACCGCCCTTCTTGGGGCCGGTACTACCGCTCCCAAATCTTGCGTCAGAACGGCTCTGTCAGACGTGAGCAGTGACCGTTGGATTTGGCGGCGCGGTACTACCGTCGTTGAAATTTGCGGTACTACCGCTCTCCGGTAGTTCCGCACAGTCGGCGCGGTACTACCGCTCTGGCCAAAATCCGAAAGGTCCTCCGAAAGTCGCTCTCTGGAAATTACATACCGCTCCGGCTCCGGATCTACCGGACTCCGGAAGTACCGCTCTGGGTGCGGTACTACCGCTCCATGCGGTAGTACCGGCGTTGAAAAACCCGGTACTTCCGGTCTGGTTAAAAATCCGAAGTCGCTCGGGAATGCTTTCTGGAAAAAGCGTACCGCTCGAACTTCCGGTTCTTCCGGGATCCGGAAGTACCGCTTGAGATGCGGTACTACCGCTTGCAGCGGTAGTACCGACGTTGAAACGACCGGTACTTCCGTTCCACAGAGATCCAACCGAGTTCGAGGGGTGCTCTCTGGAAAAAGCGTTCCGCTCCAAAAACGGAGCTACCGCTCTGCGGTACTACCGCATTTGAGCACGGTACTACCGCTTTCCGGTAGTACCGACGTTGAAATACGCGGTACTACCGCTCTTCCAGTCAGAGCACAAACTCAGTTTCTAAATTGATTTTTCATGAATGCAAGATTCAAAAGATCATCCAAATGGCACTAGATTTATGCTCTCAAGATATTAGCCAAAATCCCTCTTGATGGTACGATCATCTAACCTATAATCCGGTCTTCCACCATTCACCTAAGACCGGTAAAATTCAAAAGGGGTCCTACTCTAAGTATACGTTTGTCTTGAGCCAATTTAATCTTCACACGCATCCTTGGGCTTGCATCTTGTCACTCATGTATGGACTAACCCTTCACATACTTCATAAAACACGTTAGTCCCATATTCGCATAATGTCATTAATTACCAAAATCATTTTTAGGGGCCTAGATGCTTTCAGCTCCGGGCGGCCGGGCCTTCGCTCCGCCGCTCCGCTCCGACGCTCCGGGCCTCCGCTCCGCCGCTCCGCTCCTGCGCTCCGGCCCTCCAGTTCGCTCCGCCGCAACGCCTCTCCGCTCGGCTCCGGGCTCCGGCGGTCCGCCCCTCCGCTCCGGCCTCCGGCGCTCCGCTCCGCTCCGGTACACATCCTGGATCTGGCTGTTGAGGCGTTGATATTATCTTTCCTTCGCCTGCTGGGCTGGCTCTCCGCTCTGCTCTCCGACAGCACGTCATCACTCATCACCCGGCTGGCCGGCTCTCCGCTCCGGCCGACCGGCCCTCCGCTCCGCGCGACCGCACCTCCGCCAGACCGCCACGCCAGTTGCCCATTCGGCCCGGCGCCCCGGCCAGTGAGACAGTGAGTAACTCTGTAACTGAGTACCTGTCTACTTGAGCATGATGTATTTGTATTGTGTATTGAATATTGATGTTAATTGTTGTCTTGTTGAGTTGAATTGTTGAAATGTTGAATTGTTGAATACTTGAATGTTGCCCAAATGCCCAGTCGGCCCGGCCAGTGAGAGTGAGTAACTGTCTAACTGAGTACTTGTCTACTTGAGCATGATGTATTGTGTATTGATGTTAATTGTTGTCTTGTTCTACTACAGAACGGTCATCGACCATCTTGTAGTCATAGAACTGCTCATGACATACAGCTCACTGCCAGCATCGGAAACTCCGAACTTGGCCTCAAGTGCATTCCACATCTCTCTGCCCGTAGGCAAATGCATGTACACATCCACAATGTTGTCCGCCAGTATGTTGACAAGTGCACCTCGAAACAAGTTATCCGCTGCATTGAACTTGCGTTCATCCTCATCAGACAGAGGCTCAGCGGGCTTGCCTTGTGCAACATGAAAACATACCATGGCAGTAAACCACAGGATCGCGCGTGCACGCCATCTCTTAAAATTTGAACCATCAAACGGAGGGTGTGGCTTAAGTGACGCAGCAAAGTCAACTACCGAAAAACACCTATCAAGTTTTTGGATTGTTGAAAATCTAGTCAATTTTCGGCATATTTTAATCCAGAAATTCAGCATATAAAACATGACATAAACATGCATGAGTGATCTATCAACGATGTATTCATATTCGCTAACGAACAAGCTAACAGAAACATCTATTAACATATTCATAGCGCACAGAAAGAAATACACCAGAAAAATTTTCAATTTATACCCTCGGGCGCGGCCAGTGCCAGAGACACCGGAGGCGCCGTTACCATCAGTCGACATGATGGCCTATTCGATGTAGTCGATCGAGGCGTGATGCAGGACGAAGCTTGATGCAGGAAGATGTTCGCAGTGCAGTCCCGCGAACAGTTCACCACCAGGAACTAGACGTCGCAGATTGAGTAGCCGCGCTGATGCGCTCCCCAAAAACTTGATCGCCCGCCTACCCGTGCAGGTACACAAACGGACGAAGTTCCGGAGGCCTACTCGCCCAGAAACTTGTGCGCGCAAACCCAGAACAAGAATACTCTTCTTTCTTATCCCTCGTATGGAGTGGAGAGTTCTTTTGTAACAGCAAAAAAAAAATGAAGAGGCTAGAGTAACTGCAGCCATAATACACTAGTAACTGCCAGGAGTCAGTGCGTTTCGATTTTTGAATAGATAAAGAAAAACGCGCCCGCACCAGAGTAACTGCAGCCATTACTCGAAAGTAACTGCAGCCATAATACACTAGTAACTGTCAGGAGTCAGTGCGTTTCGATTTTCGAATAGATAAAGAAAAACGCGCCCGACGCACACGCACACGCACGGCGCGGCGCGGCGCGGCGAGCGAGCGAGCGCGCGCGCGCGTGTATTGGCTCTCTCCAATTCCACAAGGGGGTTACCACGTTCCACCTTTTAAAGTGGTGTAACTCCCATTCAATTCTCCATATGGGACTAAACAGTTTTTACACCTAGCATTAATAGTGGGCCTAGGAATTTCATTTGATTAATTGCTAAATTAAAATGGACCAAGCCCAATTAATCCAACACGTAGTTTGTCTCTTGGACGACCAGGAGAGCAGCGAATCACCGAGGATCACGGCGAACCCCGACGTAGAACGACGAGTGTCCGGGCAACCGACCCAGTCGGCGTCGGTATGAGTTTGTATTAGGAGATAGAGTTTGTATTCTATTCTATATATGCCTTATCTCTATGAGGCATATCCTCTTGTACTCTTCTATATATATCACCCTTTGGGTCTCATATCAATATGCATAATATTCATAACATGGTATCAGAGCTTAGGTTGAAACTCTAACCTAGATCTACTTCCGCTGCTGCTGCCCCCCGGGAGAATGATCTCCTCTCCCACGGGCAACCATCTCGTTGGGCTGTGATCAACCGTAATCTTCCATTGATCTCAATCACATGTATAAATACATGTATAAGTTTGCGCACGACGGCCTTAACTGTGCCGTGCTGCGATCGGCCCCGACCCGACCCGAGGAGCCAGCGGGCGGTTCGGCCGAATGCATGTGCGTTGCCACGGTGCGCGGTTGTTTCGGATGATTAGGGAAGGCCGCCGCGCGTCCAGAGGCCGGCTCAAGTTCGCCGCCCGATCGAGGGGCCGCCCACGACTCTGCGGTGCATGCCGCCAGTTGCCTGCGCTGTCGCAGTGTGGAGACGTGCGGAAGGAGGAGCCCAAGGGGAGAAAGGGCGTGGCGCCACGAGATAGACTGGGCTTTTCCCGCGTCTCAGCCAACGACCCATTAAGTCCGGCCTTGTAATGTCCGTAAGCCCATGGCTTCCCCCCCTACTGACTACTGAGAGATGAATGTCCATAAGACCATAAGCATGTTTCCTTATGTGAGCTGCCCATGCAACTTCCATTCTCGGATCGGTCCCAGGTATCTTAGAGCATCTCCAATAGTTCTCAAAAAATCATTTGGTAAATCAATGAGTTTTCCAAGTCGCCAAAAAAAATAGGGAGCAGAATTGTTGGCTTTCTCCAACCGTTTGCAATATTTTGCTCCCAAAAAATCAAAAACGTGATTTGCCGCCCCTGTTGGCTATCGGCAATCACGCTCTGAATCAAACAATCCTCTCTGAACTCACTCTGCTGAGTGCTTGCCAATCTCCTCCATCTAAAGCTCACCCTTCATAGTTGAAATATATTAACTACGGAGTAAATACTATACAACTGGTTCCTTTGGGATAATATCTTGTAGCCTATTCGATCATGACCTTGCTTTGCTGTTCTGTTCAACTGATCAGCATTACAGTAATTGAAAATTCATATGTTTTAGATTTAGCATATCAACATTATCCTTATCGGTACTAGTAAAATTCATGAGAACAACGTTTCTGTAGCGTTGGATCCTGAGGTCCATTAGACTTGTGACGGTACCTGCTATCACATTACTGATTGCATCCTTAATCTGACGAAAATCCGACAACTGGAGATAAAAACCACACGCACAGACTTAACGAATGGAAACCTAGATCATACCAGGAAGAAGCTAGGGCATAGATGAGGGGGCAGGGATCGATTTTACCTCTTTGCTATGGTGCTGGAGGCAGAGATCGGCTTCCAATGGCTGCAAACGCCTAGGGCATAGAAGGGGCGGCGGCATACAGATGGGGCGGCAACTTCTTTTCTTTGGCGCGAGAAGGAAGACGGCCCAGGAAAAAAACGCGCGTACTGGGATTCCAAGTCGCAGGGTCGTGCGGATTTTTACGCGCTGCAGGACCGATTTTCCCAAGTCCGGATTTATTGGGAGTTAGGATTAGGAGTTGTTGGAGAGGGTTTTGATCGTTTGCTTCCAAAAAATCTGTGTTTGGGAGTTTATTTAGCAAACTATTGGAGATGCTCTTATGTCATACACGTATTGTATTCAGTGAAAAAATATGTATGTGTGTTCCATAAGGTTTATATGTATATGTAGTGAAAAAATATGTGTCCATGTTCTGTGAGGTATTAGATAAATCAAGGATTTATCTAGAGATATTCGCATTTGTAGTACGTATTTTTTGAAACACAACGTGTGGTGTGTAATGTGACCGTACGAGTGTGGTGTGCATCCCTGTTCCATCGTAATCTAAAAAAAATCCATATGAGCGTAGCTAGCTTGTACTAGGAGCTAGAAAGCAACAACGAACATATGGTGCACCCCTACCAAATTACTTAACCAGCGGCACGTACAGACCTCCAATTAAAGTGATTAACCAACTGCTAGCTCGAGTGTTGTCTCAACTCCCAACTGATAGCAAGGTTTTCAAAACTCAAGACTTGTGTACTGACCATTTGGTCAAATTTCGGCAGCTTCGCTCATCCAGCTCGACATATATACATGCAGACCTGCAGAGTCATGGTTTCTTCTCAGATCTGCCAAACTTGGCGCGTCGATCTCCTCTAGCTAATAGTCCCTCCCTTTCCTGGTGCCATGCAGGTCACCCTGCTGGATAGGTCAGCCGTCAAAGCCCTCCGCTTTACAAAAAAAAAAATCCAAACCGACACAAACTTTGGCTCGTTTCTCCACTAGTTTCTGACCCCAAAATGTGGTGTGGATTAGTTTTTTTTTTGGACAGAGCAGCCTTAATTAACTAATGTTTTCATGTACCAAGTTGATCAACGACATGTTGCTCATGTCTGGCATGGCATCCCTTGTTTGCATAAGTTCGATTCATGGCCACTTATCCAGCATTATGTTGCATTAGTCAAGTTTTCGTCCTCCGTGTGGGACTGAACCGAACTTTTGAAATGTTGCGCTGCAGGCCGGGGCTCAGTGAAAGTTAAAGCGGCAGGCAACTAGTTTCCTAAAAGAGACGAGACAAACTTCTATGCTTCTCATAACAGTGATTTACATAATTTATAAAATATGACAAACTTCTATGTTATTTATTTTTTATGTGCTTTGAAATTAATGTTATTTTTGTTAGAGAGAAAAATAGAGAAGCACTACTAAAAACGGATTCACAGCGTAACCGACAATGTTGATTGGCTTTTGTTCTTGATTAATTGATTTGTTCAAGCGTGAAAAATGCTCCGGATTGCAGGTGTAGATTAAGTTTATGTATGCCACTAGGGAGAAAGCCAATCACATGCAAATGCAAATGGTTTTGGAAGGGGATCATATCTATCCGTCCACGGAAAAGTTCGATCACGTGCTTGTGAGAGGCTCAGAGCTGTTCATTTAGCAACCAATTTCCCAACTATAATTAAACCCGTATAGTTACGGGAAAATTTATTGAAGAATGTCACTCCTCTATTTAATTAGGAATGCACTTTTTTTATATGTAGCTCTAATGCTGTGTTTGGTTTAGTGTTAAAATAATTAGGTTAACTCACCATAACCCATGCATGTAGATTAGCTTAACCTAGTTTTTATGTTTGACAAATAACTTAGTCTAAAATACTGTTTGGCTAGATTAGATGAATTAGCTGAGCTAACCCAGAAAGGTTAGTTGTGGTGGGCTAGATTATTCCACTTCTTTAATGGGTTAACTTAAACTTGCATTAAGAGGTTAAAAGGCTTTGATTAGGTTAAGTTAATCCTTGCTAATCGCTGGTGTTTGGTGAATTAGACCTCTAGACACCTCTTAACCCTAAACCAACATAAAACGTCCTATTTTAGTAATGAGTTAGAAAAATATAAATATTATGAAAGCACTTCCATTACAGCTTTAACAACACTGTTTTCACATGATTAATCTAAATTGTTTTGAATGTTTCTACAAGCAAAGTTATATATTAGAATAGTTTAACTACATCTATCCTAAAAACAACATATATTTTTGAACAAATTAAGAGGTACATATTTGTAACATTTGTAACATCTTTTGATGTAATATAATCATTTAGACTTATTTAATAAGTCCTCCATCCCATAATATAAGCCCATTTTGGCTTTTTCATGATCTTCAATGTAACGCTTTGGCTGTGCTTTTGTATTATGCAACAACAACAAAAAATTATATATTAAGAAAGCATTTTGCAATATAAATCCAATAACATTTTTTATGTAGTTAATTTATACTTTAATATATATTAATGGCCAATATTTTAAAAGTTTCAGCTTTCATTGCATAGAGGTTGTGGCCTTGTAGAGTTTATGACTTTGAAGGGTTATATAAGGACATAGTACACATAAAAAGGAATTTATTCGTAATAGAACGATGTTACATACCCCCTCCGAAGAGCGATGGAAAATTTATTTATTTGCCACCCTTACGACTCGGGTGGTAACAGATTTGCCACCCGGGCCTATTGTCAGTGACTCAGGTGACTCCACATGTAAGTGACAGAGTTTCGGTGTCAATCTTAAGAGTGGCAAAAAATTGAATCTCCCACGACTCGGGTGGTACCCATAGTATAGAGTTGGGCACAAGAATTAAGAGAGTTGGTGAAATGATAATCTTTTTCCCTCTTAAATGCAATCAGTACTCCTGAACTCACATTCTCTCTCTCTCTATTCACTCTTGACAGCGTGCAAAAAAAGGAATGGGAAAAGAAGTCTTACTCCTTTAATTAGAGTTAGATGGGAATTACATGGAAAATGGAGTATAGTTAAGAAAGATCCATTTGTTGATGAAATTAATCAATAGCATGACAGGAACACAAGACTGGCAAAAATGTCTCAACTGTAGAGAACCTTAGATTTTGAGAAGAGTTAAGAAGACTAAAACAACTTATATTGTGACTTGGAGTACTTTAGAAGGATGTTGTAAGAAACCTTAGATTTTGAGAAGAGTTAAGAAGACTAAAACAACTTTGTGACTTGGAGTACTTTAGAAGGATGTTGTAAGAAACCTTTGATCTGTCGCGGACTCATTAATTGTACATTAATTCCACTATTTAAAATTATAGAATTGGTGCTAGTAATTAAAGGTGATGAATAATTTCCAAAAACTTTTTCTTCTAAGATATTCAAAATCTTCACTTGAGTGACTATGGTAGTCACCGAGTTCACATCACACCAACACAACGAGGCAATACAAAGCTAGCAATATGAGCTAACAAAATCACCAACGTTCTACAAAGACCGGTCAGACTGTTGTTGATGGATTGGTCTGACCATCAACCTAAGTCAGGTCATACCAACTGGCTAGTCTAATCATAGGTCTGGGGCTGGTCTGACTTGTCCTATGTTCCCATACTTAAAAGCCTCTCGAGACAAAAGCTTAAATCTGAAGAACTTATTCAAATCTCATTCAAACACTTACAAGTTTTGCATGAGACTTGTACAAGACAACAAGAACCTAAACCAATTAAGAATCACAAGGTTCTTGAACTCAAATTCACCAAATTGAAGAGAATCGAGTCTAGCTCACAAGACCATCAAAAACCCTAGTTCTCAAATTACATCTTGCTCGTGAGAATATAAGATATGATGTCTTTTAAATCTATTCTCACATATCCTAGCAAGATAATCCATTCAAGAGATTAGGCTAGAACCCCACAAACTCAAAAACACAAATCTAGCTCAAGAATAAAAAAAGGCAAGCAAGAACATGATTAAGACAAAATTTTGATATATGTCAGAGGAGGATGAAGTTTATATGCATATGGATGATTATAAAGTGCAATCAAAGCATCACCCTTTCCTCTCTTAAGATCTCTCTCACACAACTATAGAAGGAGGCAAGGTAGTAGTGCAAAATCTAACCATAGAATCCTTGACCATCTGTCTCCCTTCCTGCCCTCTAAATAATTAGCACACACCTTAGTAGGTCTAACCCATTAAGCTTACCTAGGAAACTCGTCAACCCCACTAAAATAGGTTTTACACACGCATGCTTTTCAAAAGCGTTTACAAGATTCAACCCGCTAACTCTTTAGCAATTGATCAACTTGTCGAATCCAGCTCTCTTTGACCTAAATCACTTCTTCTTCTTTAACTCAACCAAAGTGCCAATTTTTCGTTACAAACTTATCTTAGACATAGTACGTGGTCTTCCGTAAATTGATCCATAAAGCTGTTTGAAACATTTTCAAACCACACGTTGCAGATTGAATAGTGTTTTTTCATTTCAAACTATTGCACTTTTTGGGAAGAAATTTTTACTGCAAATTTTGAGTGCTGTTGAATTTCACTTGTGTACATCCGTTGTGAATCTTTTGGTATCGTGCCTGAGCCCTGAAGCATCATGCAAGGTAAGTGGTAACTCCTGCTTTGTACCACTGAGAATATTGTTTCATACACGATCAATGGGCAATCCTTGCTAACTCTTGCATGATAAAGAGTGAACTAGATTACTCGAAGACACCAAATCCATTGCTGTGCAGAATCAAATTAATTAAATACATGGTCGGCTAGCTAGCTTCTAGTAGGATCAATGCATGTATGGGTTGAGGATCTACATCCAAACAAGCTTCTTCAAATTAAATGGTTGTTAGATCTTACAATACAATGCGCAACGCAAGCTTCCCAAAAAAGCCTAGGTACTAACACAAAATTAGGACTCTATTGTCTGATCGATCAGTGCCGGTAGTTAGTAAATTAGCTAGTTATTAGCCTGACCGAATGTCAACACGTTGACTAAATCCACTAGGCCGTCGACCATTTTGCTTAGTGGTTGCCTAACTGTGTGGAACGACGCATACCGCATCGGCGCATGCATACCACAGAAATCTCGATTGGTGTGGCGAAGCTCGTGGCTGTCACATCCACCGTCTTCGCCAACGTACGTGCAGCATGCAGTGGATCTTGTGGTGCCTGGCTTGATCAGTAACAGTGGAGCCGCCATGGCGCACCACGCGAGTTAATTAGTCGCTTGATCTTGCTAGTTGCAGCTAGGAAATGGTTACGAGTGGTTTTTGACGGCGGCCACCTTAATAATAATTATTAATTTATGCATGGAAGAGATAATATGCCTTTTCGATGGGCTCCATTAGTATCAGGTCTTGAGCTGCACTCGTGCAATGTGTTCTAAGAAAATTGTAAGTACCGTGAAAAGAATGTCGCAGGCATCATGATCAACTTTCTCTACTATTCTCGTGGTATTATAACCTCCAAAATCAACGTGTTTGATAATGAAAATTGGAGGGAGTACTAAGCATCGTTGAGGTTAGAACCAAGGCAATGGCAACCCTTGACTTAGTGCTTAAAGCTAATGTAGCACCCTTAAAGGGACCGCATCGTTTCAAAATCCATTTCTACCTCTCTATCTCTTTCTCTCTTTAGGGCCGACGATTGGCGGCAACGGTGTGGCGGTGGCACCAGGCGGTGCACGGGCGCAACGCGGTGGCCTGGTGGCGGCGCAGGCCAAGCTTGGCTAGGAGGCGTGCGGGCGCAGCGCGGTGGTGTGCAGGCCAGGCATGGCGGCTGGGTAGCGGCGTAGGGCAATAGGTGGTGTGTGGGAGCGGGAGCGGCGGCGGCAAGCGGCGCGCTGGCGTGGCACGGCGGCCGGGCGCAGGCCGAAGGCAGCGCTGCGGCCGTGACAGCACAGGTCGGGGCAGTGCACAGGCCGGAGGCGGTGCGACGGCCATGTCGACAGCAGGCTGGACGACGGCGGGACGGTGGCGCGTAGGCCGAGGTGGCACGGGCCAGGCGGCGCGGCCGAATGGTAGTGTGGTGGAAGCGCCATGGTCGGTGGTGGCAGTGGCTAGCGGCGCTGGTCGACGACAGCAGGTGACCGCCGCACAAAGCCAACATGGTTCGGCCAGTTGTGGGCACAACCGAATCGCGTTTCACGCATGCTTTTTTTAGTGTGTACACCGTTTGTGGTTATACAGTCGAGGACAATGTTGTGTCTGACTACTCTAGTATAATCAGGTATATGGGAAGTAATCGCCAGTGCAATTGCCATAACTTGCTAAATAATGATTATCCTTAATTTCACTGTTCCTGTTACTTGTATCTCTGACTTTTATCAGTGTTCCCGGTAACCTAGTTTCATTGCACTTAATCTGTGTCAATTACTTGCTTGAATTACTTGTCCTTTTATACTTTGCTTGCGACCATTGTTTGGTACTTGCTAAGATTTTCAAATATCATGATTGCTCTTTTCATTCTCAGGTAAAAGGCCAGTGGAGTGATAGTAACATGCATGGGTGAGAGCACTCAAGTTTTCAGCACCGTGGTTTGCCACTATTTATGTTATCTTATTTACTTTTTATTAGGTTAGAAATAGACCGGTCTTATGTTTCAAACATTAGTTTTAGCTTCCGTTAGTTCTCTAATAAAGTACTATTAAAGTTTTAATTTTCTTGATATCTCTATTGTTGCTTTTATTTATTTCTTACTTTGATGATGACGTTCCATAGTAGTACCTCATATTGATATGTGAGGTGTTACAGCTAATGCAGGCACTCAACCGCATATCCAGCATATTTATCTCAATCATAAAAACCCCTAAAGTTATAAAGAATCAAATGGCATACATATAGAGAGGGATCCAAAAGAAATTTCTCTCAAGTCTCAAGCTACCTACAGATAGAAAATGGTGCGTTATTGATGTGAAATGGAATCACAGGGACTCCCTCGACATAATGGTTCGTGAGTATATTTTACACAAACGTGAAGTCAAAGGTATTAAAGATCATGATTTTGGCTGACGTAGGAGTCATTAACGCCTTAAGTTAGTGAAGATCATGATTTTGGCTGACGTAGTAGTCATTAACACCTTGTTTAAGCATATGCTCAAACATGTTTCGTTAACATTGCACATATATGATCAATCACCATACAAGTTGTAATTAGTGCCCAAATGTCGTAAAAAAACAAAAGAACCATGTGAATCCTACCAACCCAACCCAAACAAATGTAGCCTCCCCCATGCAGTGCATCCCAAGAATCTCCAGCTCGAGAGTTTGACTTCAGCCGGTTTTTTCCTCGTCAACGTCATCCAATCATCGTCCACACGCGTTTCTCAGGGACTCCACGAACAGCCAAATGGCTACGGGCTGCCACCATGCATGTGCAAGAACACAATAAGTAGTAAAGTAATTTGTGCACTCTAACATAATAAGTAGTAAATCTTCATGATGCGATAAGATGATTAGAACACACTCAAAACTGCCCCTGAGTGTAGGCCCAAACGCTGCAAAACCATCCAATACCCTCCGGTGTGGTCAACATGAGAAATACATTCTTGTACCCCTTTTTCATGAATAGGATGGAGGCGTAGAAATGCTCGTCACTACTCTCAGGGTAACCATCCACCTTCACCAAATCAAGCAAGCCGTGTACCTCCTGCCAAGCTTGATCAGGCTGCATATGAGAAGGGGTCATGACCGATGGATGGCTTGCTTGCGACTTCTCGTACAAGTCGACGAGACGCTCAATTGCGTCATCCACCAGGTTGCTCTTCTATTTCTTCCTGTCCGGCGTGTCAAGCATAGATGTACGGCTCCTCCATTTGGATGAGTTCTTATGCGACATACTGGCGAAGGCAATGTCCTGATTGATAGTGTCATCGTCGGAGCTCGTGGCAGTGTTGAGCCGGCTGTTTTTTTTGTGTACTCTCTACTAGTGCATTCTTTAAACTTCCTAATAAGGTCATTGTACTCTCTCCTATTGAGACAACGCATTGGTCGATTGTTCGTTGCGACCTCCTCACAACAAATTTCTAGTATGGCTAAGTATATGACATCATCCCAAATGGTAGAGGGTGACTTCGATTTATCCATCTAAATGCAACGACAACAATACGAAACAAGACTCGTGTATTGCATAGCAAAATAACAACATCGATCGGGCACGAGGTAGTGGCAAAAGTTGAGCTATGAAAATCTAAGTGAATCGTGAAATTGTAGATTCAATATTGAAATTAACTATAGATGGAAAGTAGAGGATGTACCACTGTGGCACACACCTAAGGCTCAGCCATGGAGGGGGCAGCGTTGAGTAGGATGGCTTTGGCAATAACGGGGGAGATGGTGGGCATGACGGCCTCAGTGACTCCAGGGGTGACGATGTGCAGTAGGGCTTTAGAGACGGCGAGGGAGGCGGTGAGCACCTGGGCCTCACACGTGGGGGGAAGGTGACATCCGACAACGGTGGCAAGGTGAACGCACAGTCAGACGCAAGGACAAAGGAGGCGATCGAGGACGAGGCGGAGTGAAGGCTGTGGCCAAGGCGGAGGAGAAGGCACACTCGAACGGGGATTCGAACGTGGACGGAGATGCTAGCTCAAAGGCAACGGTAAACAATGCACACATCTTGCCGCATGCGGAGTAGGCAGCCAAAGAGTTGGACGTGGCGCCGAACCCCGCGTCGCAACAAGAGGCTTTGGATGGCGGCCGAGGCGAAGCCGGAATAGGGTGGATCCGGCGAGGGAGGGCCCAGAGCTGGGGCGACTACCAGTTCTGGAGGGGCGGCACCTCTTAACGGAGTGACGATGTAGCAAGAGAAACTTTAGAGCTGGGTGTGAGCAAGCAGGTGTAAGGAAGAGTGATGAGAGATCTGGGATGGAAAGGGGAAAAACACAGATCGAAGAAATTGCTTCTAAAAACCTAGTGAAAAATCATTCTATTCATTTCAGCTTCTATCTTCTCGAAGCTGATAAGCCGAAGCCGCCCCATAAACCACAAGGAACGGCCCCTTTGACTTCACCCGGTTTTTTCCTCGTCACCGTCATCCGATCATAGTCCACACGCGTTTCTCAGGGATTCCACGAGCAGCCAAATGGCTACGGGTGACCACTATGCATGTCTGACCAGCCAACCTCGCAAAATTACCATGAAGCCCTTCCCTAATCCACCTTATAAAAGGACACCTCCATCCATTGCTCGATCGGCACCTCAAGCACAAGTACATTATACACTCACTTAAGAAACGCGACCCTAGTTGATTACAGCTTAACTAGCTAGCCTAACTAAACATGGCATCCTTCCACACTACCACGGCGCTTTGCGCCCTCCTACTGCTCTCCTTCCTCCTCCTGGCCCACTCCGACGTGCCGCCCGCCACTCCGGTGCCGCCGTCAACGGCGTGCAACGAGACGACGGACCCCACATTCTGCCGGTCCGTCCTCCCGGCGAACGGCACCAACAACCTCTACACGTACGGCCGGTTCTCCGTCGCCAAGTCCCTCTCCAACGCCAACAAGTTCCTGGGCCTCGTCAACCGCTACCTCGCCCGCGGCGGCGCAGGCCTCTCCGCCGGCGCGGTCGCCGCGCTGCAGGACTGCCAGCTCCTCTCGGGGCTCAACATCGACTTCCTGTCCGCCGCCGGTGCCACGCTCAACACGACCAACACGCTGCTCGACCCGCAGGCCGAGGACGTGCAGACGCTCCTGTCGGCGATCTTGACCAACCAGCAGACGTGCGCCGACGGCCTGCAGGCCGCCGCCTCGGCGTGGTCCGTGCGCAACGGCCTCGCCGTGCCGATGACCAACAGCACTAAGCTGTACAGCGTCTCGCTGTCGCTCTTCACCAGGGCGTGGGTGCCTCCCAAGGCCAAGAAGCCGAGGACGTCGACGAAGCCGCCTCTCCACGGGAGGGGGCTGTTCGACGCCACCGACGACGAGATGGTGCGCAGGATGGCCATCGAGGGGGTCGCCTCGGCGGTGTCAGTGGTCAGCGCGGTGACGGTGGACCAGAGCGGCGCCGGGAACTACACGACGGTCGGGGCGGCCGTGGCGGCGGCGCCGAGCAAGCTGGACGGGAGCAGCGGCTACTTCGTGATACACGTGGCCGCGGGCGTGTACGAGGAGAATGTGGTGGTGCCCAAAAACAAGACGTATTTGATGATGGTCGGTGACGGCATCGGCCAGACGGTGATCACCGGCAACAGGAGCGTCGTCGACGGCTGGACGACCTTCAACTCCGCCACGTTCGGTGAGTTGTTCAATTTAGTTTTCTCCTATTGGTAATGCTTGAAAGTTTGTCGTTGCTATTCCTATAGCTCTTAGAAAATTAACGACCTAGCTAGCTAGAAGTAAATTAAGCACTCTACAAGTCAAAGTGAGTTGACTCTTGAGCTATAGTTGTATCCTTTTGTAAGTTTACGCCTTCATTAAAAAATGATTTTTGTTAAACATCATCCGAAATTAATCGGAATGGTATTAGTTAGGCGTGTCACTACTGATCAGTGATCACTACATGCTTGCAGTCGCTGGTCATTGCCAACGACTAATGCATCCTAACCTTACGTTTGCGACCTGCAGCTGTGGTTGGGCAAGGGTTCGTGGCGGTGAACATGACGTTCCGGAACACGGCCGGCGCGGTGAAGCAGCAGGCCGTGGCGCTCCGCTGCAACGCGGACCTCTCGACGTTCTACCAGTGCAGCTTCGAGGGGTACCAGGACACGCTCTACGCCCACTCCCTCCGCCAGTTCTACCGCGCCTGCGACATGTACGGCACGGTCGACTACGTCTTCGGCAACGCCGCCGTGGTGTTCCAGGACTGTACCCTCTACAGCAGGCTCCCCATGGCCGGCCAGAGCAACACCATCACGGCGCAGGGCCGCACCGACCCGAACCAGAACACCGGCACGACCATCCAGGGCTGCTCCATCGTGGCCGCGCCCGACCTCGCCGCGAACACGGCGTTCTCCACCGCCACGTACCTCGGCCGGCCGTGGAAGATGTACTCGCGCACGGTGATCATGGAGTCCGACGTGGACGGCCTGGTCGACCCGGCCGGGTGGCTGCCGTGGAACGGCGACTTCGCGCTGAGCACGCTGTACTACGCCGAGTACAACAACTCCGGGCCCGGGTCGGACACGAGCAGGAGGGTGACTTGGCCCGGGTACCACGTGCTCAACAGCACCACGGACGCCGGCAACTTCACCGTCGACAACTTGGTGCTCGGGGACTATTGGCTGCCGAAAACCGGCGTGCCTTTCACGAGCGGGCTCAACTGATTGATGACATATGATTCATAACTGCGTCAAATATTAGTAGATGTAATTGTGTAACTGTTGAAAGAGATACTGAAATAGGTAGAGAGAGAGAGAGAGAATAAGAAGTGGTGCAAAGATACCATGGAGTCAAATTAGCTTCCTTACTGTTTCAGATTTGGTGAAAGATACAGGTCATAATCTAATCGAATTACAAAATGGAAAAATAATCTTGTCCCTTAAATTTGGTATGTGATTCATTAAGTCATATAAATCAAGCCCAAGACTGAAAGTGCAAGGTCTGGATAGGCCCAAAGATCTATTCTACGCAAAGACAGTAAACTACGGGTAAGGTGGGCTCAATTAAAGTTTGAGCTCAATTTGTATACTAGGACCTTAAGATGATGCTGCAATCCTGTGAAACCATTTCGATCCCAATCCTATTTGGAATCTTAATAATTACAATAAGTTATATGAAATATTGATCTACACCTTAGGATCACGAATATCTAGGCACGATGGTACCATGATCTACAATTCAATCATACGACCCTCAATCCTAGGAACACCAACACTGAAAACGACTACCCAATCTAATTACAAAGAAAATTCATAACCACGATCCGGATCCTATTAAACATGTACTTATCGCCATGGGTTCAAAGATATGCCCATCAGATTACTGCAAGCAAATTGAAAAGGCTAAACTGCAGAGGCCGATGACCGGCGGATCAGCTTGGTGATGGTGAGCGCGATGCTGCAGAGGCGGTCGACCTCGCGGTTGCGCGCCGTGAGGATGTTCCGGTGGTCCGGCACGGCCTGGCACCCCCTCTGGCACAGCTTCACCTCCGCCTGGCTCGCCGCCACCAGCGCCTGCGACTCGCTGTACGCCCTCAAGTCCAGCGCCACCGTCGCGTCCGTCAGCTGCTCCACCGCCGCCTCGTACCTACACGTAATCACAACAATCATGCATGAGATGAACAGCCCCTCTCTGCATGCGCACGTTAAAGAGAGCTACCTCTCCGCGCAGTCCTCGAGGCACTGTTGCAGCTGCGGCGTCTTGTTCTCGAGGTTCTCGTCGTTGTAGATGCTCGAGAGGTACGTGGCCGTCTCCGACGCGTTCTTCTGGGCCGCCAGGATGGCCACCCTGGCCAGCCCCACCGTGTCTGCCGTCTTGGAGGACCGGTCGGCGGAGAGCGTAGCCATGCAGAGGTCGTAGTGCGCGGCGGTCTGCTTGCACGCGTCTTGGAGGGAGAAGGACGCGGTCGACGGCGCCGCCATAGGGGCACCCGCCGGGGGCAACGCCGCGTCGGCGGCGAAGAAGAAGACGGAGATGATGGCACCGATGGCTGCGTAGGAGGATGCCATTGGGTTGTTTGGTTCTTGCTGCCTGGATTGTTGTCGCTTCCGAGTGATTTCGACGTTGCTCGTGTTGGATGGGGAGGCCATGCCATGCAAAGATCCTAGTTATATGGTAATGTTTGCTAAATTAAGGCCCGTTCATAGTGGCAAGAGTCTGCATGTTTCAAGGTTATGCTTGGTTGGATGAGAAAAACAGGGACTTGTTCCTTCCGAAGAGTGCTCATCCGATTTAAGCGCAGTTGTGTGTGAGAGAGGCGCGACATGGAACATGTATGTGCAATACTGCTTGATCGACCAATCAGAAGCCATTGCTGCATTACTGCCCGTCTTGTTACAGCAACTTGCAAAAATTGTTGTTTTACGATCCAAAATCTGCTGGGAGGATGGTTTATGGATGGGAGGGCCGGCTAGGCCAGCCGATCAGAGTTGCTTTCGGATTTGTTCGCTTTTCCAACTTGTGTTCCTTTATACTTTGCATATTGGGAACCTATTATGTAGCAGCATGCACGGAAGTGTCACGGTATTGGTTTTTTTATGCCTGCAGTTTTTCCTGATTTGGATTTTCCATGTTAAATCTAGAGAAAATTGCACGATAAATCACTGAGCTTATAGTGTTGTATCACTTTACTCCTTAAACTTGCATTTTACTTTCTCATCCCATGAACTTATAAGATTAGACTACTTTACTTTCTGAACTTGTATTTTACTTTCTCAGTCTCTAAATTTTTAGGGTTGTGTCACTTTACCTCCTAAACTTTTATTTTACTTTATTAGCTCTCTAAACTTGTATCTGTTTGTACCGCAAGTCCATGGGCCATTTGTTAACAGAAAACGTTGAGTTGGTATAGCACATGACTGATACCGTAAGGTCGGGCTTGATCGCGTTGGCACAATGTCGAGTTGGCATAGAACATGGCTAATATCGTAAGGTCAGACTTGATCGCTTGGTCTCCTTTGCAGCATGGCAAAGCAGGGGATGGAAGGCGCGGGGTGACAACGGGTATGGTGGCGTGGAGGAGCATGACGGTGACGCTCAATGGCAAGAGGGACGACTGAAGAAGATGGGTTTTGGCTTCAGTGTGATGCAGCGAGAGGGGAGAAGCGGTGCAGCAACGCTGGTAGCCCATCTAACGAGCTTCAACGATAGGAATGGCACTAATAGAACCGCAATGATGTAAGGAAGATAGTGGCAATGTCAATTTTGGGAGATGAATTGAATTAAAAGTGAATTTGATAGGTTTACCATTGTGGTTTGGAGTAGTGGCGACTGTTCGTTAGATTGGGGACGAGGAATGGGGTATAGCCATGTTGTAGCGGAATGGAAAAGGTGGAAGGAGTGGCAAATTGAAAAGCCTCGTGTCATTACCTAGGGGTAATCACACTTAAAAATAGATTATTATTCGTTTGCTCAGTAGAACACCGCTCCAACGAATAATAAGCTTTACCAGTACCGCAGAAGAACAACAAAGTAGATAATGTATCCTTATTATAGCAGTTGTCATGCAAAGCTATGATCTTTAATGCATTTATTTAAATATAGGAGATAAGGGACATATATCCTATCTCTCGCTTGTCCTGCTTAACTAGATGCCTACTCGTCCCAAACGCCGTATAGGGTGTCCACCTCACTTTGATCCTCATAGTAATCACCCTCGTCCCCCACGGTCTCATTGTGCCTGTGAGTCTCTCATCCCACTCGGGGTAATCTCCGGTTAGACTAGGATCTAACCAGTGGCGGACCCAAATTTTTACCAAAGGGTATGCCGCACCAACATTTTTATATGCAATTCGGTAAAACCATTTGCCAATTCGGTAAATAATTGTAAAATTTGCACCGTAATTCGGTATACAGTCTTCATCAAGACGTCGATCAGAGCATCAAATGTTATCGGATCGAGCTCAAACTTGATCAATATGTTCTTGACTTGATACTCTTCGATTTATATGGTTGATTGAAGATTATAATAGAGCAACTGCACGGCGTCAATTTCATAGAGTTAACTGAGCCGACTTGCTTTGTCAGCTCTGATGGGAACCTATATATGCTTACGATCTTGAGATGTAGCATTAAAATTTCCCGCGTCACTATACGATTTCTTGCTGAAACTATACACTTGTGAATATACCCTTGTGCTCTCCATGTTAATCCCATCTGGTTGCCTTCATTATTACTTAGTAGGCTGCTTATTTTTTATCGATTTTTTCTGCAAGTTAATGGCGAAAGCGACTTCGTACCTAAAGTATTCCATGGCTCTATCTGAAAAGGAAATTCAATTTCGTTAAAAAAATCTTGTTCTCCAGAGAATTCAAATGGCAAAAAAGGAGATTTTTTGGAACATTGCAAAACAGCAAGGTAATTGCTGACTGTTAAGCTCGCCTTGTTTCGCAGTGGACGTGGCGTCGGCGGCGCAAAAGTTCGGCATCAACTATGGGCAGATCGCCAACAACTTGCCGGACCTGACGCAGGTGGCGGGGCTCCTCCGGACACTGAACGTGAACAAGGTGAAGCTCTACGACGCGGACCCCAAGGTGCTCACATCCTTTGCCAACACCGGCGTAGAGTTCATCATCGCCGTCGGCAACGAGAACCTGCAGTCCATGGCCAACAACCCCGGCGCCGCCCGCCAGTGGGTGGCGCAGCACGTGCAGCCCTTCCTCCCGGCCACCCGCATCACCGTCGGCAACGAGGTGTTCTCCAGCGACGAAACGAGCATGACGGCTGGGCCCCAGGGTATGCCGTGGCCCACCCGGTATACCCTGTGGGTCCGCCCTGGATCTAACAAAGAATAATAATAGCAATAGTAAGTACTAGCGTACTCAGTAAGTATTATTAGGAAAATGCATTATATGGCTCTTCTCTATCCGTTATCACATAGGGGTCGTTGGATCCTTCTTTCAGCCAGGTCCTTGCGTTGGTCAACGGGCTTGTTTTGTTCGAAGTGCAAACTGGAGGCCGGGTAATCTGAACAGAGCACAAACATGTGGGTTTGGGAATTTGATTCAACGGCCGGTTTATGGGATGGTAGGGTCAAAATTTTGGCTGATTTTTAAAGAAAAAACATCCGTGAGATTCTTAGACACACCTTTGTTCTTTTACATGGCGAGCATGTCCAAAAATGATAGTTCCCTTGGTGATTTCTGCACATTACACAATATATATACAGGACGGCAATTTTATTTCTTGGTATTGCGCCCTTGAAGCCTGAACATTCGTGTGATAGTATCATGGTTGTTAGCACTTGAAACCTGAACATTTCTTGGTATCACATTCACACCTACACTAAGTTTGGTCTGCTTGATGCATCTATCACTAAATTACAACCGTGTGTATCGATGTACATGACGTTGTCACGGTAATAGTACAAACAGAGAACAGATCAGAAGCTGAACTCCTCGGCAAACGCCTTAGTCACAGCTTCTGCGAAGGGCTCAGGCTCCCACCGCGGCTGATCCGGAGCGACTGGAGCGACTTCTGGATCTCCATGGTCATGGCGCTGTCGACGCTACCAGCGGATAGCCGCTTGTGCGCCTTCTGCAGGTGCAGCTTGAGCGAGCTCGTGCTCAGCCCGACGTTCTTGCTGCAGATTGGGCACACCTTCATCTCAGGCCGCTTGTGCTGCCAGTCCATTGACACCTTTCCGTGCAGCTTCCTGTCCAGGGCCAGCAGAGCCTTAGCGAAACCATCATTCGGCTGTGCTCGACGGTGTACTTTCTTTAGTAAGTTCCAGGCTCTCGCAAGAGTGAAGCCCCTGAAAGAAGAAGTGTCATGTTAATGTCAAGCATCAATGAAGTTCTTGTGCGGCCATTATCATGCAATTCGTTCATAGGAGGATGTGATTAGTTAAGATTCTTACCTTCTGAGCATCAGGTAGGCAAGGACAACTGTGGCACTCCGACTTTTCCCTTCAAAGCAATGGATAAGAACCTTACCTCCAACATGATCTATGTGATCTATAAAATCTGATGCTTCTTCAAAGAGATCACTGATGTTTGCATCATCATCATCGCTAATCTGCAAAAGATAACATGGTTTTCCAATTTCAATAAGAAACTGAATACCATATAACACTGTACTAGACCAGAGGTTGATGCTCTTACTGAAAAGTTCTTGTATTCAAAAAGATCAGGAAATTGGGAATCAGATTGACCAATCTCATTCGAACACAAACATAGTATATGCGTAATGCCCAAATGCTGAAGGGTGCACATAGACCTTGCAGCCAGAGCCCCACCTATGAACAAGTTGTTGATAACAAGAGAAGGCCGCTCGGTATTTGCAGCATCAGATATCAAGGCTATCCTTTCGATGATGTGTTCAAGACGCACCTGCAGGTTTTTTATTATCAGGCTCACTAGTTGACTGAAAAGAAGTTTCATATATTTAGATATACTTCGAGACCCACCTTCAATTCATAGGCATCAGCTACCATGTTGTTCTCAGTTCCATCGAAGAATCCAGAATGAAAATTGTTCTCCTGACAAAATTTGATCACATCGGTCTTAAGTGCTGCATTCCATTGTTCTATCTCTTTGAGTAACTCAGGATCAACCTGTTGCATCACAATAATACTTGTACCTTAAGTTCGGAATCAACTTTATGGTAAAAATAAGCCAATCTTGTAGCACACAAAGCAGTCAGTTGAGCTAGAACAGAAGCTTTTGTGAAGTTTGTTGCATAATTGCATTAAATACTAACACTGCTCGTATCAAATTAAAAAAAGACAAGCTACCCCAAACTAAAATTTGCTTACACCAAACGAATCAACATAGCTATACAATCTTAGAAGTAGTCCTAGGGTGTTCTGTGAAAACAAAACAGAATCCCCACTTTCAATCAGAAAATTCTTACCTTCAGGGTCTTGTAAAAATCACGGAGTTTCATTGTCATTCTTAAACTTCGGGAACCCTCTGCACTCCCCTTGAAATATTTATTGCTCCAACTGTCTCTGGACAGAGGAGATACTGAATCTGAGCTCCCACGGTATCCCGCAGAAGATGACTTTGTTGCAGATTTCAGTATTTCGGAATCGCTATGCAGTTCATTGTTCAGTTGCTTACTAGGAGGGCAAGGAGTACTGTAGTTGACTCCTGGAGATGGAAAATCCAAAATTGGAACATCATTGTTGTCAGATTCTTCAGAGCCTTTAGTAATAATGGACAAGAAAACTCGCAAAACACCATCTAGTTTTTGGTATAGCTGGAGAAGAAATAGATGGAACCCCTCCAGATCCCTAAGAGCTGCACGAAATGCCCCTCGGAATTCATGAATCACAGCAGCATTGTCTTCATCAGAAAGGGAGCAACAAGAGTCGGTGGAAGTAATCGCCTCATCACGTCCTGGAAGCCCAAGCTTACCACCGGAAATTTCATGCAAGATACTCGAAGAGTAGTCTGAGTTATTCAAAATGAGCTCCACAACTTTGGGATACCGCTCATGATCTTTCACACGTCTCCCTGCAGGGGGGCGACGTGGCACCCCAGTGTCGATCGCTACAATTTGGAAAGTCTCATTGGTACCTTTTGCATTTTCTCGTACACTTTTCAATGCATATGCTCTTGGTGACATGAGCTCCAACTCCAGAGAATCTAATCTTC
Source organism: Dendrocalamus latiflorus (assembly GCA_017311315.1). Lineage (NCBI taxonomy): Eukaryota > Viridiplantae > Streptophyta > Magnoliopsida > Poales > Poaceae > Dendrocalamus > Dendrocalamus latiflorus. Next base: position 3,917,949 of record CM029670.1, on the reverse strand, counting down.
CATTTGCAGAGTGAGACTGATTCTCTCTCTGGGAAATTTGAGTAAACAGTGGATTTGATCTTTTGGGAGTACTCTTGGAATCTTCCAATCTGTCCACACTGGGTGAGGATGATCTATCTGAAATCATCAGATTTGCAGGATTGCCACGCCAACCAAGCTGAAAGCATGGGAGCCTGTCCTCATTCCTGAGTATCAGATCTAGCATCAAGACCCTCCCCAGGGATGAAGCAGTAACACAAGCAGCTTCTCGTGAACTGAATGCCTTTGAACTCTCAAGCAGGGGGGAGCCATGAATATAACTGCCAAGCCAGAAAAGTAACAATTTACAGCTCCCATATGCAGTTCACAGTGAGAAAATACATATATTTATCATAATTGTACTACGGGGACTAAGGGGTCGTAGTACCTCATTAGAAGAAGGCAGCGGCTTAGCTCAAGAGCTTCCAGCAATTCTGAGCAAGTCATCTCACCAACCTCATCATTATTTGAAACAGCTACTGCTCGTGCATTTTCTGAAGCATGTCTAATCTCCTGCCACTCAAGGCTAGAATTATGTACTACTCTAGCCTGCAGTTTTTAGAGATAAAAAAACCTGAATAAGAAATCAAATGTTGCTCAGTGTATTAGTGTACAGTATTCAATGAGGATTTGCAAAATACTTGTGGTGTCTGGACTCCAAGCAATCTTGCAAATTCATAGCCCAAACGTTCTGCCTGGGTTGCCATCTTTGATGATGAGAACTTTATAACAGCAGCTGCTTCTTTTGGTAATCCATTGTTACCTGAAGAACTAAATAGAGCAAAGAACACTACACCACCAGAGTTCACAGTCACCTATAAAGACAGGAAGTAGAAAGCAGCATGTCAAATGCGCGGATAAAAAAAGATTGTACTCATATGCAAAATATATAGTAAAAGAATATAATCTTGCATGTTTAACCTACACAATGTTAATTCGCGTAGATTCCCTGCCGTGCAAATTGGTCTCAGATATGGTAAAGAAAGTATAAAAGCAAATTATTATTATTATTCTCACTATATCAAGCACAACAAAACATGTTGAAATTGACATCGCAACCAGCAGCAACAAACCTCAAGAGCTTTACTCATTTCATCTTCAGTGTGTTCCGAACTACTACTATGTTCTGTATGGTGCAGAGATGACAGCATATTCCATGAAAAGTCAGACGATTCAATATCTACTGCAGAAGCATTCCCAAGTCTCTCCCACAAACTTATTTCTGGAGGCTGATCGCGTGTCAGTGGATTGTCTTCTTTGCCAGCTGGTTCTGCTCTAACCACTTGCTCACTACAGTCACACAGTCACAAAACAATGAAGCATTAGCACAAGCAGCTTACAAAGCTGGTTTAACAGCTTATGATTACATAATTGCATGGCATGTGGAGTTAAAGCAAACACATATATATTACAAAATATACAAATTCATCTTACTAGTTGTTATGAACCTCAGTTCATAACGGGTAAACACCACCAAGAAGATGGCCGGATGGAGTCGGCGTAGGGAGGGAGGAGAGACTTTAGACTAGGAAGACTTTATTATTACTCTGCTTAATGACAATAGCATGCGGTAGCCCCTTTATATAGATGGCTCCCCCTAACAGATCGAATCTAACTCCAATCATATCTCTAACCCTATCTCTAATACAAGGAAACCAATCTCTAACTCAAATAGAACTCAATCTCTAATTCCTAATAATGACCCAACTGGGCCAAGGCCCATGACTATAACATTACACCCCTCCCGGACAAGCAGCTTGTCCTCGAGCTGCTAAACGGCGGTCAATGGAAGACCTTTGATGCCGATGTAGAAGACGAACGGTGGCGGAGTGCTGCAGTGGATGGAGACGGATGGTCAGATCCACGCGGAACAAAGCTAAACGAAGTGTAGCGCCGTCGGAAATAGAATGCCTGCAAAAGTTTTTTTTTTTTTTTTTGCCCTAACTTTAACCTAACCGGTCGGTTTTAAAAACCGACCGCAACTCCCACGGTCGAACGCCTCGGTCGAAGCGGATAGGGCGGCGGCGTTTGCGGAACGGCGGAGGAAGCCCGGCCTGCGGCGGCGACGGCTCGGCCTCGACGGACCGCGCGGCGGCGGCGGCGGCTGGAGACGGCTCGGCCGACGGCGGCAATACGGGCGGAGATGGCCCCGCGGCTGGCGTCGGCGCAGGCGGAGGCGACCCGGACTGCGGCGGCGACGGCTCCGGCGGAGACTGCGACACGGCCGGAGGAGCCGACGGCGGCGGTGGCGATACGGCCGGAGACGGCCCCGCGGGTGGCGTCGGTGCAGGCGGAGGCGAACCCGGCGGATTCGGCCGGAGGAGCGGCGGTCTGCGGAGCGGATCCGGCGGTGCGGACCGGCGGCGGCGGCTCCGTGGAAGCGGACCGGCCGGAGGCGGCTCGGGCGGAGGCGGACCGAGAGGCGACGGCTGCGCGCGATGAGTGGCGGCGGATCTGGAGCGGCGGCGGTAGCGTCCCGGACGGCGACGAAGAAGAGCGGCGGCCGGCGGCAGAGCAGCAGCCGACGGAGCGGCGGCCTGCGGGGGCGACGGCCGACGGATGACAGCCGGCAGAGCGACGGCCGACCCCGCTCGAGCGGATCCAGGGAGCTTGGCGGCGGCCAAGACTCCAGTAGGTCGGCGCCGCTGGATGGAGACGCCGCTGCTCGGACTGGGGACTCTAGGGTTTCCCCCGGTTGGACCGGATGATTGGTGGCGCTGGGAGTTGGCAGTAGATGAATAGATGGTTCTTGTTGTTGTTGTTGTAGATCTGGTGATATGGTGTTTTGGGGATCTAGTATTGGATGATGAATCTGGCTCTTTGTTTCTTGTTGCTCCTTCATTCGATTCTCCATCCTCTCAAGGATGGCATGCACGTTGAGAAGGCTGTTCGTTATCTCCTTGTTGATGCTGGCTACCGACATGGCTAACGACTCGGCAGTAGGGCGAATTGCAGAAACCATGGTAGCGGAAGTCGTGGGAAGGGATCGACGGCTCTGATACCAATCTGTTATGAACCTCAGTTCATAACGGGTAAACACCACCAAGAAGATGGCCGGATGGAGTCGGCGTAGGGAGGGAGGAGAGACTTTAGACTAGGAAGACTTTATTATTACTCTGCTTAATGACAATAGCATGCGGTAGCCCCTTTATATAGATGGCTCCCCCTAACAGATCGAATCTAACTCCAATCATATCTCTAACCCTATCTCTAATACAAGGAAACCAATCTCTAACTCAAATAGAACTCAATCTCTAATTCCTAATAATGACCCAACTGGGCCAAGGCCCATGACTATAACACTAGTGAAGTTCTCTTTTAGATTCGTATTCCAAATTCTAAAACATAAAATTCAAATAAAAATGTACAAGATGCCATTATGCGTAATTGGACAATCTGTAAAGTGTAAACACATCATTCTATTAATGGATTGTTTCCTATGTTGCCATCATTCTATTACACAAAGGTTTCTTTGTTGAAGATAATCACCATAATACAGATCAACATGTAGCATATGTATATTGCGACTATCATATGGTTACACCTAATCAATATTTAGTCAGACTTTAAATCAGAAGTGTTGATTTAATCATGGGTTGAAACAGAATTGGGCCAACTAAGATGGCTATGAAGGATTAGCTCTCTAGACTACCATATACAGATCCAATTATCATCTTCACAATAAAGGGAAAAATTAGGTGTATAATCCATTATCTTAATAAAGAGGAAAGTTAGAGCATCTTAATAGAGAGGAAAATAGGAGGGATATACAGATATACAAATCCAACCTAACATTTCACAGAAAACTAGAGGAATCTATGTGTTGGCACTTGGGATGGAATCCAACTTCAAATAATTTGTTATCCAAGTAATTCAGGTTACTAGAGAAATCTAAAAGAGGATTCAATCTAATTTCCCAGGTACATTTTCAGATAAGGTTCTGTAATCTATTTGCATGGCATTCCACTTTTCTGATGAACTATAGTGGAAAATAATACAACATTTACAACAGAAGGTTTCTAGAGTACAAGTTTCGCCCAATAAGAGGACTATGAGACATAGTTTAATTTAGTAACTGCAGATAATCAATTAAGTGCTACAAATGATATTTAGCAATACTAGGATGTAGATGGATTTTGGCATTTCGCCAAGCAACCTGAAGTCCCCACTACTAAACAGTGAGAAGCTCCCACTTGGCATGACTTCAATCCTTGAATTCCGACGTGGGAACCCTGATGGCCGGACTGCCCCACTCCGCTTACGTACCAGCGACAGCCATTTCTCGAATGTTTGGGCTGGTGTTGAGATATCACCACCAAATAACAAAGAAACCACCTATAAACACAAGCAGAAATTTACAAAAAAAATATCAAGACGATTTGTAAGCTGGGGGTTTTTGTGGTTTTTGTTCTGTAAGGAAAACCAAGACATTTAAAATGACAAATGGACACTGGAGAAAGTAACACTTACACGAGAGGATAGCTTCAGATCTCTCTCCTGCTCGTTTTCCTGCAAGAAGTGTAAAATTTCTTAGATTTACGTATTAATATTTCGTGCAGAAGAAAATAGTTAAAGCACGTTGATAGCAAATGATCGATCCTTTCTAAAATGAACTAGATGGGATTTAGGAACCCAGCTTGTCTAGATTCTCTCAACTTCTCAAACAGAGGAGTGCAATCGTGAAGAATTAACACTGGCACGAAAAGAACTCCTGGGTTTATCCGCTTATGCTCGCCTTGGGTGGGGAATGATCAAATTAAGGGTCTTAGCTCTCTCGGCCTTACAATGAAAAAATTCCTAAATTTTTGCACGTCTCCTACCAAAGTGCAATTTCGCTGGAGGAATCAGAAGCTAAAAACTCCAAGTAAAACAGAATGCTAGCCTAGATTGGATCAGGAGGAGCCTAGCGTAATGCATCCCGCAATGAATTGAACGAACCAACTGAGAACGAATTTTTTTTTCTTCTCATTTATAACAAAAGGCCCCGCGAATCAATCTGGATAGGGCGTCACCACAGAACGTGCATTTGGGGGCCAGACCGAGGGCTTTATAGACAAGATCAGCCTAAATCGCAACGATAGACACACGGAGACACCGCGTTTCACAGCCAAATCGGATCAAGAATCAATAGCATACTCAAATCTGACCAAAAGACACCTCGAAGAAACCACATTTCGCAACTACATCTCTTCATCGTAGCAAGCAAGCACGAAATCAATCAAGAACGCAGACCTGAAGCAGATCAAGATTCCGGGACAAGTGCCCCCCCCCCCCCCCCCCGGGCAACCCCCACCAAGAACCAACTCAGCGTCTCAAGCCAGATCAGATCACGCCGCACGAGCAGAGCAGGAAACAGAGGAGAAACGAGCTCACCCTGGGAGGGACGGACGGCGCCTCCTGCTCCTGCTCCTGCTCCGCCTCCTCTTGCCGCGCCTCCCGCTGTTCCATGGGAGGGCGCAGGTAGCCGTTGACGGCCCAGGCGTGTGGTATGATATACTCGTACTAGCTAGGTCTTAACCGCCGCTACGGCGCTATACGGCCTCCTGGCTCCCGGAGGGAGAGCGAGCCGTCAAAACCGACAGAAAAGGTGGGATCTTGCGCGAGTTTTCCTCCCCCGCTCCGCCCTTTCCGTCTTGTCGGCTTTTTCCCGTAGTGGAGGGGGGAGAGAGAGAGAGGAGAGGGGAGGAAGTGGGGGAGACGAAAGTAGAGTGGATCAGATCAGTACAGTGCAGTGGTTACTGTTTCACCATGTTCTCAAACTGGACGGTTTCGAATGGACGTTTCTTCCCACGGTTTTTCAAACATAAAACCTATAAAACTATATATGTCATTTACTTGATATATTATTTACGGATTAGATAAGCATCATTCGGATATTTTCTTTCTAACTATCATGTAGATTTATGACCGTTGGATTAGAGATCTAACGGTCACGAATTCTACCCACCCCCTCCAAAAAAATCTCCCCTTCCAAAAAAAGAGGCAGTTGAATCTCTAATCCAACGGTCCGAAATTTGGATGATTGTTAGGAAGAAAACATCCGGTGATACCTATACACACCTATTTATTTATTACTGCTTGAAAAGTACAATTAAAAATTATAGCTACAGTTAAAAACAGGACCGTTGGGCACGGAGCTCCATGGAGCTAGAGACGGTGAAGGTCGAGATCAGTTGCTAACTGCAACGAACGAATGCATGTGTCAGTTGGACATTGTGGAGGGGGGATTGGATCATATACCCTCCCCTTAGTTGGGAAATTCAGGATTTACTGTAACATCCTGAAAAATATAAATAATATATTGTGGAGTTTTTAGATTATTTTATTTGCTTTTTATTTAAATTTGGAGTTTATTGGCTTTTTGAATTTATAAAGGGATTTTACAAATAAAAAGAAGGAAGAAATCCACACATAAAATGATAAAACATACACATCAAATAAATAATATGAAAAGATGATCCATAAAGTAGCAAAGCATGAAATGCCATGTCTAAAAATTTTGGCGAATAAATAAGAGGTTAGCATTTATACATATAAGCAAAAACATATGAATAATAATGTATATATATATATATGTACATGTATACTATGTGAAAGAATAAATAAATTAATATATGGGTACATACACAAAAATCAGAGAAAAAGTAAAAGTATGTATTTAGGCATATATCTCAAAACCTATGTGCAAATGTATATATATACATTCAAATGCAAAAGCAAAATAAAATAAAAGAAATAGAAAAGGAAAATAAAAAGAGAAAAACAATCGGCCGGGCCGGCCATCACCCCGGCCCAGTCTCTCTCTCCGCTCGCGGCCCAGCGCGCCAGCTCGCGCTGCCCCGCCTCTGCCAGGTGGGCCCACGCCCCGATCGCGCCGCTCCCGCTGACCGGTGGCCCGCCTCGCCCCGCATTTCTTTCTCTGGCTAGTGGCCCCGCTCGCTCTCCTTCTTCCTCCTTCCTCCTCTTCTCCACGCGGCCGCAGCGCCAGCTTCGCCTCGCGCTCACTCCCTCTGCGCAGCAAATCTTCGCTCCCTCTCTCACCTCGCGGCTGATTTAAAAAGTACAGCAACAGGAGGGGGGAAGCACCTCTCCCGCTCTCTCTCCCCTACAAAATCCCGGCGGGATTTGGTTCGCCTCACCTCGCCGGCGTGAGCAGGGCGGAGCCAGATGTCGAGCTCGCCATGCGCTCCTCTTCCGGCTATAAAAGCCGCGCCTGGGAGTCCCAAACGCGCCCCACTACCCTCCTCCTCCTTCCCCTGGCCGCAGTTCAGCCGTAGAGCCCTCCAATCGCCGTCGGCTCCCTCGTCTTCCCGAACTCCGGCGAACACCCAACCACCGCACCGAGCCACCCGAGCCCGATTCCATGCTCTGGAACCATCTCCAGAGCAAGGCAACGCCAACCCCCACCTTTTCCAGGCCTCCCGTCGCCTGAGCACCGCCGGCGACGGCAGCCTCCCTGAACCACCGCCGTCGCACGCCGCCGGCCCGCCACCGTGCTTCTTTACCCCGGCCGTCTGCACCAGAAGACTCCCCGTCACCCGGAGATTGTATTCCACGCAGCCCCGAAGCCTCTCCGACCACCGCTCGCCGCCGGCGCCGTCGCCTTCTTCTTCCGCAGCCCGACCCCCCTCGGCGAGCTAACTCAAGAGGTGTACTTACCCTTATATGGTAAGCAACGCTCGGTCGTCCGAGTGGCTTTCAGCGTTATCCTCCCCTCCCCCCTGCTCCCGCGTCGCGCGTTCGAGTCCGACTCCGCGCGCGCGGTTGAGCGATTTCTTTTATTTTCCTTACTGACAGGTGGGCCCCGCTTGTCAGCCAGTGCAGCCGGAGCAGCCCGCTGACCACTGGGCCCCACTGGTCAGTGGCGCATCCGCACAGAGCCCGTACTGACATATGGACCCCAATGAACAGTACCTGGACCCACTTGTCAGCGACACAGCAATAATAGAATTAAAATAAAAAGAAACCGACATGTGGGACCCACTGTCAGAAATTTAATAATTTTTGGAATTTGCTGAACTGAGAACTTCAAATAATCATAACTTAATCATTTTAACTCCAAATTAAATGGGACAAATTTCTAAATTCATATAAAATCAAGATCTATCCAATGGAACTGAAATAATAATTTTTAAAGTTCATTTGAATTTCTGGTGATCTTTTGAGTGATGGATTGCTTTTCTTTTATTTGGGTATTTCGCACGATTAAATAGCATACGAAGCTCAAGAGGAAGAGATTGAGGCCGCAGCACTAGAAGCCCCGGACAATCAAGCACCCGACCACTGTGACCAAGGCGAGTCAATACTTTGATCATGTTGAACCCACATTTATGCAAATTATTTGGTTTTAAATTAACAAAATGCATGCTGTTACTTTTATGCAAATACATGTTAAATTTGGTATTCTAGTTATATGCCATTGTTTGTCTTGAATAGTATTACCCCCTCCTTTGAGTATTTGAATGTGTGAACCTTGTCGCCCTAGCAAAAATATATAGTAGTAACCTTTCGAAAATAAGTCCGTAACCGTATGCCATGCTTAGCATTGATTAGGAAATCGGGGCAAGAAATTGTCCCGAGCATCACTTTTATTCATGAGAAATTGGTTTGGGCAGTCATTGTGATAATGACTGGTATATGTTGAATACGATTATTTTACGCTCCCAAGATCCCCAACTTGCTTAATTATCTGGGCGGATTGGTTTGATGGTGTGTTTGTGTGTGGTGCAGTGATTGCATAAGTGGGTTAGTGGTAGACCGCCCAGATACCCCTAAGGACTGAATCTTGTCATGTCACCCGTGTAAAACCGTACAACCACAAGCTGGCAAAGTGTAGGCAGGGTTTACTAATTTGTGTGGCTCTAGGTGGTTACGTGAAGGTATGACCACGAACAAAGGGATGGATGGTCGCATCCCCGCCTTTGTCCGTGATGGCTCACGAGGGACCCTTCCCGAGGGATGGTCGGATCCTACGGAAGATAGACCTTAGCGGGCGTAACCACAATAGGACTATGCATTGTAACAATCCTGTGATAGTCTACTCAACCGCATGGCTAAGGAATCATGTGGGGCAACGGGTGGATTTATCTCTTGTGGGTAAAGTGTGCAAAACTCTGCAGAGTCTAAAACTATTCGAATAGCCGTGCCCACGGTCAAGGGCAGACATGGGAACTTAACTAGATATAGTTCTATTTAAAAATGTTTGAAAAGTGGGAATGGAAAAGTGGAAGGGCAGAGGAAAGCCCAGATTTGAGTTGTCCTGGGTGTCGTCCCAGAGTGTCCTGGGTGTCGTCCCAGAGTGTCCTGGAGGTCGTTCCAGTGGTTCCTGGGTGTCGTCCCAGAGTGTCCTGGGTGTCGTCCCAGAGTGTCCTGGAGGTCGTTCCAGTGGTTCCTGGGTGTCGTCCCAGTGGTAAGTTAAGCGGCTATAACGCTGAAAAAGGTCATACGGCGTGATGCCGTATGTAGGGAGAAGTTATGGTAATAATAGGCATATGGTGTGATGCCATATGTATGGAAATTCATATTAATACTCCTTGAACATTATGCTTTTGTTCAAATGCTAGGTCTTAGTAAATTTTTATATAATTGTATTCAAAAGCACTCTTCGCAAAAATAAAATAAACCAAAGCCATCCTTTGAATAGCCATACATGTTATATACTGCATTCTGTGTGTTGATTCGCTGAGCACGGGGTCGGAGTGCTCACGCTCGCTTTGCGGCAAATATCCAGAAACAGAAGCGCAAGACCACTACGCCTACGAGGAAGCTCCCGCTACGGAGGAGAAGAACGACGAAGGAAACTAAGGCGTAGGCTTCGTTGATTAGACACGGACAAGTGGGCATCCGGCGTTGTGTGCACGTATGTTACTAGTTAGCTGGTGACATATAATGCACACAGTACCTTCCAGTCGCTTGCCTGTGGATTTGGGTTTGCTTTGTTATAATTCCGCTGTGCGTGTTTGTAATAATGACATTTGGCCTAGTCGGCCCCTTTTGTAAACTCTATCACCCGACGTGGTGTATTTCATTCTATGTAGTATAATGAATGATTATGCGATGTATGAAATGATTCAGCAATGTTCCTGTGTGCACTAACTACTGATCCAGGGATTAGTGCAGTGAAACACAGTAAGATTCAGGTTGAAAAATCTGGGTCTGACAGCGCTGGTATCAGAGCATACGACTGCAGGGTAAAGCCGTAGAATGGTCATTAGAAACACCTTAGGGTGGTAATTTCGAAATATACAAAAAGCATTTATAAAAATATAGTTTATTATTGCTACTCGTACCCTTCTTAGTTCTACGCCCCTTCCCTTTTTCAATTGATTATGTTAAAACATTACTAACACTGCATCTTGCAAACTGCAGATGGCAGGAGAAGAAGGTAACTGGGATTACGTCGCTCATGGAGTTTATGAGGGCATATTCGCAAGAATTCTGCGCAAGCTCCTCCACTACCTGGAGTACCCAGAGCAGCCCATTTATCGTGGACGCCAGACATCTGCAGGAGGGGTGTACTGCTGGATGTTTGAAGTGTTCATCTACCCGAAGAGCGAACATGACCCACCCCACGTCTTCCAGACAGAACACCCAAGAAGCACCAGGTCGGCCGCACTCCAGGATGCTGCTCGTCTCGCCGCCGCCCGACTCTGTGATATCTACCAGATCTCCCTGCTCCGCACACCCTTCTGCTTCTACCCTTCACGCAGGGAGGGAGTACGCCACAACGAGACCTACCTGCCGGTGAATGAGGATGATCCAAGGCTCACCCACCAAGTTGATCTTACCAGAGCCATGGGAGCAGCTCATACTGCTGCACTGGAAGAGATGACCGCCCTCCGGATACACCTAGTTGCCCGTCATACTGAGGTGGCGACCCTTCGTGACCAGCTTGTCCAATGCCAGCAAACACTGGCAGCCGCCAAGGCAGAAGCCGCAGCAGCTCAGGCACAGCTCCAGCAACCTCTCGCTCCATTAGCAGCACCGGCACCTCCTTCAATGGGATCAGGCCCCCGCACCCGGCTGACTGCGCGCAAGAGTGCGCGACCCCCGAGTCTTCAGTCTGCACTTCGCCGGAAAAGGCCTCCACCAAGCCGCAGCCCTCCACGAGCTCCTTCAGGCGCCGATGACTCCGATCCATCGGAGTTCAGTGGCAGTCGATCCCGCTCCAGATCGCCAAACTACGACCCCTCCGTCAGTGGTGATCGCTACGCGGCGTAGTAGTGGAAGTGTCGTCATGTCGTGCTTGTAAATTAAGTGTTGCCTTAGCCCTGTTATATTGTAGTTGCGGCAATGTGAATTCTAACTATTATGTTATTGTAAGTCCGGCCTGGGAGGCTGGCTATGTGAATGTTTGTATGATAACGAATGGCCAGGCATAAGGCCTTATGTTGAATGTTCTTTTGCCGTTTATCTTGTGTTCTTTTCACAGCAAGGGTTGATACCCTCCATTTTTCTCAAGGGTAGTCTTAGTACTGAGTTATGAATCTGTAACTGCAGATGTCCAATCCAAGAGTTACCCGATCTCGGACCCATGCTAACCCTCAGCATGCTGAGGTAGACTCAAACCATGGCGAAAACCCCGAGGAAAATCAGAACCCAGATGCTGACCTCCCAAACCCTCCAGTTAATCCCACAATGGCCCAAGTAATGGCACAACAAACCCAGATTCTGCAAGCCATTTATGCTGGACAGCAAGGAAGCTCTGGTGGACACCAAGCTGACTTAGGGGATTTCCAGAGGACCAGACCAATTACATTCACATCAGCAGAAGAACCACTGGAAGCAGAAGATTGGCTTCGGGATACCGAAAGGAGGTTGCGCTTAATCAAATGCGCAGAAGAGGATAAAGTCATATTTGCCACCCACCTGTTTCAGGGAGCCGCCGCAGCATGGTGGGAGAATTATGTAGCTGCTAGAGGCCCAGAAGATGCTACCACCAGTAGTGACACTGAAGCTATTCCATGGGCAGAGTTCAAGAAAGCTTTCAAGGACAACTTCATTCCAGCTGGGATAATGCGGATAAAGAAAAATGAGTTCCGCAATCTCAAGCAAGGGAACCTATCTGTCAATGAATACCTTACAAAATTCACGCAGCTGGCTCGGTATGCTCAGAAGGATATAGAAGAAGAAGAAGAAAAGGTTGACAGATTCTTTGAAGGGTTGAAAGATGAACTGAGAGTGCAGCTGATCACCCAGGACTTCACCAGCTTTCATCAGTTGGTAAACAAGGCACTGGCCTTGGAAAATGAGAAGAAGATTCTTGAGGCCAGCCGTAAACGCAAGATAACAACTCAACGGCCACAAGGAAGATTTATCCAGAAATTCTTCAAACCCTCATTCTCAAGGTCCAATCAATTCAGTGGGTCAGCCCCAGCCTTTAGACCTGGTGGGAGTATATCCCAAACATCACGCCCAGGAGGACAGGTTGGCGGTATAAACCCCGCAGCAAATTTTAATTGCTATAACTGCGGGGAGAAGGGACACTTTGCCTACCGATGTCCACATAAGCAGAATGTCCCTGCCCGCAGTCAAGCTACAGCTCCTGGCAAAGGACAGCAAAGCTCTCAAGCTAGCAAGAACACTTCAGCACCAAACCGAGGAAGAGTCAACCATATTACCGTTGAAGAAGCTCAAGAAGCCGCTGGAGTTCTAATGGGTACGTTCTCTGTCAAGACTATACCCGCACAAGTATTATTTGATTCAGGAGCTTCACATTCATTTATATCTAAGGGGTATGCTGATAAGTTGGGATTACCTATTTATACCCTTAAGAAGCCATTGGTGCTTAGCTCACCAGCTGGACCAATTACTGCTACCTTAGTATGCCCAGGGGTGCCCCTTACCATGGAAAGGTGTGATTTCCTAGCAGACCTTATAGTATTAAACTCCCAGACCCTAGACATCATACTAGGAATGGATTGGTTAGCTAAGAATCAAGGTGTCCTAGAGTGTGCCACCAGAACAGTGAAAGTGGTCAAGTGTCCTGGAATGACCATAAATATAAAAGTGGACAGACCATACCAGTGGGGACGTGCAATCTATTATTGTAAGGACGTACCCCTAGAAGGAATGATAGTAGTGCAAGACTATCCCGAAGTATTTCCCGAAGAACTGCCAGGTATGCCCCCAGATAGAGACTTGGAATTTGTTATCAATTTGAAGCCAGGTGCCGCTCCAATCTCCAAAAGGCCCTATAGGATGACTGTAGAAGAATTGGAGGAATTGAAGAAACAACTCCAAGAGTTACAAGAGAAGGGATTCATTAGACCCAGCTCATCGCCATGGGGATCTCCAGTGCTGTTTGTGAAGAAAAAGGATGGCACCGCCAGGATGTGTGTGGACTACCGTGATTTGAATGAGATGACTATCAAGAACAAGTATCCTCTCCCCAGGATTGATGACTTGTTCGATCAACTTGGAGGAGCTACTGTATTCTCCAAAATAGATCTGAGGTCAGGATACCACCAGTTGAAGATAAGAGCTGAAGATATACCCAAAACAGCCTTTACCACGAGATATGGACTATATGAATTTCTGGTCATGTCTTTTGGATTAACCAATGCTCCAGCCTATTTTATGAATCTGATGAACAAGGTATTCATGGAGTATTTAGACAAGTTTGTCGTGGTTTTCATCGACGACATCCTTATATACTCCAAGAATTCAGAAGAGCATGCAGAACATCTGCGCCTAGTGTTGGAGAAGCTAAAAGAGCATCAGCTGTTTGCCAAATTCAGCAAGTGTGAATTTTGGCTGAGGGATATCAGTTTCTTAGGACACATAGTGTCAGCAGGAGGAATATCTGTTGACCCCGCCAAGATTGCAGCGGTCACAGAATGGAAACAGCCTACGTCTGTCACTGAAGTGAGGAGTTTTCTCGGTTTGGCTAGGTACTACAGAAGGTTCATAGAAGGATTTTCCCGGATTGCCAGGCCAATGACCCAATTACTCAAGAAAGAGAAGAAGTTTGAATGGACCAAGACATGTGAAGAAAGTTTCCAAGAATTAAAGAAGAGATTGACCACCACCCCTGTATTAGTTCTACCAGATGTACGCAAAGATTTCGAGGTATATTGTGATGCCTCACATCAAGGACTCGGATGCGTACTAATGCAAGAAGGCAGGGTTGTGTCATATGCATCCAGACAACTTCGTCCCCATGAAGCTAACTACCCCACTCATGATCTAGAGTTAGCCTCAGTGATTCATGCATTGAAGATCTGGCGGCATTACTTGATTGGTAACCATTGTGATGTGTATACAGATCACAAGAGCCTCAAGTATTTCTTCACACAAGCTCACCTTAATTTAAGGCAGAGAAGATGGCTAGAATTAATCAAGGATTATGATTTGAGTGTACACTACCACCCTGGAAAGGCCAATGTGGTAGCAGATGCATTGAGCCGTAAGGCTTATTGCAATAATCTCATGGTACAGGAACATCAACCCGAGCTCTACAAGGAATTAAAAGCTTTGAATTTGGAAATAGTGGAGCCGAGCACTCTAGCTGCCCTGGAACTTCAGTCGAGTATAGAAGAAATGATTATGGCAGCACAACAAGATGATCCAGCCATTTTGAAATGGAAGAAATTAATGGAAGAAGGGAAGGCACCTAACATGAAAATTGACCATGAGGGTACTCTACGATATGGAACACGTATCGTAGTCCCACATCACCAGGATCTTAAGAATCTGATATTAAGGGAAGCACATAGCTCTCCGTATTCCCTCCACCCCGGGAGCACTAAGATGTATCAAGGTATGAAACACTTTTGTTGGTGGCCCCGTATGAAAAGAGACATTGCAGAGCATGTAGCATACTGTGATGTGTGTCAGAGAGTGAAGGCAGAGCATCAGAGACCTGCAGGACTATTACAGCCATTGCAGATACCCCAATGGAAGTGGGAAGAAGTCGGAATGGATTTCATCACTGGATTTCCACGAACCAAGTCAGGATATGACTCTGTATGGGTGATAATTGATAGGTTGACCAAGGTTGCCCACTTTATTCCAGTCAAGACAACCTACAAGGGAGACAAGTTAGCAGAACTGTATATGTCCCGCATCGTGTGCTTGCACGGTGTGCCAAAAAGGATAGTCTCAGATCGAGGTTCTCAATTTACCTCGCATTTCTGGGATAGCCTACATGAAGCTCTTGGCACTCACCTGGATTTCAGCACCGCCTATCACCCTCAGACGGATGGACAAACAGAAAGAGTGAACCAGATACTAGAAGATATGCTTAGAGCTTGTGCATTGGATTTCTCCAAAGACTGGAATAAATGTTTGCCATATGCTGAATTTGCATACAACAATAGCTATCAGACCAGCCTTCAGATGGCACCATTTGAAGCCTTATATGGAAGGAAATGCAGAACCCCATTATATTGGTCAGAAATGGGGGAAAACACCATATTTGGACCCGATATTCTCAAACAAGCTGAAGAGAAGGTTCGTTTAATCAGAGATCGATTACAGGCAGCCCAGTCTAGGCAAAAGAGTTATGCAGACAAGAGAAGAAGACCCCTGACATTTGAAGTTGGGGATTATGTCTACTTGAAGGTGTCACCTCTACGAGGAGTCAAGAGGTTTAAAGTCAAAGGCAAACTTACCCCTCGTTACGTGGGACCATTTCCAATTATGGCCAAGAAAGGAGAAGTTGCATATCAGTTAGAGTTACCTCAAAATCTAGCTGAGATACACAATGTTTTCCATGTATCTCAACTCAAGAAGTGTCTACGAGTACCAGAAGATCAAACTCCACTTGAAGCTATTGAGCTTGAAGAAGATTTAACCTACAAGGAACGTCCCATCAAGATATTAGATACTGTGGAGAAAAAGACAAGAACCCAAATCATTCGCATGTGCAGAGTACAATGGAGTCACCACTCCAAGAAGGAAGCTACCTGGGAACGAGAAGATAAACTGCGTCAAGATTACCCTGACCTATTCACTAGCTAGGCTGAATCTCGGGGTCGAGATTCTTTTTAAGGGGGGTAGATTTGTAACATCCTGAAAAATATAAATAATATATTGTGGAGTTTTTAGATTATTTTATTTGCTTTTTATTTAAATTTGGAGTTTATTGGCCTTTTGAATTTATAAAGGGATTTTACAAATAAAAAGAAGGAAGAAATCCACACATAAAATGATAAAACATACACATCAAATAAATAATCTGAAAAGATGATCCATAAAGTAGCAAAGCATGAAATGCCATCTCTAAAAATTTTGGCGAATAAATAAGAGGTTAGCAATTATACATATAAGCAAAAACATATGAATAATAATGTGTATATATATATATATGTACATGTATACTATGTGAAGGAATAAATAAATTAATATATGGGTACATACACAAAAATCAGAGAAAAAGTAAAAGTATGTATTTAGGCATATATCTCAAAACCTATGTGCAAATGTATATATATACATTCAAATGCAAAAGCAAAATAAAATAAAAGAAATAGAAAAGGAAAATAAAAAGAGAAAAACAATCGGCCGGGCCGGCCATCACCCCGGCCCAGTCTCTCTCTCCGCTCGCGGCCCAGCGCGCCAGCGCCCGCGCCCGCTCGCGCTGCCCCGCCTCTGCCAGGTGGGCCCACGCCCCGATCGCGCCGCTCCCGCTGACCGGTGGCCCGCCTCGCCCCGCATTTCTTTCTCTGGCTAGTGGCCCCGCTCGCTCTCCTTCTTCCTCCTTCCTCCTCTTCTCCACGCGGCCGCAGCGCCAGCTTCGCCTCGCGCTCACTCCCTCTGCGCAGCAAATCTTCGCTCCCTCTCTCACCTCGCGGCTGATTTAAAAAGTACAGCAACAGGAGGGGGGAAGCACCTCTCCCGCTCTCTCTCCCCTACAAAATCCCGGCGGGATTTGGTTCGCCTCACCTCGCCGGCGTGAGCAGGGCGGAGCCAGATGTCGAGCTCGCCATGCGCTCCTCTTCCGGCTATAAAAGCCGCGCCTGGGAGTCCCAAACGCGCCCCACTACCCTCCTCCTCCTTCCCCTGGCCGCAGTTCAGCCGTAGAGCCCTCCAATCGCCGTCGGCTCCCTCGTCTTCCCGAACTCCGGCGAACACCCAACCACCGCACCGAGCCACCCGAGCCCGATTCCATGCTCTGGAACCATCTCCAGAGCAAGGCAACGCCAACCCCCACCTTTTCCAGGCCTCCCGTCGCCTGAGCACCGCCGGCGACGGCAGCCTCCCTGAACCACCGCCGTCGCACGCCGCCGGCCCGCCACCGTGCTTCTTTACCCCGGTCGTCTGCACCAGAAGACTCCCCGTCACCCGGAGATTGTATTCCACGCAGCCCCGAAGCCTCTCCGACCACCGCTCGCCGCCGGCGCCGTCGCCTTCTTCTTCCGCAGCCCGACCCCCCTCGGCGAGCTAACTCAAGAGGTGTACTTACCCTTATATGGTAAGCAACGCTCGGTCGTCCGAGTGGCTTTCAGCGCTATCCTCCCCTCCCCCCTGCTCCCGCGTCGCGCGTTCGAGTCCGACTCCGCGCGCGCGGTTGAGCGATTTCTTTTATTTTCCTTACTGACAGGTGGGCCCCGCTTGTCAGCCAGTGCAGCCGGAGCAGCCCGCTGACCACTGGGCCCCACTGGTCAGTGGCGCATCCGCACAGAGCCCGTACTGACATATGGACCCCAATGAACAGTACCTGGACCCACTTGTCAGCGACACAGCAATAATAGAATTAAAATAAAAAGAAACCGACATGTGGGACCCACTTTCAGAAATTTAATAATTTTTGGAATTTGCTGAACTGAGAACTTCAAATAATCATAACTTAATCATTTTAACTCCAAATTAAATGGGACAAATTTCTAAATTCATATAAAATCAAGATCTATCCAATGGAACTGAAATAATAATTTTTAAAGTTCATTTGAATTTCTGGTGATCTTTTGAGTGATGGATTGCTTTTCTTTTATTTGGGTATTTCGCACGATTAAATAGCATACGAAGCTCAAGAGGAAGAGATTGAGGCCGCAGCACTAGAAGCCCCGGACAATCAAGCACCCGACCACTGTGACCAAGGCGAGTCAATACTTTGATCATGTTGAACCCACATTTATGCAAATTATTTGGTTTTAAATTAACAAAATGCATGCTGTTACTTTTATGCAAATACATGTTAAATTTGGTATTCTAGTTATATGCCATTGTTTGTCTTGAATAGTATTACCCCCTCCTTTGAGTATTTGAATGTGTGAACCTTGTCGCCCTAGCAAAAATATATAGTAGTAACCTTTCGAAAATAAGTCCGTAACCGTATGCCATGCTTAGCATTGATTAGGAAATCGGGGCAAGAAATTGTCCCGAGCGTCACTTTTATTCATGAGAAATTGGTTTGGGCAGTCATTGTGATAATGACTGGTATATGTTGAATACGATTATTTTACGCTCCCAAGATCCCCAACTTGCTTAATTATCTGGGCGGATTGGTTTGATGGTGTGTTTGTGTGTGGTGCAGTGATTGCATAAGTGAGTTAGTGGTAGACCGCCCAGATACCCCTAAGGACTGAATCTTGTCATGTCACCCGTGTAAAACCGTACAACCACAAGCTGGCAAAGTGTAGGCAGGGTTTACTAATTTGTGTGGCTCTAGGTGGTTACGTGAAGGTATGACCACGAACAAAGGGATGGATGGTCGCATCCCCGCCTTTGTCCGTGATGGCTCACGAGGGACCCTTCCCGAGGGATGGTCAGATCCTACGGAAGATAGACCTTAGCGGGCGTAACCACAATAGGACTATGCATTGTAACAATCCTGTGATAGTCTACTCAACCGCATGGCTAAGGAATCATGTGGGGCAACGGGTGGATTTATCTCTTGTGGGTAAAGTGTGCAAAACTCTGCAGAGTCTAAAACTATTCGAATAGCCGTGCCCACGGTCAAGGGCAGACATGGGAACTTAACTAGATATAGTTCTATTTAAAAATGTTTGAAAAGTGGGAATGGAAAAGTGGAAGGGCAGAGGAAAGCCCAGATTTGAGTTGTCCTGGGTGTCGTCCCAGAGTGTCCTGGGTGTCGTCCCAGAGTGTCCTGGAGGTCGTTCCAGTGGTTCCTGGGTGTCGTCCCAGAGTGTCCTGGGTGTCGTCCCAGAGTGTCCTGGAGGTCGTTCCAGTGGTTCCTGGGTGTCGTCCCAGTGGTAAGTTAAGCGGCTATAACGCTGAAAAAGGTCATACGGCGTGATGCCGTATGTAGGGAGAAGTTATGGTAATAATAGGCATATGGTGTGATGCCATATGTATGGAAATTCATATTAATACTCCTTGAACATTATGCTTTTGTTCAAATGCTAGGTCTTAGTAAATTTTTATATAATTGTATTCAAAAGCACTCTTCGCAAAAATAAAATAAACCAAAGCCATCCTTTGAATAGCCATACATGTTATATACTGCATTCTGTGTGTTGATTCGCTGAGCACGGGGTCGGAGTGCTCACGCTCGCTTTGCGGCAAATATCCAGAAACAGAAGCGCAAAACCACTACGCCTACGAGGAAGCTCCCGCTACGGAGGAGAAGAACGACGAAGGAAACTAAGGCGTAGGCTTCGTTGATTAGACACGGACAAGTGGGCATCCGGCGTTGTGTGCACGTATGTTACTAGTTAGCTGGTGACATATAATGCACACAGTACCTTCCAGTCGCTTGCCTGTGGATTTGGGTTTGCTTTGTTATAATTCCGCTGTGCGTGTTTGTAATAATGACATTTGGCCTAGTCGGCCCCTTTTGTAAACTCTATCACCCGACGTGGTGTATTTCATTCTATGTAGTATAATGAATGATTATGCGATGTATGAAATGATTCAGCAATGTTCCTGTGTGCACTAACTACTGATCCAGGGATTAGTGCAGTGAAACACAGTAAGATTCAGGTTGAAAAATCTGGGTCTGACATTTACCCTCCCACCTCAATGACATGTGGGGTCATCATAAGTCACTGATGTGTGGACCAGGAGGGTAAATCCTGAATTTCCATCTAAAGGGAGGGTATATGATCAATAAGTTCTTGTGGAGGAGATCAAAAATCTTCATTGTCTTCTCTAGCTTGTTGTATTGCTTCATTTCTGTCGTCAGCTTGTGAATTTACAGGGAAAAAAGCAGTCTCTCAGACTTCTATTTTGGTTTATCTAGAGCTTAATGCAGGTAAATTGTTATGAAATTCTAGCTTTTCCCCTTGATCTGTACTACCCCAATTAAACAAGCTTTCAGTTTCCAAAAGCATCATTAGCTGTATTAAAATATGCAGGATAGCAATAGAGTTGATTAAGTTTGGTTGCTAACCAGTCTTTTCCGGTTCCGGGTGGGGTGACTTATCCATATTTGCTATAGCCTTGACCTTGATTTGTTTGGCCAAATTACGCCAGTATGTAGGCATGTCAACATCAGGACTGATCATATTGTACACCATATTCCAATAAGATTGGGATCATCTTTCACGGTTTTGCTGATGACCATCAATTTAATTATTTGATGATATGTTAGTAAGAAAATAGGAATAATAAATTGTAACATTATAGAACCGCTTTTGACATGAAATTTAATGCCATCATTTTAACCATACAAATGGATACCCCTACGCTGCCATTTTCCTCAATGCCGACATGCTCAAGACGCACCGCCGCCCTCTTTCTCCACTCCGCCCACCGGTCCTGCTTTGCAACTCCTATCGTGGCTGACGGCTCGCTGTCCACTTTGGTTGCCACTAAAAACCTAACTCGGTTGCTAGTCATCGTCGCTCAAGACCTAACTAGAGAGATTGTTTGTATTTGCTTTTAAAAGTTGCTTTTCTACATTAAATAACTTTTATACAATATCTAACTTTAAAACGAAATATCTTTTTAAGACAGAGTCTACTAATCGATTATAGTACATACTATAATAATTTTATTTATATTGATTAAAATTGCACACGAATAACCCTCTATTTACAAACTTTTTTTATAAATTATTACAGTTATAAACTAAAATCAACATAATTGGACACGTCGGTAGTTAACAACAACCTCATCGCCGCCCCGTGTCGAGCCACCACCTAGAGGAGAAAGGGTTGACGTAAGGTAAGATACGAGTGGTTGGAGGGAGCCGATGCGCTGGCAGTGCTGCAAGCCTGCAACTGTATGGGATGAGAAATGCATATGAGGTGGACACTGGAGAGAGATCCTAATTATGGGCCATTTGAATCCCTACGTTGTGAAAAATTCTTTTAACTCTCGACAAATTTAGGTATTTTCTTCTCGAATATGACTTATATAACTTATGATCTTAATGTAAACACTCATACGAGTGAACGAAATACTGATAAGCTATTTTAAAAAAGTATCCCAATAAATCGCTTCGAAACAACTATAAAGAAAATGCCTTATTTATTTGTTTATAAAAAGTCATAAGGCATAAACTAATGACCTCGTTCTTTTTAGTTTATAACTTTTGTCGAACGAAAAAGAATAATCTCTTGCCGTTGTTTTAAAGTGACTTATCAAGATAACCTTTAAAAATCGTCTTATTAGTTTATTGGCTTTCAGTTGAATCAAAACCTATTAATCATAACCATAAACTATAAATAGTAACAAAAAAATGCTAAGGCCATGTTTGTTTCCACTTAAGATTATTATAATCTAGCTTATAGGTGGGGGATTATATAAGCTAGATTATAATAAGCTGGTGGAAAATAAGCTGTCAAGTGTTTGGCAGCCTGGATTATCAGAATTATGGATTGTTGTATTCGAATGTTTAAAGACTACAATGTCCTTGAGAGAGAGGCAAGGGAGTTGGGGGATGGATGAATGGCAAAGGTGGGTAATATTTCTAAAGTTTTATGGTCCTTAAGATAAAAGGTGGATCTATAAGCTGAAATAAACTCCTTTTTTAAGCTTATTAGATTACAATAATCTGGGCTATTAGATTATAATAAGTTACCTTATAATCTAGGCTGTTTGTTTCCACTTATGATTATAAACTAGATTATAATAATCTTAAGTGGAAATAAACAGGGTCTAAGTACCATTAAGGCCGACAGGTTGGGATGGAAAGAACGGCCAAAAAACTTCACATTCTCAAAGTTCTCTCCGTGCAATACATGCATATTCTTCAACTATTCCAGGTACAGTAGTTTCCTGGCCAACAATTTGACCGAAATTTCTAGAACCACGTGTTTCCAAACAATCTGACAAGGCCACGCGCTTACACATACCCTAACACCAAACGATGCCAAGTTTACATGAACCCCTTCTTCACGTCATGGTTTACGGTCTATGGTAAATAAATAAGTTAGGTAGTTTTTTTTGTTGTATTTTTAAAATAATTTAGTGGTATACGATGTTAAAATTAAAACTATCAATCAAGGCTAAACTATAGCCGCAGCTTTAAAAAAACCTACCTATTAAGCATGCATAAAAGTTACAGGCTCGCTAAAGATTCTCGTGGCCTAACGAACACAAAAAATTCATGCTTCACCAACTCCTTGGATTGGGAGTTATCCAAATAAACAACGCTGCGACAGCAACGTCTTATTCCGAAAGACACATACGTGACGTCCCAATTTCTTCTCTTCACACACACCACTACACCAGTGCGTAGTGACTAGACTGGCGCGTCCATATCCACCACAGCCGCCGTCGCGTTCTGCACGCCACCTTTGCGCTCCTCCGCCTCCGGGGCCGGCACGACAACGCTTGCCCGGCAGAGCGGGCAGGTGGTGTGGAGCCGCAGCCACACGTCGACGCACGCCGCGTGGAACCGGTGGCCGCACCGCGGCAGCGCGCGGCCCTCGTCGCCGTCCCTGAGCTCCGCGATGCACACCGCGCACTCCGCCGCCTTCTCCTCGGCGGCGGCGCCGCCGGAGTGGACGAAAGTCGGCAGCGACGCCACGACTCGGTCGTGCTCGCCCCGGCCCTGGGTTCTTGGAGGCGACGGCGGAGCCGAGGCGGAGGAGGACGGGTAGCTGTCGTCGTCGTCGCCGCGCGCGGAGACGCCGGAGGAGGACGCGCCGCGCTTGCGCGAGAAGACCCTCCAGAAGTAGAGGTAGACGAGGAAGACGAGGGCGACGTTGACGGCGACGATGCAGGCCGTAAGCGCGCGGCCGTGCGGCGCCCAACGGGTGGTGGTGGTGGGTACTGTGCCCGTGTCAGTGCCACCGGAGAGGCTCGAGCTCGGGCTGTGATCAGACATGGCGACGGGACCCAATAACTTAGGTGTTCATGGACAAGAATTCTGAGACCTTGAGCATAAATCGGAAAATATCAATGCGGATGACTGGTGAAACGGGGCGAAAGAGAGGGAGGAACACAAGCAAGAAGGTACTGAAAGCGCCTGTGCGGTGAAGTGTCTCGGGGAGACTTATAAGTCGAGTATTACACTTTTTTTATGTATCGCAGCTGCAAAAACATGGCTATTAGCTTTTATAAGTTAAAATATAAAAAGTAAAAAAATTCAAAAAACAAAGAGAAAACATCACTATATTTTTAAAATAATACAAAGAAATAAAAAACAAAAAAAGCTTAAAAATCAAAATTTAGAAGCCAAAAGAGTGATGCCGTTTAGAGCGGTGCCTTAAGCATATGCTGCTTTCGACAGTAGGACACCGGGCCAGGTTCTACTAAAAAAGTTTTGGTGGCATCAGGTGTTAATGGGCTATTGGAGGCCATGAATACGCAATGGAAACTGTGAATATACTTGTGGGCATTTCATAATTTTGTAGAGAGTACAAGAGAATGTATATATGTCACACATCACTTACAGTAAAATTTTTGCTTTTTAACCTAAAATTTGAAAGTTTTTTACATATAGACCCCTGGAGAAAAGATTTGCAAAAATAGACCCTTCTCTCGGCGCCAAAGCATATGGCGCCCAGTGTACATGTCACGGCGCCATATGCTTTGGCGTCGTGCATTGACACGTCGGAGCCAGGGTGGCATAGCACGACGCCAAGGCCCACGGCGCCGTGATATGCACATACGGCGCTAAAGGTCGTGGCGCCGTGCGTCGGGACTTAAGCCCGAGCGCGTCCCCCGGCCCCCAGCTCCCCCTCACTGCTCCTCTGTTCTAACAGTAAACCGCCGCCGCCCCCTCTATTCCCCCTCCAAATCCTCTCAAATCCACCGATTAATCTCGCGATTTTGCTTCCAAATCGGGCAAGCAAGGTAAACTCTCTCCCCTCCCTTGATTTTTTTGCAATAGATATGGATTATTTGAGGTACATTTCGTAGGGCAAGATTTGAATCCCTAGATGAAATTAGTTCAATTATGAGCGATTTTAGGTTACGTTTGCAATGGATATGCGTAATGTAAGAGAAGTACTGTGTATTTGGATAGGTTTTAGGGTTTGATTATTATTTATACATGGTTGTGTTCGGTTTTAGGTTTTTAGGGTTTCATATACCAAATAGGGATGATTTCGTGTCAACATGGGCAAGATTGTATGTCCACCTAACCCTTAGTCAACATATCAATAATGTCTTTGATAAATATATCTCGGTATTTACAGTTAATATTAGTGACGTAATACTTAAATCATGGATTTTGAGATATGTAAATAATATTTATTATTATCATAAGGTTTATTCTTACACTAATTATTCTTATACCATAATTAACTTACTAATCTTTGTTGACATGTATTTAACCAAGGGTAAATCAATTTGATTCCAATTATTATTCATGTTGATTCCAATTTCATAATTCAATTTGATTATTATTTTTATTTATAAATCATGTTTTATAAATTTCTTATTTGAATATTTCTTAACCATTGAATTCTAAAATTTATCACAGGATGGCGAGATACCGGTTGCTAGACGAGTCCTACGAGAGGGAGCACCGCGGCAGGCTCACGGAGGACGGTCGGGTACGTGTGTGGTCGAAATGTACATGTGTTCAACTTGATGGTCACGCAGCTAACTTTTATAGCAATTTTCAGGAGATACCCATACTTCGTCCTCGAACCCATGATGGGTTCCAGTTGATGCGCTACGACGACCGCTATACCCCACTGCTGCGCCGTGCTGGGCTTCACACGGTCGCTAACCTATTACGGCGGGGCATGCTGGTCTTCAACCCCGTAGCTTTGACCGCACTTGTCGACAGGTACATTTTCTCTATCGGGTCTATTTGTTTTCGCTTCTATATTCTTACGTACGTCACTAATTCTTTTCTCCTTGTACTACTAACAGGTGGAGGCCAGAGACACACACGTTCCACCTTCCCTGTGGGGAGATGACCGTCACACTGCAGGACGTGGCGATGATATTTGGACTTCCCATCAGGGGACAGCCGGTGGTCGGCCCGGCGGTGTCTGAGGGCTGGAGGGCACGTGTGGAGGCATTCCTGGGCACGCCATTGCCTCCTGCCCCAGATAATGCCAGGCGAGGCCGCGTCTCGGGGGTCCACCTTAGATGGTTGCAGAATACCTTTGGCGAATGCCCTGATGCCGCGGACGACACAACGGTGACCTACCACTGCCGCGGCTGGGTCCTGCACATGTTCGGGGCAGTGCTGCTCCCGGACGCCACGGGGGATGCCGCTTCGTGGATGTACATCCATTGCCTCCAGGACTGGGGGGACGCTGGACAGTTCAGCTGGGGCTCGGCGGTCCTCGCGTTCCTCTACCGTCAGCTTTGCGAGGCCTGCAGACGCAAGGCACCCACGTCGACGCTCGGTGGCTGCGTCTTCCTTCTGCAGGTGTGGTAATGCATTTATTTTTCCTACAGTTCTTTGTTTTTGTGCATGGCTAATCGTGTGTCTGCCCGTATGTTCGCTTGCTAGGTGTGGATGTGGACACGCATTCCAGTGGGGCGCCCTCGAGTGTTCCAGGCGCAGCCTTGGCATCCACTGGGTGTGGATGACCTCGGCCCCACTGTTGCGTACCTGTGGGATACAGTGTCAGTCCCGTTCGCGACTACTCAGCGGGCGTACGTGGATTTCAGCAACGAGTTTGACACTTTGTCTCCCACGATGGTAAGAAATTGGTACTGCATTTATTTATTTTACAGTTCTTGATTTTTGTACATGGCTAATCGTGTGTTCGCTTACTAGGTGTCCTGGGAGCCTTACTCCGAGCCACAGGTTTTAGCGCTACCGCTCAGCACCATGTGCCACAGGGACTCCCATATTTGGAGGATGAGGTGTCCGCTGATCTGCTTCTATGCCGTGGAGATTCACCTCCCCCACAGAGTTGCGCGGCAGTTCGGCCTCGTGCAGTTCTTCCCCCAGAGGGGATGTCGACTTCTGTTGAGTTGCACAAGTAAGTAACAATTTAAAATTCTTTTGGTTCGTACTAACAACTATTGTTGACATCTGCTATATGTACAGGTTCGACAGGGTCCGCCAACGAAAGGTGACGGACTTCGCTGATCACCACCGACAGTACGCGCAGTGGTGGAGGAAGATGGAGGACAACTGCGAGCTGGACAGTACCCCCCACAGTAACGCCAGCTTCCGGAATTACTTGTCCTGGTACCACACTGCCACGCGCTACAGGCTGAGGCAGCAGTGGACCGATGTTGACTACGCGGACCTCGCTTCGTCCGAGGACGAGGACACTGCGTACGACAGGCGTGCAAGGGAGGGCACAATGGTCGAGGCCGCTCCGATTCTCGATCGAGTGGTACGGAAAGCATGATATTTGCAATACTTTGGTTCCATACGTTTATCTCGCACTTATGTTTACTTATTTCTTTAGGGGACTTCTCTCCAAACCTCGGTGCGTGAGATCGACGAGGTTCTCGACCACCTGGACAGCGAGAGCCACCCCCTGAGGGACTTCCTGCAGGTACGAAGATAATTCGTTAGGTTAGATCGATTCAGCATGTATGCAATTATGATATATCATTACTTGCAGAGACTTCGACGTCGCCTCAGTCGGGTGGCAGGTCGGTGTGGTTGCCGCGCACGCTCAGACGTGATCGTACCACCGGCCTCCCAGCGCTCAGCCAATGCAGCGTCGTCATCACACGTCGGCAGGCGCCAGTCCACGAGGAGCTTGTCACGCACTCCGACTTTTAGTCAGGGCGATGACGACGACAACGACGAGGCGGAGCAGGGTGACGACGTCGAGGAGGAGCACGAGGACGAGGAGCATCTACCCACGACGAGATTGGGATGTCGCAAATGTCTGACGCACCGTCTACTCAGGCTTCGCAGCGGCCTCGTCGTTCGGCTCGTCCCCCGAGCACATATACTCCAGGGAGTGATTCTCTAGCCAAGGGCAAGGGGAAGGCCAAGAGGCAGTGATGTTTTGAGACTTTTTTTATAGACATGTGATATTTTCAGACTTATGTGATATTTTGAGACTTTTGTATAGTTATGTGGTATTTTGAGACTTATTGATAGTTATACGATGTTGTTATTTAGGTTTTCAGATGTTTCATGTGTGAATGTATGTGTATGTCTGTATGTGCATATGTTTTACAGAAAAGTTTGCTGTTTTGCTGTTTTTTGTCAGGTGTAGCTTACACGGCGCCATACCCTTTGGCGCCGAGATGTGTATATACGGCGCCAGACTGTTTGGCGCCAAAAGAGGCGCCAAACACCTTGGCGCCGTATATACACATCGCGGCGCCAAAGGGTATGGCGTCGTGTAAGCTATGTACGACGCTCGCATGTTTGGCGCCGAGATAGGTGGACTTGCAGCAAGCACCACGTTTGACTGGCTAAGTCAGTACACGGCGCCACGGCCTTTAGCGCCGTATGTGCATATCACGGCGCCGTGGGCCTTGGCGTCGTGCTATGTCACCCTGGCTCCGACGTGTCAATGCACGGCGTCAAAGCATATGGCGCCGTGACATGTACACTGGGCGTCATATGCTTTGGCGCCGAGAGAAGGGTCCATTTTTGCAAATCTTTTCTCTAGAGGTCTATATGTAAAAAAAAACTTTCAAATTTTAGGCTAAAAAGCAAAAAATTTACTCACTTACACACATACGCATCTTATATGCATGCTTGAAATTTGTAAGAGCTTCACAGAGCATGTGTTCCCACTGAATGGGCACGTGTGCGCTCATAAAGTCGATGCACACCGACGCAAGTCTGGGACTAAATGTTGGTGA
This sequence comes from Dendrocalamus latiflorus, assembly GCA_017311315.1. Classification (NCBI taxonomy): domain Eukaryota; kingdom Viridiplantae; phylum Streptophyta; class Magnoliopsida; order Poales; family Poaceae; genus Dendrocalamus; species Dendrocalamus latiflorus. The sequence continues at coordinate 3,889,875 of CM029670.1, read as the reverse complement.
ATTTTTTTTAAAAATAATTTTTTATTTGAAAATCTAGTAATATACTTGTGCTTTATTTTTTTTTATAGAAATAGCATGCAGCTGTCCAATCATTGGACGACCAAACCCTCTCGCCCAAGAGCTGAGCGGCACGCAGGCTAGTGCCCAACGGTTGAACAATATGTGTTGTCACCCAACCATTCAGCAACAGCACCTCTCACTAATAACTAATCTTTGACCATGTTGTTCACTTCAATCACTCACTAATCTTTGATCACGATGTTTAGACTATGATGTTTCGATTACACTGTTCTCTTTGACCGCTCAGTAATCTTCGACCACGTTGTGTCGATCACCTTGCTTCGACCATGTTGGTCGACCACGTACTTGTGGGCGACTACATACTTGTTGCCTAGTAGTAGAGCTGCTGTCTGTCTGTCGCTCGACCGTTGAGCGACTGGAGGTATTTTCTGTAAAAAAATTAAAACGTAGGTATATTTCTATATTTTCGAATAAAAATAATTCGAATAAAAAATAAATTATTTTTTTAAAAAAAACTCAAATGTTGGTCACACACCCCACACGCCTAGGCATCTACTCACATACCAGCTTCCAGGCAATTCATGATTCTATTATAGGTTTCTTCCATTAATTTTTATGCATGAGTTAAATGTCGGTAGACGAACTTGAAAGTGGCAGTTTTCACTGCTAAATGTCCTTGCACAAATGCGTAATCACCCAAACTCTGGGCTTTGCCGTCCTGGGCCAAGAAACTTGGTTCGAGCTGGGCCTTTAATTGGTTACAAACAAAATGTTTCGCATGATGAACACTACGCATGGCAATGCGGTTCTTGCAAGTCGCAATATGGCATGCATTTTGTACTGTCTACAGCCTACTACATCCACCGCACATTATAAGCTGTATTTTGACCAGCACAAAGGATGGCAAAGGAAAATGATCGTGGCACATACTTTTCCGACGTCGACGTAGACCATAAAATTAAGGTTTTATTATTATTATTATTATTATTATTATTATTATTATTATTATTATTATTATTATTATTATCGCTAAATTACGAAATCGAAACTCGAAAATTCTATAGTAAAACACACGTAAAACGCTAGCCTTGAGCTAGGCACCAAGAGTGTTTTCACCCTCGTCATGCCTAGCCTATTGAACTGAAATCCCTATTGGTACGAAGGTATTGGGTCTTTCCAAACAAGAAATAAATTGCACAAGGTGGGTATGTCAAATTAATGCTCGCTAAGCTCTACCACCGCTAGAAGTCACGGAATCAAATCTCGAAAATTCCCCTACAAATTCTTCAAACATGCTAGTCTTAGGTGTATTTTTTTCGACTGTGACTGATGACTTTTAATTTTAGTATGAGTATTTATGTGAACGAATCGAATGTCAATAAGTCGATAAATCACTTTGAAAAAGCTATCACAATAAGCTATTTCGAAACGACGACGAAGAAACCACCCTTTGTTCAGAGAAAGCTATAAATGCTATGTTCTTTTAACTTTTCAGCTGACTTTTGGTTTTGATTTTTCAGTAATTAATATTTATTATACTAATAAGTTATAATTAAAAACCATGAATCGCAGTTAAAAAAACGCCGCCTTAAGCTAGACAACAAACAAGGGTGTTTTTGCCCCCCAATCCCGCCAAGCCACGCCATGATTTCTGCGTACACAAAAGCAAAGCAAACCCAAAGCTTTGGAAGAAAAGCGACCCAGAAAAACTAGTTTCCGCGCCGGACAGAGACACGTTCCAATCGCCTCCACGTAAAGCCAATCCCCCTAGTCAAAGCATTAGCAAAGATGCTGTGTCGCTCCGATGGCGAAATCATCCGCGCGAGGTGCCGTTCCCGCAACGTGCGTCAGATGGTATCTTGCAAGGAATGATCTCGGCACCAAATACCGCATATTCTCGCGCTCCTTCACGTGATCCCTCCGAATGCCTTCGGTCCATGTCACGCATATCAGAGCATTTAAGTTATGTTTATATTAGTTTCTACTTCTAATTTTTATTTTTTAAAAAAACTAAAAATCAATATAAATACCTAATTTTTCGAAGTAGCTTTGTCACTTCTCTTGTTTCTATCTCGCTTCATAGATAAGACATGGGTTATGGACACATCACACATCCTACTTCTTTCGTTCCTGTCTCGCGCACGTATCTCTCAATATTTTTCCCACCGCTTGCGTCTTCCTTCTAAAAACCACTTCTTTCAGCTATAATACATAGCTATTTATTTTTAACAAAAAATCAACCACAGAAAAGAAAACCATCAGCTACCGTTAATATGAAAATGCCCTTAATTAGCTTGCCTTTTGCTTCTCAAATCGCTACTTCTTCATTTGGACCAGAAAGCCACTCACGCTTAATTTAAAGAGAGGCGAATGGGATTTTTGCTTTGATTTTTGACCATAATAGCCTCTTCTCGTCCATGCAGGGGGCGGACACACCGGGGGTCAGGTGAGGCTGGCGCCCCTACCGCCAGCCTCCCCCTCTCCGGTGGCGTCCGCTGTTGATTCGCTGAGTGCCGAAAAGTGGCCACATCTGGCAGGCACATGTCGCTGATGCTGTGGATGTGAAATTACAGCCACTACGTAGTACTAGATTTAGATGTATGGCACCGATCAACAAATGAGTAGTAAAGTTAAAAATGTTGAAGTATGCAGGTTGAGCCGACTTGAAATTCACCTCAACGCTGACAGACTGCAATAATTCCTTTGGAGTTTTGAACGATATAAGACTACCATTGTCAAGAATTACAGACAGTTACAAGCACATATAAACTATTCTCTACAGTTCGGATATTCATTGTGATAGTAATTTAGGTTTGCAAAGTTGTTGTATCATGATTAGATCCAAAAGCCGTCCTAGAAGTTTATTGGAGCAGTTCCCACATCATGCCTTGGAACAGTCATGGCCGCAGAGACCAAGAATTTCGTGTTGACCCCGACGAGCAGTCGAGATCAGCGATGCCGTCACACCAATGCTACGTGGTGTGTCTGTGCCATCCCGACACGGGTTTGCCACGGCGGTGTCTATGAGTGGGGTTAGCCTCTGCTGCACACGCCTTTGTATGCCATGTGTTCGAACATGCAAGAATATTGGGCTTCCACTTTCTTTTATTCTTCAACGATGTACGATAGTTTTATTATTTGTAGTTACTAATAAAAGATGTTGACTTTTTTCATTAGTTTTCCCTAAATTTTTGTTCTGATCCGCCACTGCGTCCATGGACCAATGAATGTCACGATTCTCATGGGCTACCCTTTGCTACGCTAGATTTTGAAACGCTGTCCACGTGCTAACTGCTATAGTCTAAACAGTGTACAGTGTTTTTTTTTTAAAAAAAAAATCGGAGTCTGAACGGTGTTTGTAAAGAAGGATCGGAGTGTTTGTGAAGTACAGGGACAATCTTTCGTAGTACCGTCTTAGCTTAACTAGAGCTGACTTTAGATAGGTTTTGCTTGGCGTGCATCTATAAATTCATCCAAATGTGGGAGTTGGAGTATTGGAAATGTCGAACTTAACGTGGAGCTACTAAAGAAAACCTGCATTCAAAATAAAAATGAAGTATGAAAAAGGTAGTTTTTTGAGAAATAGTATGATCTCCTTAAGAAGCAATGTCATAAATAAATTCCGTCTATATTACTCATCAGTATCATATGGCCATGCGTATCACACGACTATAATCAAAATACCTCTTGATTGCTTCTGTGGGAGAAAAGCCAATAAGTTCAAAGGGCATATTCTTAAAATAGATATTCGATTCCATTCAGCCCTTACGAGGAATATGAAACTTGTAAACATGATTGGATAAAGCGTGCAACTTCCAACTTTAAAGCCATAATAAGGCGATTTTGAGAAAGAGCATATAACAAAAGAGGAAAATCCATAAGCACCCCTATAGGTCACTTGTTTTTCAATTTGCTCCCTATCTCATTTTTGTTTGCTTTGTTCCTTATTAGTCATCGTGCAAAGAGACCATGACGCACACCAAAACTATTTTCTGTGGTATTCATTAATTTTTTCTACTTGTTTCAATGATTTGAAACTTATATAAGTGGTTGCAATATTTTTTTGCGATTACAAGGAAGACGCACACCACACACGCACATACCCCATTAGTACATGCCTAGAAAGGTGGAGAGAAGAGATAAATCCGCAACATTGCAAAATTCCTGTACTTCACATATGTGTAAAATGTGAGCACCAACATTGAATCCTTGTGGATGGAGTCGTACCACAACGCCACCGACGACAAACTGATACACGAGCACAATACTAAGTGGTGGATACGGAGTTGGAACACGTGTTCAACAATCTATATTTAGATGGCGGTGAAGGCAGTCAGGACACCGACGACACCGCCAATAATTCTTAGAACATCCGTCTGTACATTGTACTTTTATACTTTTTCACTTGTAATGCTAAGTTACAGGCTGTACTCTTTTTTTGCTAAGATTTTCTCGAGGTAAGTTTTTACTTGGCAAAGTTTTTAACGAGACAACTATTTTAACATCAATAAAAGCTCATTATTATACTTCTATAATTTATTGTATCTTTTCTATAATTTTTATAATTTAATGTGTCTTTTCGTATAATTTCTATATTTTTTTCAAATTACACATATTTTAACTATTCAATTTTTTCAAAAATTTTCAATTCAAATGGGCTAAATAGGCTACACGAATGTGCCGGGCCTCTGTGGTCCAATCGGCCAATCACGTCTCATACCAGCCCGACACGACATGAGCCCCCTAGGCTATGTCTATATCAACATCTCGACCCACAGACCGGCATGACACAGCCCGTTCTGGCTGACCGGCTAAATGGCCCGGGCTATGCCGTGCTGTCCAATTGGGCATATCTGTCCTGACCCACCCCAAAATAGATCAGAAATCTAAAAGAAGAAAAAAGGAAGGGGGAAAGCCCAAATTTGGCACACAACTCCCCCTACGGCCCTACCCTCTACCTGCCGGTCATCCCTGCCATCAAACTGCCCCTTTCCGATCGTATCGGGGCGCGGATTTGGGGTCGGATTCTATGAGCGGGGAGCGACCCGAGGAGGAGCAGCAGCAGCAGCACGGGCACCGGTACGTGCGGATGCCGCCGGAGCCCGACCCGGCGGTGGCGTCGTTCCGCCAGCCGGAGTCGGCGCGGGTGTTCGACGAGCTGCCGCGCGCCAGGATCGTGGGGGTGTCCCGCCCCGACGCCGGGGACATCACGCCTATGCTGCTCTCCTACACCATCGAGGTCCAGTACAAGCAGGTCCGTGGGCTCCTCCTCCTCCGCTTCTGATTTTTGATGTCGTTATTCAGTTGCTGGTTAAGATTTAAGAATGCGTGGTTTGGTGCTCTGCTTTCGATTAGGCGGCGTCCGTGCTGCTTGGCATTGGCGGTTTAGAATTGTTGCGTAAATTGGGCGTTTGGTGATTTGTTTCTCCGATGCCTGCGTCTTAGTTTTTTTCTAATTGATTTCCAATGGATTTTTTTTAAAAAAACCTTATGCGGAAATAGTATTTTAAGTGGTGTGAAGCCAATTAAGCACACACTTATATCAGAGAAACCAAAAGGAGGAAAATTTAACCAGGATAAACAGTACAAGTTACATCATTGGGAAATGCACTGCTCATTACAATTTACGGTTCCTTTTATGTTATACCACTGACCTGGATTTGCAATCATTTGCTCCTTTGTGATAGCATAAATCAATAAATTAAGTAGTGCGAATCTAATTAAACACACACATAAAAAGAAAACAAAAGGAGGTAAACTTAACCAGGATAAACAGTACAACTTTTTTTGAGAGGAAGATAAACAGTACAACTACATCATTGGAAAATGCACAACTCATCAGGTCATCATATGTCTAGTTGATGGATGCTGTAAAAAAATGATCCCAGGAGCTTAGAGCGTATTTATCATGCTGAACTTGCTGTTTTTATTTCATCTGTTGCATTGTTGTGGTTTTGTGATCCTGTGAAATATGAACAGTTTAAATGCATTCAATAATGTTAACCAGTTCTTCTATCAGTTTAGGTGGCTTCTGTATAAGAAGGCCTCACAGGTTCTGTATCTACATTTTGTGTTGAAGAGACGTGCATTTCTTGAAGAATTCCATGAGAAACAGGAGCAGGTTGGTTACATAATCATCACAGTTAATTTTAGCTGTATTTGAATTTATATGTCCTTTCTGGTGAAGCACTGAAAGTGAATGCTGCAATTGCACATTACGAATATCTGTTACAGTTGAAGAACTTTTGCGACACTTTTTCTTGGCAGTTATTTGGATATTTAATTTGTAACCACATTAGAAATATAGAATTGCCTCTGGTTTTCTGTTTTGCACTTCAGTCTCCATGTTTTCTACCATGTCCCACTTTCTTGGGTAAACATATGTTGATTTATTGCAAACTTTTTTAGGATTCCATGCGCTCTATTATTATAGCCATGCAAGGATGCATTCTAAAAATGAGGCTTCCTCTGATCTTTTTCACACTCTCTTCATTTGACTGCCAATTCATACTTGGAGAGATATCAATATTCTTGGAGAAAGCTTCCTTTTCAAGCACAAAACGCTGAACTAATTGCCAGGATTCTTTTGTTATTAAAGGTCAAAGAATGGCTTCAAAATTTGGGAATCGGGGAGCATATGCCAGTTGTGCATGATGATGATGAAGCAGATGATGTGCATGTTCCTTCACAACATGATGAACACTCTGTTAGAAATAGGTAAATTGTTGTCCTTATTATTGATGTTGGCCTCAATGGACTAAAAGTCTCAAGCTATGGAAACTTCAATGATGAAATCTTTGCAAACAATATATTGATGCACCTAGTGCTGTTGACTTCCCATAAGTTCACCCATGCATAATTGCTTATAGTACCTCCATTCTGAAATAAATATTGTTTTAGAATTTGTGTAGCCAAACTTTTCAAACTTTTACCACTAATGTACATAAAAGTATTTAGATTTGTTGCATGGAAATGATACTAGTAAATTTTTCATCAAGAGTACTTCCAAATCATTATCCTTTTAATAAATTTACCAGCGTATAATTAGATAAAGTAATGGTCAAAGGCGTGTATTGGAGAAGACCTTGTCAATGACCAAATGACATCTATTTTGCAACAGAGGTAGTAGAAAGAATTAAGAAAGGAACTTAAACTGTTTTAGTATTGTTGCAGAAATGTTCCCTCAAGTGCTGTTTTGCCTGTCATTCGACCAGCTCTTGGTCGTCAGCAATCCGTTTCTGATCGTGCAAAGGTTGCCATGCAAGAATATTTGAACCATTTCTTGGGGAACTTGGATATTGTGAACTCAAGAGAGGTACCAGAAGGCCATTTTCTCTATAGTTTTGTACTTTTAGTTTTAATAGAAATGTCTATACATCACCAATGTATGCCAATTAGAACGAATCATCCTGTTGCTCCTTTCTTTTAGACTGTAACATCTGTTAAAATGCAGGTTTGCAAATTTTTGGAAGTCTCGCTGTTATCGTTTTTGCCTGAGTATGGGCCTAAGCTAAAGGAAGATTATGTTACAGTTAGACACTTACCAAAAATTGACACAGAAAGTAAAGACAGATGTTGCTCATGCGGCTGTTTTAGTTTCTGCAAAAGTAGCTGGCAAAAGGTATAGAGCAATGTATGTTATTCTATTTTGTATCTTACGATGATGCTGTCCTTGTATTGAGCTGTGAAATTGAACATTTTTTAACAGGTTTGGGCTGTACTGAAGCCGGGATTCTTGGCTTTGCTCCAAGATCCATTTGATCCAAAGCTTTTGGATATAGTTATCTTTGATGTGTCACCTCACACAGATAGAAATGGAGAAGGCCAAATCACTCTAGCAAAGGAGATCAAGGAACGTAATCCATTGCATTTTGGATTCGAGGTACCTGTACCTCTTTCCCCCTTTATAAATCTTGGTCTAACAGCTTGACGCCTCCTTCCAATGAAACAGTAAAAATTTGAGCAACTTCCCCTTAACCCTAAGACTTAATTGACTTAAGGGTCTCTTTAGCCTAACTAACCTATATAAACTTCAGTTCAGTCAAAACAAAATATTTTCAGTTGGGCTTACAAGATTTTGGAGGTGATTGTAAAATCTTGTTTTATGGTAACTTCTAAATGAGCGACAACAAACATGCTTATGACCAGCAAAATCCTTACCAGCGACATTTCAATGAAAGCTGATGGTTACCGGCCTGACCGGTGGGTCCCGTTAAAATTTAAAGGGTTAATAACCATGGAAAGCCCTAAAATGGGCACAAAACAGCAGCTAGCATGGTGGCAAAGCTCATGCCTTGCATGTGCTCGGTCCAAGGATCATATCCCAGCTCTGCCTACCTTTTTTTCATAAATTCGACTGTGACATGCGGGTCCCAGAGCTAAGGAGATGGAAAAATAGCAATTTGGGAGATGGGGAGTAGAACCCAAGGCCTCCTGCACGCACATGGCCACCAGGCTAGTTGCATTCATATGATTATATACCGGTTGAGGTTTCTTTTATCCTTAATTTCAAAGTTTAAAATTCAAATTTGATTAAAAAATTTTGGGTGGTAACCAGGTCGGTAAGGCATACCGGTCTTACCGATGACCCTTGGTAACATTTAGTCTTTAGTGTGGCGGTGACATGGTTGAATAAAAGGCTAAATGTTGTAGGGAAAGACATGGGTCACTTTGATCACATTTCGCCTGCCTGGCACTTCATGACAAGTTATGGTGTTTTTCTCCTTTTACCATGATCGAGAATGTGGACTGGGTCTATGTTTTGTAGCTAATAGCAATGATTTGAAGCTTTAGATCCTCTTTGCCTTTTTGTCGAATGTGATCAAAATATGGATCTAATAGTAATTAGACCAGAGGCCTATAATTTCCCCCATGTACTTAATCTGTATTATTAGAAATTCCTTTCAACAATATAGAGAGGGCACACTTGAGTCTTTGTCTCACGAGGAACCTTGTTTAGACTGCACCATCATTGGGGTCACATTGGCAGGATGTGAGCTCCCTCCTAGGGTTTGAATCTCTATGAAACCATATGAAGCTGTGTTTGCTTCTTGAGAAACTAGTGTCACACAGGTTTATTTCTCTCATCTCTTCTGTATGCGCACCATTTCTTCCTCATGTTCCTCTTTTCCTCCATGCACACTTGTTCTAAATATACTCCCTAGTTGATGTATAGCTAAATATCCTGTTGGAAATAAGTTGCCCATAGTTCTGTCCTTGAAAGATTGTAGAAAATAATGTTTAGTAGTCTTCTTACATTGCATTTATGTATCTCAAATAGAAAAGAATAAAAATTACTCAAGCTCTTATTTGATACCGGTCTTGATATTTCTATGGGGATTGGGCAAGCAACATGGTAATACAGAATAAATATGGCATTTGTTTTTTTCAGCCCAATTTTCTTAATGCTGTTTCTTGTGGTAGGTATCTTCTGGGGGCCGGACAATAAAGTTGAGAACAAGAAGTTCTTCTAAGGCAAAAGATTGGGTTACTGCAATAAATGCTGCTCGGCGACCCCCAGAGGGCTGGTGTCACCCACATCGTTTTGGTTCATTTGCACCACCTAGGGGCTTGACTGAAGATGGTAGTATCGTACAATGGTTTATAGATGGGCAAGCTGCGTTTGATGCTATTGCTTGTTCCATTGAGGAAGCCAAGTCAGAGGTCAGTTTACTTCAATTCCACTACAGTTTTTGCAGAAAGTTAAAATCTCGGCCATGTCATGGAAGATAATTAAATGTTTAATGCAGATATTTATTACCGACTGGTGGCTCTGCCCAGAATTGTATCTTCAACGTCCTTTCCACTATCATGGGTCCTCTAGGCTTGATATTCTTCTGGAATCAAGGGCAAAGCAAGGTGTCCAGGTATATGATTGCTTTATGGTGTTTTTCATCAAATGAACTGTTATAACCTTGTTCAGTTGTGCACTGTGTCTTTGAGTAATCTTGCTGCTTGGCAGCATTTATTTTGTTGGTATCACTGTATCATGCATGATACTGAAACATGTTTGCTTATCACGATAGTTCGTTTCTATTGAAGCAAGCAACTTTTGCAAATCATAAATTAGATTCTGATTGATGACTGTAATCAGTTATAATATCAAATGTAAGTCTCATATAACCACGAAATGTGATATTGTTTTGCAGATTTATATTCTTTTGTACAAGGAAGTTTCTCTTGCGTTGAAAATTAACAGCATGTACAGTAAACGAAGGTTGCTTAACATTCATGAGAATGTTAAAGTTCTGCGCTACCCTGATCATTTCTCAACTGGCATATACTTATGGTACGTTAAGAAATTATATTTGTTTAATCTGTCTGTAGAAGTTGATTAGATTCTTATAGTTCAACTCTTTGCTAATGGCTTGTAGGTCTCACCATGAGAAAATTGTTATTGTTGATAATCAAGTATGCTATATTGGAGGTCTTGATTTATGCTTTGGTCGTTATGATACTCCCGAGCATAAAGTTATGGATTTTCCTCCTTCAATATGGCCAGGAAAGGATTACTACAACCCCAGGTAATTTTTCGTGCTCATCATATTTTTAGCTCGGATTTGAGGCATGATGTTTTATAATGACTATTTACTCAGCTTGTTTCTCTATCTTATTGTTGTTTTTTAACTTGTTAAGGGAATCTGAGCCAAATTCTTGGGAGGACACAATGAAAGATGAGCTTGATCGTGCTAAGTATCCTCGCATGCCCTGGCATGATGTTCAGTGTGCTCTTTATGGCCCAGCTTGTCGAGATGTAGCAAGGCATTTTGTTCAGCGCTGGAACTATGCAAAGGTCAGTTTACTGGCTGTAGAAATATTTTTCATCTCTATCATTGTTGAAGTTGACAATCCCCACCTTTTGCAGAGGAATAAAGCACCAAATGAGCAAGCAATTCCCTTACTAATGCCTCATCATCACATGGTAATTCCCCATTACATGGGCAAAAACAAAGAATCAAATGGTGAGACGGAGAGTAAACAGACTCATGATAAGGATATTAAAGTTAAGAGGTTAAGTTCCTTGACAACACCAGCATCATGCCAGGACATTCCATTGCTTTTGCCTCAAGAGCCTGATCACCAGGTATTGCCTAATGGAGATTTAGGTCTAAATGGTTTGGATATCAATCATGGTCTTCCAGATCATCAAAATAAAACCAATTGGAACCAGCCACTGTCCAACCGGAAGGCCAAACAAGATCTTTCTCTTCAGGATTTACAGATGAAAGGCTTTGTGGACAATCTTGGTTCTCCTGAGGTTTCAGTTGTTACACATTATGACACCACAAAACCAAATATGCATCACATGGATAAGGAGTGGTGGGAGACACAGGAGCGAGGAGACCAGGTTGCCTCTGTGCTTGATATTGGAGAAGTTGGTCCCCGAGCAACTTGTCGTTGTCAGGTCTGTTTATGCCATCTGCACTGGTGATTACATAGATATAATATTTTCTTGATGTACTGTTTACCTAATGTTATACTGACTCAGAAATTTAGGCATCCAAGACTTTGTGCTATACCATATGCAGCTCAGGGTTATTCATCATTGCACATATCACCTTTAACAATAGTGGTTTGACGTGCAGAAACTTAACTGCTTTATCTGAAAATAAGATATATGTCATGATAAGCGCCTTATTAGAAGGCAACAAAATTGGCAAGTCATATTTTATGTCAAATTTTTCACGCTGACTGAGATTGTAACTTGTCTTACTAACAGAAAAACCAGTAATCGAGACATTCATAGACATATCCTTGCATGTGCACATCGTCATTTTCATTTTAGGGTGTTATCTATCTTACCATGAATATACTTTTCTCCCCAATCCCCATAAACATCTTGATAGAAAAATCTTGAAACTAACTTGATTTCTTTATTGTGATCATATGCTAGTGTGTTGTTACATGGAGTTGTTTATGGTATATAACCTTTACTAAGAGTCAATTTTTTTATATAAAAAAGATAAACACATTTCAAGTTTCTATGAATAATGGAGATAACAGGAGCAGCTTGAGAGTTGAGACTCCATTTTGCACTCTTTTCTTGCCAAAGCTATTATTGCCATATCCAAATAAAATAACATTTATCAAATTCTCACATTCCAATTTCTGTTTCATATCATTTTTCTATATTTCTACTTTTTCATTGTTTGGTTTCATGTCATACTTATATCTAATATGGATAACATATAAGCAATGAGCTATTTAATTTGAGAGTTGATGGTAGAAGAAGATTTTGTTGAGACATGATCGAGAGGCCTTTGGTGAAATTTGAAAATATGGCTGTCATACGAGAAAGTGGGATAAGGGAAGCTATTTATTAGAGATATGTACAGCCTAACCCTTACTTGTAACACAAGTTGTACTTGGCTATATATATATCAAATCACCCCCACCTTTGAGGTGTGAGGGGTTTCCCTAAAGTCTCTACATGGTATCAGAGCCCAGATCAATTCTCTGGGCATCTTCTGCTACCTCTTCCCTTGCTTTTCAACCGCCCTCTGCTCCCCTCCCTCTGCTTTTCAACCGTCGCCGATTCTCCTCTGCTTCCTCTGCTTTCTAGGGTTAGGGTTCCTCCCCCCCGCCGCCGCCGCTCCCCTGTTCCGCCGCCGCCGCTCCCCTGTTCTGCTCCACCGCTGCATCCTCTTCCGCCGCCACCTCCTCCCCTGCTCTGTTCCGCCGCCGCATCTGCTCCACCACCGCATCTCCTTCCGCCGCCACCTCCTCCCCTGTTTTGTTCCGCCGCATCTTCCCTTTTCTTCGCCCGCCGCTACTTCTCCACTTCCTCTGTCTCTAGGACCCCTTCTCACCGCCGCCGTTCCTCTGCTCCACCGCGATGGCGACTGAGTCCGCGGCCCTCTCCGACACCAGCGACGCCCTGGGCACACCCCCCGTCCGGCAGCTCGTTGTGCCTCCCTATGCAACCCTCGCCGTGCGCTCTCATGTCCCCGTCGTCCTCGAGCTGAAGCACCCCAACTTCCACAAATGGGCGCCGTTCTTCAAGTCGTTGCTGGGGAAGTTCGGTCTTCGCGGCCACATTGATGGGACCCTGCCGGCCGACCCCGCCGACCCCCAGTGGGTTATGGACGACTCCTGTGTCCACAGCTGGCTTCTCGGCTCCATCGCCGCCGATGTCCAGGACCTCGCCATGGCGCACGATCAGTCGGCGCGCCAGCTCTGGGTTGCTATCGAGGGTCTCTTCCTGGCCAACAAGGAGCCTCGCGCCGTCTTCCTGCATGAGGAGTTCTCATCGATGCAGCAGGGTGACCTCTCCATCAACGAGTACTGCCAGCGCATGAAGACCGTCGCCGATGCTCTGCGCGATGTCGGCCATGCTGTCTCGCCGTCGCAGCTGGTCCTCAATCTCCTCCGCGGCCTCAATCCGCGCTTCTCCAGCACGGCGGACCACATCGCCGACACGACGCCGCTTCCCGACTTCCACACCGCGCGCGAGAAGCTTGTCCTCAAGGAGCTTCGTCTTGCCAATGAGGGCAAGGTCTCCTCCGAGACCGCACTTCTCGCCGCCCGCTCACCTTCGTGCGGCACGGCCTGCCACTCTGCCACCGCGTGCTTCGGCGCCGCGCACGGCCAGGGCGGTCAGCCAAACTCCTCCAACCGCCGCACCAACAAAAAGGCCAGCGGCCGGGGTGGCAGCGGCAGTGGAGGCCGGGGCGGCGGTGGTCGACGCGATCCGGGCGGCCAGCGCCCGCCTGCTCCCTCCGGGCCGTGGGTGTGCTTTGGCCCTCTGCCCGGTCAGCAGCAGCAGCCACCGTGGTATCGCCAGCCGCAGCAGCAGGCGCCGTGGCGCGGGCAGGGTCTTCTTGGCTCGGCTCCTCAGGCTCACTCGGCGTTCGCGTCTTCCCAGTTCTCCTCCCCACTGGACGCTCAGCAGCACCAGTTCACCGGAGCTCCTTCTGCTGGCGGTTGGGACCAGGCGGGCCTCATTGCCGCCCTGAATCAGCTGACTCTTCAAGGCGCCAGCCCCTGGGTTCTTGACACCGGTGCTACCTCTCACATGTCTCCCTCAGATGGTATCCTCCTCACCCGACTCCCTCCTTCTTCTTCCTCTATCACTGTCGGTAATGGTCATTCGCTTCCAGTCATCGGTCGTGGCACTTCCATCCTTCCCACAGCCAGCACTTCATTTTCTCTCAACAACGTTCTTGTTGCCCCTGGACTTGTGCATAATCTCCTTTCTGTTCGTCAGTTTACTCGCGACAACAACTGTTCCATTGAATTTGACACTTCTGGTTTTTCTATCAAGGACCTCTGGACGGGACGCGTGATTCTTCGCTGCAATAGCAGTGGCGACCTCTACACCATATCACCGGCTCCGTCCTCCTCCACCGCTACTTGCAGTCTCGCCGTTTCGTCCACCCTCTGGCACCACCGCCTGGGCCACCCGAGCGTCTCCGTCGTCGATTCTCTTCACAACATGTCGGCGATCCAAAGTCATAAAACAGCACGCTCCTTGTGTCATGCCTGTCAGCTTGGCAAACACACTCGTCTACCTTTTGCTAGCTCAGTGTCTCTCACTACAGAACCTTTTGCCTTAGTTCATTGCGATGTCTGGACGTCCCCAGTTCTTAGTAATTCAGGATACAAATATTATCTGGTCATGCTTGATGATTTTACTCATTTTTGCTGGTCTTTTCCGCTGCGTCATAAGTCCGAAGTCTATGGTCGCTTTGTTGACTTTGTCGCATATGTTAAGACTCAATTTGGTGCTATACCTAAGTGCTTTCAGGCTGATAATGGCACTGAATTTGTTAATCATGCCATGTCTACACTCCTTTCAAGTCACGGCATCCTGCTTCGCCTTTCTTGCCCCTACACTTCGCCCCAAAATGGTAAAGCCGAGCGCATGCTTCGTACCATCAACAACACCATCCGCACCCTCCTCATCCATGCCTCCATGCCACCGCCTTACTGGGCAGAAGCGCTTGCTACAGCCACCTATGTACTCAATCGGCGCCCCTCCTCCTCCGTCCGCGACAAAATCCCGTACCAACTTCTTCATCATTCTCTACCAGATTACTCCCATCTTCGCGTTTTCGGTTGCCTGTGTTACCCCAACCTTAGTGCCACGACCCCCCACAAACTCGCGCCTCGTTCCACTGCTTGTGTGTTTCTTGGGTATCCCTCTTCTCACAAGGGTTACCGGTGCCTCGATATCACTACACGCCGGGTGATCATCTCCCGCCATGTCGTGTTCGATGAGTCGGTATTTCCATTCGCCACCACTTCTTCTAGTGCCTCTTCACTTGACTTCTTATTGCAGGACGCCCCCTCTGCTGCGGTCGCTCCACCTTCGGGTGTCGAGCAGCCGCTCTCCTCTTCGGTTGCTCCTGAGGACGAACAACTGTCGCTCGCCGATCCGGCCATCATCACGGTCGGTCGTGTGGTGCGATCTGCTGGTCATCCCGCCCCGGCTGGTGTTCCGGGCGGGTCACGCCGCTTCGGCGCCGTCTACCACCGCCGGCCGCCCCAGCAGCCTGCAGCCGACCGCCGGTTCGGCCAGGTGTACCAGCGTCGTTTGCCCCCGCCGTCCTCTCCAGGCACGGCCGGGGCTGGATCTTTACTCGTCCCGCCTCCATCGTCTGCTGGGGAGTCTCCCAGCGACACCACCCCCGGTCCATTGACCGCTGAGCTGCCGTCAGGGGACGCCACTACCACAGGAACCCCGCCACTGCATTCCGCGGCATCGCCTGGCCAGCAGCCACTTCCTACTGACTGCCTGCCTCAACTTCCCCCCATACCGAGTTCTGCATCTACCAATCCCACCTTCGACCGGCTGACTCGGTTGAAAACTGGGGCAGTGCAGCCTGTCAACTACCGGAACCTCTCCGCCACATCGACCTCGCCACTGCCAGCCAACTACCGCAGCGCGCTGGCTGATCCCAACTGGCGTGCTGCAATGGCGGATGAGTATCAGGCTCTCATTGACAATGGCACTTGGCGCCTTGTGCCTCGACCACCTGGCGCCAATATTGTGACGGGCAAGTGGATTTTCAAACACAAATTCCACTCCGATGGATCCCTTGCTCGCCACAAGGCTCGTTGGGTTGTCCGTGGCTTCTCCCAACAGCACGGTGTCGACTACGACGAGACCTTCAGCCCGGTGGTCAAGCCGGCCACCATCCGTGCTGTACTCAGCATCGCGGCATCACGGGACTGGCCTATTCACCAGCTTGACGTGAAGAACGCTTTCCTCCATGGTGACCTTGAGGAGACCGTCTACTGCCAGCAGCCGTCCGGTTTCGTCGACCCTTCAGCCCCTGACTCCGTCTGTCTCTTGCAGAAGTCTCTGTATGGCCTCAAGCAGGCTCCTCGGGCATGGCACCAACGGTTTGCTTCGTACATCTGCCAGCACGGCTTCACGGCGGCCAAGTCCGACACGTCTCTCTTTATTTATCAAGATCGAGATGACGCCGCTTATCTGCTGCTCTACGTCGACGACATCATCCTGACGGCATCCTCCCCGACACTCCTGCAGCGCATCACCGACCGCCTTAGCTCCGAGTTCGCCATGACGGATCTTGGTACCCTCCACCACTTCCTCGGCATCTCCGTTACGCGATCCTCCGATGGTCTTCTCCTGTCGCAGCGACAGTATGCCGTCGACCTCCTTCAGCGGGCTGGCATGGCCGAGTGTCATCCAACAGCGACTCCTATTGACTCTCGAGCCAAGCTGTCAGCCACCGACGGCGCCCCCGTCGACAACCCCTCAGAGTATCGCAGTCTTGCTGGCGCTTTACAGTACCTCACTCTGACTCGGCCGGATCTCGCCTACGCCGTGCAGCAAGTTTGCCTCTTCATGCACGCCCCGCGGGAGCCACACCTTGCCCTGATCAAGCGCATTCTGCGCTATGTGAAGGGCACCCTCGACGCCGGTCTACATCTCAGCGCGGGCAGTGTGTCCTCCATCACTGCCTACTCTGATGCTGACTGGGCCGGCTGCCCGGACTCTCGGCGTTCTACCTCTGGCTACTGCATCTTCCTCGGCGACAACCTGGTCTCCTGGTCGTCGAAGCGACAGCCTACAGTGTCCCGTTCCAGTGCGGAGGCAGAGTATCGGGCAGTTGCACATGCTGTTGCTGAGTCCTGTTGGCTACGCCAATTGCTTCAGGAGCTTCATGTCTCGATTCCTTCGGCGACCATTGTCTATTGCGACAACGTCAGTGCTGTCTACATGACAGCCAATCCGGTTCATCACCGTCGCACGAAGCATATCGAGATTGACATCCACTTTGTCCGCGAGAAGGTTGCCCTGGGACAGGTCCGTGTTCTCCATGTTCCCTCCGCACATCAGTTCGCGGACATCATGACCAAGGGACTGCCTGTGCAGTTGTTCACTGACTTTAGGTCCAGTCTCTGCGTTCGTTTCCCTCCCGCTGTGACTGCGGGCGGGTATTAGAGATATGTACAGCCTAACCCTTACTTGTAACACAAGTTGTACTTGGCTATATATATATCAAATCACCCCCACCTTTGAGGTGTGAGGGGTTTCCCTAAAGTCTCTACACTATTGCTAAAGCTACTTAAACATGTGCTGAAGGTCCTTCCTTGTCTTTGTGCAGATGGTGTCTTTTGATACCTACTTAGCAGCAAAGAAACATCATTTGACTTTTCTACTTTAGACTGTACTCCCTCCATTCTTTTTTATTTAACTTTTTTACTTTTCACGGTCTCCGAAATGTGACTTTGACCATATAGTAATAAAATTATAATATTATGGAAGTATTTTTCTATCGATAAATACAATAATATAGTTTTAAACATAAAAGAACGGAGGGAGTACCAACTAATGTAGTTTAACGCTTCTCTGGTAAAAAAAATGTAGTTTAATGCCTTCATGTTGTTTGGCTAGGGGATTGGACCCTTCAGCAGAATGTTAGAGGAGTTCCCATTTATATGTGATTTTCTGGGTATAACAAGCTTTTGCGTCACTGTAACACTGTGTGTACATCCAACCCATACCAACACTTATGATATGGTTGGGTACAGGACCGAGGGTAGGGCACTCGTCCTTGAATGGTCAGCCATGCTGCCGCTAAGGCTCTGAGGCTTAGTTGAAAAAGAGGGGGAAAGAGTACGAATTTTGTTTATTCATTACTTGATTAGAAAAGATAACAATGTCATGCTTATATAGTGCCAGCCTCTTAACAATCTAATCTAATTTTTCCAACTATAAAAGATAACCTTCCAAACAGATAAGATTTTATCCCTAACAATAATTTGATAGTTAAAGAATCCCAAAACATATCTAACCGACTAATATTTTATACTAGAAAACCAATCAAGCTACCTAAACGGACAACACCGCCACAACACCCATGCGGGTACTGTTTACACGTGCTACAATACCTATGGTACTGTTCACACGCCTGCTATAGCGTGTTGCCGGGATCATAGACCATAACATTACACCCCTCACGGTGAGACAATTTGTCATCGTCGAGTTGTCAAGTGGCGGCCACGGATTAAGACCTTCGTGTCCCCATATCGACGAAAGGGCACAATAACGACGCCGCATGGCGCGGAAGATGATCAACGAAACCCCAATGCACAACAACCCTAGTGTTGGCTGACGTCACAGGAGTCACCGGTGGCAAACGCAATCAGTGTAGGGTAGAGGCATCCTTCTCATCTCAAGATGCTACGATTGTGGGAGAGATGCGACGATATCACTGACCCCTACATGACATCCATTGCGCTCCGCATCTTCGAAGGCACGGCGTCGGTCGGCCGTGTGAAGACCGCTGCTGGATAGCGACAAACTTCTCGGCGAAGGCACCAAAGGTGCAGCCAAGGGCAATGAAGTCTGGAGAGGAGTTGTTGTTGGTGAAGGCGGTAGCGGTCATCGGCGATGGAAATGTCGCCATTGCAATGATAGGTGTTGCCTCTTGCTGCTCTTCCATCTTGGGTATGGTCGCAACCGGTGGCGATGATAACTCAGAAACTACTGCAACATGCTGCGCTTTCTCCTTCATCTTGGCCATGAACTCTTTCATCATGGTCATCAAGCTAGCGCAGATCTCGTCAAAGGATAACTCGGTATCAAAAGCCATAGTGGTTGGCTCGGTGGAGGCTTGACGCGTGGGTGGAGATAGCGTGATGGTTGTGGCAAAACGGAAGTTGACGTGTTTAACAAAACTTGGCCAAGTCTACCTTGAGCTCACACTCCAGCTGCAGGTACAACATGGCGGTATCCCCCGTGAGGTGTTGTGATGCCAACCATTCATTCTCTTCTTCCATCGTCTGCTGCTCCTTGAAGAATTGCTCAAAGCGATCCAACCAAAGCTGCGGATCTTCCTTATTGTCGAAGGTCAGAAGTCTTAGGTAGTGAAATCATGAAGCTCAGGCCTTCATGGAATTTAAACCCCAGCCACTTGCCATTGATAGCGGAGTAACAATTGGCTTTGATACCAAATGATATGGTCAGTGTTGGTTGGGTACAGGTCCGAGAATCGAGGGTAGGACATCCGTCTTTGAACTGCTGGCCATGCCGCCGCCAGGGCTCTGAGGTTTAGTTGAAAAAGAGGGAGAGACTAGGAACTTTGTTTATTTATTTCTTGATTAGAAAAGATAACAATGCCATGCTTATATAGTGCCAGCCTCCTAACAATCCAATGTAATCATTTCAACTATAAAAAGATAATCTTCTTAATAGATAAGATTTTGTTCCTAACAATAACTTGATAGTTAAGGAATCCCAAAACCTACCTAACCAGCTAATCTTTTATACTAGGAAACCAATCAAGCTACCTGGGCACCCACGTGGTACTGTTCGCGCCTACTGTAGTACCCACGGTATGGTACACGTGCTGCTACGGTGCATCACCGGGATCATAGATCATACCACTTAGGCATTTGTCCTTGTTTCGCCTATAAGGGTTAACCCGGTTGGTATGGATGGCTCCCCAAGGTTTATATGCAACTACTACCATCCATGTGGGACTAAAACCACCACCTCTAGCTCGAACGTGGGCAAAATGGGCCGAGGAGTTACAATCATCCTCTAAACTAGTGATTTGTATACTTTTTCTTTGAGCTAAGTGATTTGCATACTTAATTGGTAACGAATTTGGCATAGGCGCATAGCAACTGCAATCAAGCTTTTGTTGAAATACTTCTGCAAGTCTCTATAGCATGTGTTTTGCTTATAACACAAGTAAATGTGATACTTATACATAAACTTAACCTTTGAAACATGATATTGGTATTGTTGTCCTCTCAGGCATAACTTGTATACTAACAGAGTAACAATAGAAACTATTCTCAACCGTATTAAATATGTCTGACTAATTAATAAATTTCTTATGATTCAGGTTGTGAGAAGTGTAGGTCCGTGGTCAGCAGGAACAACTCAAATTGAAGGAAGCATCCACAATGCCTATTTTTCTCTCATCGAGAAAGCAGAACATTTTGTGTACATTGAGGTATTGTATCCTTTGTATTTTTATTTACCTTACAATTTTAAATTCTAAACTTCCAAACTTCAACCTAATAATTGGTATTGCGAGTATTGTGGTAATATATTTGAGAATCAATTGAGCATTGACATTTCTATATGCGCATAATTACAGTACAGACTCAAATCACTAGTATCAAGTCTAAACTTCTACTGGTATTGGCAGAATCAATTTTTCATATCAGGCCTTTCAGGGGATGACACAATAAAAAACCGTGTATTAGAAGCATTATACAGGCGTATACTTAGAGCAGAAAAAGAGAAGAAGTGCTTCCGGGTTATCATCGTCATACCACTTTTACCTGGTTTTCAGGTAATGTGCTATTGTAGAAATCATTGATGTTTGGGCGCTTTGTAGTGGCTGGTTATTTACATATTTAATTACAGGGAGGCATTGATGATGGTGGAGCTGCATCTGTGAGGGCAATTATGCACTGGCAATACCGGACTATCTGCAGAGGGTCTAATTCAATACTTCAGAATCTATATGATGTGGTTGGCTCCAAAGCACATGATTATATATCCTTTTATGGCCTTAGAGCACATGGCAGACTAGGTGATGGAGGTCCTGTGGTCACCAATCAGGTAAATAGGCCTCAATTTATGAGCCACTTTCTGGGAGTATGTTACCCTCCCAGGTCATGGCTTTAGGCTAATTGTCAATTTATTTTCTTTCTCTTCATTCTTTTGCTAACAGTCTGAATTTTGCAGATATATGTACACAGTAAGTTGATGATCATTGACGATCGCATGACACTGATTGGCTCAGCTAACATAAATGATAGAAGCTTGCTTGGATCAAGGGATTCTGAGGTATGGCTTTCTCAAGTACTACTTCTGTATGCTTCTGTACATTTCCATGCTACTCTAATATTATTATGTCAGATAGTGGAATGCTCCTAAGGCATGAAAAACAGATAAACTAATTTTCTGAATATACACATGGCTTATTACATACAGAAGAACTAATTTTCTGAATATAAATTTTGCTTTTGTGGAAAGTAATTTCTTTCTTGGTCAGGTCTAAGGTGCAATTATTCATTAAATGGCATGCTTATTGGGTTAATGGATTGTTTGGGTAATATGCTCCGGTGCGTCTTGTTGACTTGACTATAATGGGTTGTTTTTCTATCCTTTTAGATTGGTATGATTATTGAAGATAAAGAGGTTGTCAGTTCAACAATGGACGGAAGACATTGGGAAGCTGGAAAGTTCTCTCTCAGCCTACGACTTTCTCTATGGGCAGAACACCTTGGCCTTCGTCCAGGAGAGGTTTGGACAATGTTTCACTTGACTAAAATCACAACTTGGTGCTTTAAGTTGAAAGCTATAATAAATTTGTAGGCAGTGGAATGAGGGAAAGCATGACTTTATTTCTGTGTTTTGTCTTTTTTTATTTTTTTTCCCACTAGTTTTGTGTGATATCTAAGTCGTGTTCAAATGCCAAAAGTGGAAACTTCAGCCTAATTTTCTTCTGGTTTGTTGTATGGGCTTCTTTTTCCCTCTGCAATCTGCCTATTTATGTACGTTCCATTTGGTATCCATTATTAGAGCATGTCTGATGTTTTGTTTCAACTACTGTCCCTAGTGCTAAAGGAAAGATGCAACTAACCTTTCCTGTTCCACCTTTTTTGCTGATTATGTTAGATTTAACTGATTATGACATCGTTTATATCCATTTACTTGGTATTAGTTGTACTGGAAACGTCTATCCTGCTATCTCGCCCAAGATGCCAGGGGTTCCATGTCATCAGTGCGGACTAGCTTGTGTAGCTGTGCCACCTGTTTTCTTGTTTTAAAGGGGGGAAATGAAGAAACTTCTTGCATTCTATGGTTGCTTTGTTGAAAATTTTGGCCTCAGGAAGGGTTGGGGGTATGTGAAAAACCTTCCATATTGTGGTCGCTTCAGTCAGCCACTCTAAAAGAGCATTCCATGTAAACTTTACTTGATGAGTGGTTCCATATAACTATATAAGGGATTCTTGTAGGAAGCATTTATGTTTTTGATAGTACGTAACAGTGTTGGATGGTCCGTATGCAAAATAGAGTTGTGTAAGTTTCATTCCGCTCAGGCGCTCACTATGCTTCTTTCGCACTAACAGGTTAGTCAAATTATGGATCCTGTGGATGATTCAACGTACAAAAACATCTGGATGGCCACTGCTAAGGTCAGTACTGGAGATATGGTATCTTGACCTTTAAACTAACCACTCAACCTGCAAAACCATTTGAACAATGACCATTCTGGCACTGCACTGTATTCTTGACGTTTCCATCTTCAAGAGCTGATAATTTTCCTCTCCATTTTCTGCTCATAGGATTGCAAACATCCAGAAAACTTTTACCGTTTTTGCTCTAACTGAACAAACTGATACTGTATGGCAGGCGAACACCATGATATACCAATATGTGTTCTCATGCGTTCCCAATGATCACATCCACTCTAGGTTTGGAATGGAGGACCTGTCTCCAAGTTCGTTTGCGTTTCAGTTGGAGCATCCTGTTCTCTTGTCGCTGAAACGATGTTTGACCTCTTACAGGGCCCAATTTCGGCAAAGCTTTGCACACCGGAAGGAGAAAATTGGCCACACAACCATCGACCTGGGTGTTGCCCTAGAGAAACCGGAAGCTCACGAGGATGGAGACCTGATAGGCACCGACCCTATGGAGAAATTGCAGGCCGTGAGAGGCCACGTTGTTTCCTTCCCGTTGGAGTTCATGTGCCAAGAGGACTTGAGACCATTCTTCAGCGAGAGCGAGTTTTATACGTCCCCACAAGTTTTCCATTAGCTTCTGTTTTTCGTTTCTTTTCTTTTTTTGAGATGCAGTAGCATCTCCTCTGGTAGAAGTTTCCCCATAGGATCGTAGGTTGTACATGTTACAGGGTTTTTACGATTGTAGATGTACACCATGTCTTATAAAAAAATAGGAAGAGAAAAGAAAAGCAAACAAAGAATCAGATCCTTGCGAGTACAGGATCACACCTATGTTGGGCAAGAAATGTTACATTGTTCAATTCATTCCTTCTCAGTGCAAGACATATGCACGCACCATTGACGATTTTTCTCTTTTTAGGGGAGTTCGATGGGTATATTTGGTATTTCGTACGACAATGAGGCTACTTTTGTTTGGAACGACGACAATGAAGCTAAGTGCCGCTCATTTGAGCTGAAAAAAGTGAAAAAAGTGATTTATGGTTGAAATTTTATTATACTAGTTAAAATTACACTGTACTTAATGATAACTTATTTGGTGTAATTAAATTAAAAAAATAGAAATAGAAAAAACATATTAGTTTATCACGGACAATGCAAATGTATGTGAGAAAAAAGAATCGAGAAAAAAAAAACTCAAAAAAAGGCTAAAACACTAGAAAAAGATAAAATTTAGGAATAGTGAAAAATAAATTAGAAACACAAGCCGAAATAATGAGGGCCGGCCAAATATATTCTCTCATCACTGTTAAACCCCTGAGGTCAAGAGTCAAAATAGCACAGTAGGCTGCAGCGTGCCAGAGTGACTGATATGGCTATGTTATTTTGGGCTTTTTGCTTCTTTAGAAATTGAAATAAATAGAGTGGTTATTTGAAGAAGATTTTCTAAACGAATTTTTAAATTTAAAATTGTATACGTCATTCATATTAACATCTCCGTCATACACCACGGTCTCGAAAAACATAAAACACACATAAAAATTATTAAGCCTCAAATTGGGGAAGCTATTTCTGGTTGGTCCGGCCCAGTTTCACTTTAACAGCACACGGTGAGAGAGCCCAGAGCCGTCCGCGGCCTGTTTGTTTGCTCGTTGGATTTTAGTACCACCTCGTGAAGCGAAGCGAGGCGCAGGGTGGCCGGGTCACTATAAGAGAGGCGCCGCCGTGCGAGGAAAAAATAACCCGTCCCTGCGGGGGTGAGAGGCGACTCGTTGATGATCGTATAGAGACTGACGTGTCGCGCCGACACCCACAAACCGAACACGTTTTGCCAAGGTGCGAGCGATGTCCCACTCCTACTTCTGGGTGGGCTCGCGCGCCAATTTTTGGAAGGCCTTGAACCCTCTGGGAAACGGGGCCTACACGACAAGACAGCTAACCCCGTTTCGCAAGCCTGGTTTTTCTACAGATCCAAGTTGGGAAAAAAGCATGTTTATGCCGATTTAGTTTTTAAAATGATATATTCTGCTATCGGTTTATATAGATTTATTATTTTAAATTTAATATATATTTATAAGTATATATTTAATTATACGCAAAAGAGATGGTATTTGTAATATTATTTTAAATATATAGCAGTTCTATAAAATATAATATATAATATATAGTATTACGAATTCTATCGGTACAGATTGGTACGGTAATGATCGGTATTTAGACCGGTACGGAATGTAAGAGTACCTTGTACCGATTTAGAGGCTGGTACAGTATAATACTGACCTATATCGGCCAAACGGAACAGTATCGCTAACTTTGGGACAAAAAGCCATCTTGAGTAGGGTTGCATGCAATCAAAATGGATATTGTTTATCTTGTGTTCATTTTGTATCTTGTTTCGTATTTTTTTTCTCAGAATAGGATACGGATATCGTTTGTATTTTTTGAGTCGGACACGAATAATGCCAGACACTTATTTCTCTGTTCTGTATTCGTTCTTTCTCAGAGTCGGACACGGATATTGCTTATATTTTTTCTCGAAGTCGAATATGAATAATACCGGATACACATTTTTCCGTTCTGTATTCGTTTCATAAGCCTTTGGATGGCCGTTTGGATGAAAATTATCCACTTCTTTTGCACTCCTACACATGATATTGGACAATAGAGTGCAATCAGAGCGAACACAGAGACTAATCTCCAATATGTCGAAGGAAGACCACTTAGTTTTCCCCGTATGTTTAGATGTAACAATCCACCTATATGTTATTATGTTCCTAAGTGAAGTCATAATAGATTTTCTCATATCACTTGATCTTGATATACGGGATGTGTACGAGCGGATATCGCTCATTTTGTATCCTATTCTATATTTTTTCCACAGAGTCGGAGTCAGACACAGATAGTACCGGATACTCATTTACTCCTTTTGTATTCACTTCACAAGTCTTTAGTTGAATAGAAATTATCCGCTCTATTTGCATCCCTAATCTTGGCTGTTGAGGTTGACTGGTCAGAAGTTATCTTGGCTGTTGAGGTTGACTGGCAGAAGTGCTAACATCAACAGGCAGAAACGCAAAAAGTACTAATTTACCCTTGGTTTAGGAACGGCTGAAAAGGCAACATTTTTAGAGTAGAAATGTTTTAGAGAGCATGACTAGATATATTAGTAATGCATGTTTAAAAAAATATGCACATCATAGCACAGCAACCGCGAGCTGGATAAGCCAAATCATTGAGCGCATTTTGATACTTCTTTGTTAATAAAATTATAGCAATACATTTTTTCTATAAAATATTTTGAAAATGATATAATCTTTTTTTCAAGAACAGAAAATGTTATAATCTTATATAAGATTTTTCCAATACATAATTACACAAATTAATAGTCAAAGGGACACCTAATATGACTTTGAAATTCCAAAATGATCGACATTTATAAACACTTGGTTCTGAAATTTCAAAGGAACATACATTTATAAACCCAGAAGGATCCTTTTCGAAATAACAACAACAACAACGGAAGGAGAACATGACTGAAAAGATGTTAAACTACTAATTCTAGTTTCTTTTACATTTACACATTACACTCACGCAGTCCTAGCTAAAATCTGTTTGGACGGATCAGCACAGCATATCTCCTGTATATTGTAATATCAGATAATGGTTTATCACAACTAAACAGAAAGGGAACTTTTGTACACTTACAAGTCATCCATATTACTCTACTGTAGAATCTGTACAAAAGTTGTCGTCGTTGTTCGCAAACTTCTCGATCAATATTTCCATCATTTTCTTGTACATTGGCATGTAATGGTCATTGATCATGGTATTCGATAGTCGGATCTTACTGTAATGATCTCTCGGAGTCTCATAGATTCCAACAGTGCACTCATCAGAAGCGACAGGATCATCCGGACCAGCATCTGGAGGAGGCATGGCAACCATGTGCATGATTCTACCAGGGGGGTAGAATTGCTGCCTCTCCAAGCTGTCTGATGAAAAGGATTGCCTGTCCTCTACAGTTTTTAAGACAGCACTTTCCTCCATAATTTCCTTGGCAGCAGCTGCCTCTTCCTCCCGGGTCTGTGCCTCCACTTCAGCCTGCCGATCCAGGTCCTTCTCGAACTCAAACCACAGCTCGTCCTCGGTTATCTCGTCTTCTGCGTGCTCCCTAGAGGTTTCATGCTCACTCAGAAGAGCCTCTTCGTCTGTTTCCTCATGAACTGAAACACTAGTTGCAGTATACTGCAGCTCCTCCACGACCTTGGTGCCACGTTGTTCTACAACAAAGGACTCTGAATCCACTGTAGATGTAACATGGGTTTCTGTGGTCATTTCATCCTTAGGACTTGCAGCTACTACGCCTACACCTCTACGGCGTGCACCCATGCATGACCATGAAGACAGCGCCGACCGACTTCTAGCAACAGCCTGTGCAACATTCTGTGCTTGTTTCATCACAACCTGCATGGAAATCTTTATCAGGAAGGTTGCAAATTTGCAACAACTCATTGGGTTTGGTGGATAGAATATTTCTAGATATTAACTAGAGATAAAGCTATCACGGAATGACGGAATACACATGTTTCATGCATTGAATATTTGAAGTTTTGAACGGTATCCTTCAGCACTTTTAGTTGTTTCGTTGAAACAGCCATATCAAACTTCATATTGTACAACAGAGAATTCTTGACAATAGAAACCAGTAAGGTGCAAACATCACATGTCCTAACACATTCCCACTGAACAACAAAACATTATGCGGTACGAAATATTAATTCATCTACATATTACAGTTTACCAGCTTTTGGTTTAAATATTTTACCTGGGTTTTGCTTGAAACAGGACGTAGCAGTGCCCCAGCACCTGCAACCCTATCTCTGGCACCAGAGAAAGAATGCAGGCGAGTTCCTAAAGCAGTAGCAGACCGATAAACAACATTTAGGAAACGTGTCTGCTGTATCTGATCCCTCAAATCATTCAACCATGAAGATGCTGTTACCTGGATAAGACAGGAGGATTAGAGGCAGTGAAATTCGTTGCAGCTAAATTTTGAAAAAGGGAGACCATGGCATTGTATTCTACCCATGTCTACGGTGCATTCAAATGGACCATAAATATAACATAGGAATTGCATTTCCTCCAAAAAAACTTAAGGAAGCACATCAGCTGGGGGATAAATAGGGGAGAAACAGCACATCATGAAAATGGAGCTACCTCAGAACGGAGATCATCAATAGATGCAGTTGATACTGTAGGAACCAGATCAGCACCATTGACAATAGTGGTCACAAAGTGCTTGCCTGACTCTGCTAACTCCCATGTCATGCATGAAGCTGACGAGAAAAATTCAACTGTTAGCAAATTGCTCACTTAAATGCATACGAAACAACAGTGACATACCTGGTGCAAAAGCAACACAAATTGTTGAAGAGAACTCTTTGTGTTCTCTCAGGATGTAGGTCAGCAATGCAGCAGTACCACCACCCAATGAATGACCAACAATCTAACAGAAGAAATTCAACTATCAAAAAACAAAATAGTAGAGGATATATGATTTGAGACAAAATGACAAGACAATTTCCATCATCCATACCATATCCTAACGATCCTTATGAACATGACCAGGTATGAAACAATTTGAATTTTGCAATTCTCCTAGTGACCAAAAAATAAGTATGCTTCTTATACAGAGAAAACAAAAATGACTTGGATCACCAGGTTCAAGTTAATTGGCATGGTAAATGGATATCCATGGTAAATATTTTGCTCCTGGAGCCTTTTATTATTATTTTGACAGAAGTTTGGAGACTTTTATTGACAGCACAGAAACAACATAGTAAATTGACAAGAGAACTATGCAAAAACATCATGAACTAAAACAATTTCAAGAGCCAAACATTACTCTGAGATAGGATCCAACTAAGTATCACTTTGCAGAAACCATAAACCAAAAATAAGCATGCACCTTGATTTGGTAGTCTGGGCATTGACTGACTGCTTGACGGAGGCATGGTGTTATACCTCTTGCAATCCAGCGGGCTGCCGCGACCATCCCACAGTGCGCATATCCTAACACTAATTTGCTGACACCACCTTCATCTAATAGTGAGTGGTGAAATGGTACTACAGCACCAGTAGCAGCAGTCAGAGTGTCTTTCATGCTATGAGTCCCTCGAATCAAAACAAGAAAGGATTTGGTACACTCATCATGCAGAATTGTATGAGCGGGCTTCAAAATCTGTAAGAGTAGGATGCAAGGTAGGAATTGAGAAAAATACCAGGCAGTTATATTTCTAGAGTAAAGTCCATTACCGGTCCTTAAACTTTTTATGCTGTGTCATCCCGGTCCATAGACTTTTAAAGTATGCCATCCCGGTCCTTAAACTTTTTATGTTGTGTCATCCCGGTCCATAGACTTTCAAAAGTGTGCCATTACAGCTGGACCCGTAACAGGTGGTAATGGCACACTTTGAAAATTTAGGGACCGGGATGGCATACTTTAAAAGTCTATGGACCGGGATGACACAGCATAAAAAGTTTAAGGACCGGTAATGGACTTTACTCATAATCTATAACCACTAGAAACTAATCGCACCTTAATAAATGAAGAGAAAACAAAAAATTGCTACCAATGCTTACTCACCCCCGCCTTAGGTTCCTCAATGAGAACATCCTCTTGGGAAAATCCAGCCAATTCCAGGAACACAGGAAATGGTTTCTTAGAGAAAAGAAAGCACAAGTCGATCAGACGTCGCAGAACAATCAGCTCTTCCATGATTTCAGGTCCTTTCAGTTCAATGCAATTGCTTCCAGCATATACACTAGCGACATGTAAATTGCCCTGAAAAGTAACACCAAGATTACAATGAACGATTAATTACAAACACACCGAATGCTTTTATATCTACCAAGATACTAGTAAAGTTGCACTCAAGAATCAGTAGTTGCCACAGAATACACGAAAAGGAATAGCACATAAGGTCTGATTTCCTTTGTTGTGAACAGTTAATCAGCTCTGCATCCCTCAAATGGAAGGTATAAAACGATATGTTCATAATTCAATACTGCGCATTCATCTATTCAGTAGACAGCTTGATAGGTAGAGCACGACTATAATGCTCCCAGCAGTGGACTCGCCACAGAGACAAATATTCACCAGCAAAACAAAAACCACTTCAACCTTAACATATCGACCACTACTGCTATACTGTCTAACACCAGAACTAGTCCTCGTTCCTGCACAAAACCCACCAGCTCCAAACCTCCAAAGTTGCGATTTTTGTTCGGTATGGAGACCAATCAGCACCCAATTCACCTAATTCTTAGCACGCGACTTTCTACTTCCGATCAATCGCTAAACGGTTCTACCCTAAACCAGCAACGCAGCACGCAGCTTCGGAGACGCAATTCGAACAAAAAGAACACCCGTTTCAGATCCAAAACACATTTCCCTAGGAACGCACCCGAAACGAAGCCATGGCATTTCTCTCGGATCCGAGAAGTAACCACAAGAGACAGCCATCTAACCTGGCGGCGCATGAGGTACTTGATCCCGAAGGCGAGGTCCCCGATGGGCCACTTCCCGAGCGTCTCCGAGTAGGTGAACCGCAGCGTCTCCGCTAGCGTGCCCACCGCCTCGATCCACGTCGCCGGCGGCTGCGCCGGCCGCCGCGCCGCGCGCCCCCTCCGCCGCTTCCCCCCTCCACCTCCTCCGCCTCCGCCGCCGGCGGCGTCCTCGTGGGCCAGCCGCCGGCTCAGCACGAAGTAGAGTACCATGGCCGCGCCCACCGCCGTCGCCATCGCCGCCGTCCCCATGGCGACTCACCCCTGGATCTCGACGCGGCGAGGGGCTCTCTGTGACTCCCAAGATTGTTTAGGGACTAAACTGCAAGAATTCTCTTCGGTTTCTTCGCCGCCGCGCAGGCGTGTAGGCGTTACATTAGGCAAGCAATGGGTTGGTAATGGTTTGCCTCGCCGCGTCTGCTGGTAACAACGATAAGGAGGAGACGGGTGTTTGGCTTTACTAATCCATTGCCGGTCTTTTAATGCGGTTTATAAATTTTACTATTAATTTATTAGTCTAACAAATAATAATGTTAAAAAATTAAAAATCACCGAAAAGGTAAAAAAAGAACACTTACGGCTGTTCATTATTTAGTTTCTACTTCTGTCTTTTATTTGAAGAAGTCAGAATCCAAAATAAATATTTAGCTTTCTAAAACGGTTTTCCTACTCATCTCGCTCCATGGTAAGGCAAGAGTCACGGATGTATTATACACACCACTTCTCTGATTCTCTCGATCTCGTTTTGTGCACGCATTTATCACTCATTTTGTCTACCACTCGTTCTCTCTTTTTAAAGTTACTTCTTTCGATTACTATTATTTATTTATTATTAAAAGTCATCATCTATAGTGAAAAGACATCAGTTGTAACTAATACGAACAAACTCTAAGGCTAATGACACGGTTAGTAGTATTAATTAGCTGTCCTAATCACAATGGCTTGGATACAGCTCCCGAAAGGGCTAACGTCTTCGCTAAAAACGGATATGCTTCGTTTCTTAAGACGAATAAAATTTTCAAGTTTTGCGTACAAGAGAGCACACTATCTAGTATCCATCATTAATCTATGAGACATTTCTTATACGATCCAATGCTTGATTGTTTCGCTCTCTCTGCTAGTTGCATACGGTAGAACCCACTGGCTAGTACCATCATTAATCTGCGGAACATTTCTTCTACGGTTCAACATGTATAATTGCTTTTGAGATAACACACTTGATTGATAGGAAGTGATTACATACCGGGAAATGTAGCGAGCTTTTTTTTCCCTCCAAAACTGGCCTCTAAATGTATGTTTTTTTTTCAAATTTAACCCACTCCATCATTACGGGAATAGCGGCGGACAACACGCATCACCAACCGAGCTCCCTCGTCGTGGCAGATGATAGCGCCTAAAGTAGCACAGGCGAGCTTAGTAGGACCAGCTTGTCACCCACCTGCCGAGCCTGGGTGTGCTTGGCACCCTCCTGTCAAGCCTGGGGATGTGGCACCATCCTACCGTGATCGCAAGGAAAAGCCTAGAATTGAGCGCACAGACACACGACAAAGTATATGTTTGGCCTCGAAACTGTGAGGTAGAGGATGGAGTCGACTATGTTGCGATACTCTTTCTGATCAATAGGCTCGCCATCCTTATCTGGATCCAAAGTGGAAGTAGAAACCATTGGTATGGAGACCGGCTTGCTACTCATGTCAAAGTGTTGAAGTAGGTCCTTGGTATACTTAGTTTGATGAATGAAAATACATTTCTTTGTCAGTTTGATTTGGAATCCAAGAAGAAAGTTCAATTTTTCATCATACTCATATCAAATTATCTGCTCATAGAATTTGAAAACAAAAGTACGAGAAGAGCCACAAAAAATGATGTTATCTGCATATATTTGAACCAAGAGAAAACCACTACCATGCCTAAGGATGAACAATGTCTTATCTACCTCATCCATCTCAAATCCATTTTTCAACAAGAATGACTTAAGCATGTCATACTAAACTCTAGGGGATTTCACAAGGGCATATAGGGCTTTGGATAACTTGTAAATATAGTATGGAAACTTAGGACTCTTAAAACCAAGTTGTTGCCTAATATAGGCATCTTCTTCTATAAAACCATTAAGGATGACATTCATCTGATGTAGCTTAAACCTCTAGAGGCTATAAAGAATAAGAGTATCCTAATAGCTTCTAATCTAACAACTGGAATAAATGTTTCTTCAAAGTCTAAGCCTTCCACCTGAGTAAAAGCCATGAGTTATAAGTCTAGCCTTATTTGTAACCACTACCCCATCCTCATTTTGTTTGTTCTTGAAAACCTATTTGGAAGGCACGTATGCTGCACCGGTTTGGTCATCCCATTCGGGATAAGTCCTCTGGAGTGCTACATGGGTGGTTACGGTGGTACAGACAATGCTCAGCAAATGCGCTTGAACATGTCATGAGGGCTTACCCGCTCTTCATGTTCAGATGGATCATGTTTTCTACGACTCAGGGAGACTCACTGTACCCTAGCTACATCCACATCACTGAGCTCCTAGTCGATGACGAGCCTTAAGAGGTCCTGATGTATAGCTGGAGCTCGGCTGTTATTTGCGCGATCTATAGGGTTTTGTGCAGCGGCTCACAGCGTGCCACTGGCGTGCCTAACCTTGCCGGCTGTTACATCTTGTTCGAGCTATGTCATCTTAGCACTTCTCTGTTGGTCGTTTGTACTTTTGGGTGCTGGCGATGGTGACAACCCGGTGGACAGACTCACCATGGGTACTCGCTGAACTACCAACGTGCCAGGATGATCCAGGGAGAGGCTACGATGAGCGTCCTTGAATTTTCACAACACGTTTGAAACCTTGAACGAAGGTAGCATCATGTGGACGATGTGGACCGCATAGTTCATCTCCAATACGTTCCTTTCAAACTGTCAGAATAGTGTGAGCAGGATAGGGAGTACTGACTCATAACCTGCCACCTTATTTTCTCCCATATGATGGAGCCGTACACCCCTAACGAGTCATGAGACTGTTTGGGCTTCACCAGTAGGTGCCACCAGCACTGTGTCCACCACTACCCGACCACGTTCACTTGTAAGTTAATTTATTTGTTACCTCATTGTGTACTGTTTGTTGCGTACCATCCATATCCGCTTTATTTCCCAACTGAAGTAACAGATCCATACCCCCTTTTTTGCAGGCAATCAAAGAATGGACAGAAGAAAGACAAGTGGAGGGCAACACAGGCCCCATGGACACAGGCCTAGGAGTAGTCGGCGAGGACAGAGGTTGAGCAGGAGGGACCACCGTACGACTCAGACATGTACCGCTTTGTACTTAGAGTGGTACGTGTTGTGAACCCGTTGCAGACTTACACGTCTCCCTATGCAGCCACGCACGCAGACAAGCTGGCACTCGACCCAGACCGACACCATGTTACACAGCAGGACAAAATGGTAAAAAAACTTACAGTTTGTTTTTATATTTATATCCTACGCAAAATACATTATTTTCATTGCTTTTCATACATGTTGTCTTCGTACAGGATGTTCACATCAACACTACTCTACTCCCATCTTCATCGCGAAAGCAGCCTGAGCCCAGACCATCCTCGCCGGGCGGACGGGAATGAGGGGGCACTGTACTTTCATCATCACGGAGATAACCCAACACATAGGACACCACATGTACCAACATTGACTCCCTTGTCCAAGATTGCAAGGTGTTGTACAACACGTACACACCCGCGAACCACCCACATCTCTAACAGCGTGATGTGTGGTACGATCGAACATACGACAGCTACACGGTCCATCAGTACAGTGTAGATTACGAGGCATCGGGCTTCGTTGCGACCGAGTATTATGGACTGGAGTACCCAAGAGGTTCATCGTTCGTACAACGCACGACACCAGTGCTTACACTTACTGGTTTCATTTCATTTCTACCTTATGTCGGCTTAACGAAACGTTTTTCCCTCCGTAGGATGCCGGCAATTATGTGGACTAGGTGCAGCAGATGTTTAGCTGTCTAGCCATGGCTGCTCAGTACTAATTAATTATAATTAGTACTAATTAAATATAATTATCACTAATTAAATAACTAATTAAGCCTACAGTGTAGCCCAATCCAGATGCCGCAGTGAGCTCCCAACCAGTGCTTACAATTACTCGTTTCATTTCAGTTCTACCTTATGTCGGCTTAACGAAACGTTTTTCCCTCCATAGGATGCCGGCAATTATGTGGACTAGGTGCAGCAGATGTTTAGCTGTTTAGCCATGGCTGCTTAGTAGCTAATTAATTATAATTAGTACTAATTAAATATAATTATCACTAATTAAATAACTAATTAAGCCTACAGTGCAGCCCAATCCAGATGCCGCAGTGAGCTCCCCAAGCTCGGTGCACCTTCTGAGCTTCCTTGGCTTGATGGTGTCCGGAGGAAAAAAAATTGAAAAAAAAGTGATTACTGTGCCACTTCCGTTAACAGTTCGCTACATTGTGTCTTCCACTTATATTTCTCTTCGGAAACACAGATTTCTTCACAACCACAGATCTACGAACCCTTCGAGGTAAAAGAAAAAGAAACACACGTAACGAGATAAATTTCTTATTTGGCGATGAGCCAAGTGTGCATGGTTAAACAGTAAAAAAGTTTGGCCCTTTGAGGTACAAAAATTTCTTGGCTAAGCATTGGCACAGAGCCGTACTGTTTTTTCTAGTGGCTGCTCTTCTTCTATTCAGATACTCCTTCCAGTACTACACTAGTGTACAATCTGTTCAGAGATTGTTAGTCTGATGCAAGATGGCCCCTTAAAATGAGAAACCTGCAGAACAATCACCAGCTCACACACAGACTAGCTGCATCTATTCAGATACTAGCAGTCAGCAAAAGACAAGGTGATCAGATCATCAGAAAGCACATGTATGCTACACATTTTTTTTTTACCAATAATCGTCTGGAATCAAAGAGAGCAAATGGGCACACATTTCTTTGGCATGAACAATTTGATTAGATCCGTCTATTTTGGTACTAGTGCTTATGCTTATTACTTGCACTTCTTTTACACTTTAATTTGCTACTACAAGTTTTTATACCAACACATAAATCACCAAGAGAGAAGAAGTAAAAAAAGAATAAAAATGACAATGGAAAATTAAAAATACACAGGCCACAATTAAATCACCGTCCCCCCTAGTGTGAAAAACAGCGCATAAACTCGGCAGATCTATCCCACATTCTCACCACAGTAGGAGCCCGGGGAGCATGAGAAGCAGCAGCGTCGCCGCCGGCGACGAAACGGAAGCGGCCGAGCTGCTGGCGTAGAACGGCGGCGGCGGGCTGTAGTAGTAGAAGGGGAAGTAGGGGAGGAACGGGTTGGGCGGCGGCGGCGTTGGGTAGACCCCGCCTCCACTGCCCTGAGACCCGCCGCCGCCTCCCCCGAACGATCCGCCAGTCGGCGGGGGGTAGAACACACCGCCGCCGCCGCCTCCTCCTCCGCCACCGCCGTAGGGAGGAGGGGGCGGGGAAGAGTAGACGATGGTGCCTCCGCCGCCGTCGGAGGGAGGAGGGGGCGGGGAAGAGTAGACGATGGTACCTCCGCCGCCGCCGTTGGGAGAGGAAGGGGGCGGCGGGCACTGCGACGTGGGGGTGACCGGAGGAGGGGGAGGCGGGTAGTAGGAGGGGTTGCAGGGGTTGTCGCAGGAGGCGCAGAGGGTGCAGGTGGTGCCGTCCTTGAGCACGATGGTGGCGCCGTCCTTGAGCGCGGCGGCGCCGGGAGCGGTGGCGCGCGCGGCATTGAGGAGCAGCGACGAGAGGAGGAGGAGGAGGAGGAGGACGGGGAGGGGAGCCATGGGAGGTGGTGGGGAGAGCAGAGAGCGGGGGAGGTGATGGGGATGGGAGTGGGAGTGAGCGGAGTGGAGGGGTACTTCATTTTGAGGGAGCGGCAGCGCAAAGAAAGGTGGCGTGGTCGGTGGTCGGCGGCGCCGCGCGTTGCGCACCGCTTACGTTAGTTTTAGTTTTTGTTTCACGCTTTCACATTCCTTTTTCTACCACCTTTTTGTTTGTGTAAAGAAATGGTTAATTTGCAGGCACAGCGCGTGAAGTTAACGAACTACTTCGTACTGAGTTTTAACTTCCCTCTTAAAAGAACAAAATTACTGGAGCAGTAGGTGGCACGCATTCTTCGCATCCTGCACGTGAACACTCATCGCCAACTAAGGTCTAATAGCGCACGCTACAGCTTCTGGCCTTCTTACTATATATAATTATATATGCGGATGGATGCATACATACATACAAACATACATACATACGCACGCTGCATCGATCGCAATGGACTGATCCATCCATTTGGATCTTCCCAGATCGATCCGTTTGACCTTTATCAACTGTGGCCTGGCACGCCACACTACTGCATCCCGATCACGCGTGCACCGTGGCGTGCAGCAGGGGCGGATCCAGCGGTGGGGCGGAGGGGGCTCGAGTCTCCCCTATCGCTACCGGACCCTTGGAGCCCCCTTAAATTTTTAGCCATGGATGTATAATGTAGAAGGGGTTAAGGTCGAGCTGAAGGTACTTCAGCCCCTCCAAAAAAAATTTCTGGATCCGCCACTGGCATGCAGGAAAGAAAGATGCGATATTGATGGCGGCCGGACACGGCGGATCTATGGACGTGTCGTCGTGCTGGAACGATCGGCCGGCATGGACCGTGGTGGCGTGGACTCGATCTGGAGGGGTACGCGCGCGTCGGATACGTAAGCAAGTGCGCAAGGCTACCAGTCCAAACCGAGGCGAGAGCACGCAGCGGCAGCAGGTGTTGTCATGGTGCGGAGCCACCTCCCAGCGAGCGCGGACGACTGCCCGGGATAAGCCACGGAGGTCGTCGTCGCCGCCGGGCAAGACACAGACCACGGCGAGAGAGACGTCGTGGCTATAGAGTCTTAACTTTGCTGGCTCCACCGCCGGGTGTTGCAGTACGCATGAGCTCCGGAAGCTGCGTCGACACACCACGTACGCGAGCACACACAAGGGCCGGATGGTACGACTACGTACCGTGCCTGTCTGGGCGCGCGTGGAACATGAGTGCAGACCGCCGGCACAGGCGACGTTGTCCCTGTGCGCGCGCCGGCTGAATAATCGCTCAGCATGCATGATCACTCAGCCATCAGGAAAGGAAATTAATAAATCTGCATGCATGTTGCTGTTAGTGATTAGGACGGATCGATTGATCACGGGGGCCCAAAGCGGCCAGACGCGCATGTGCGCGTGTGCTGTCTAGCTTGAATGTTAGGCAATTTTGACACTATTTGTCACGTAAATACTTAGCCTTCAAAGCATCGTAATTCTATTTCTGACCTTCTTCCCAAGCGTGGGACTGCCAATGGTGTATATTGGCTTCATAGAGATGACAAAATCATCCGTCATGAGAGGTTCTGGTGCCGCTAGTGGAGATGAAGTGCCTAGGTTAATCTTCGGTGCTCATCAAGACGCTAGTGCAGGAGAAGATGTCAATGAGGAAGTGGGCGATGGAGACCTCAGGAGGCGTGTGGAGAATTTTCAGCCAAACAAAGGTGTGGAGAGGTGGTGAGCCACCTGTGTTGATTGTCACGACTACCTTGCGGAGCAGGTGGAAGAAGTGCATAGCGAGGAGAAGGAGGATGTGGAAACAGCCAGCTCTAGAGAGGACAAAGATAGCGAGGCTACAATGGGAGGTGTGTTAAGTAGTGTTGTGATCACCGACGTTGCGTATGTGTCGTCCAGACAGGATGACATTACAGTGGCATCCCTAGTTCTACCACAGGCGGAGGAGGTGGAGTGAAGGCTCAACGAGGGCACTCTCATTTTAGGGCAGTGCTTCCCTAACAAGAGTGTTGCCCAGTAGGCTATTAATAGATACGCCGTCAACATTAGCCGGACATATCGAATGCACAGGTCCAACCTGGACACCTACATCGTCAAGTGTGTCGACGGGTCATGTCCTGGTAAGGTCCGTGCACAGCTGTTCAGGGGCACTGCCACACACTTCCGGATAACGGTGCTGAAGGATCACAGGTGTAAGCTTGCCCCCGGTCCACACAGTAGGTCGGGCCGTTTTCGCACTAGTCCCCTGAATGTCAAATTTATTTCCATACCAAAAATGCGCATATGTATCTAGGAGTATTTCGGTTTGTTGCATCGTGCATGATGTTATTCCTTATGCACATAACAAAACCCTATGCGCCGTGTTATTCCCAGGTTTATTATAAAGTCTATTTTAATTCGTAACATCAAATCTCGTCGTCTTTTCGCATTCAATTCTTCGTGTGCTCAATATCACTTACCTTCGTACTTACCAATCGTTGCTATCTTAGTCATCCTCACAAAATTTTTCATAAAATTTCTTACACTACAACAACATACGACGATCACAACATGTTATTATGAATCTAACATATTTTGTACCATCCACAGTGTACGAAAATCACAAATGGATCAATCATTACATCGCACTATCACTTACCTTCGTACTTACAAGTCATTGACGCCTCAATCGTCCCCACAAAATTCTTCCAAAATTTTTTTGTACTACAACAACATACGGCGATCACAATATGTTATTGCAAGTCTAACAGATTTCATACCGTTAAGAATCTACGAAAATCACAAACGGACAAACTTACCTACATTGTCTGTCTTTTTATTTCAAAAAAATAACAATATACAAATAAGATTTGCTACATGTATTATCTACACTATGTAAGGAGTTTTCAAAATATTTGCACCTCATTTTCTATATTACAAAATTCGTGCAAACTCTACATATAAATAAATTACGGACAAAAATTCTTAATGTTTATAATTACAAAAAAGTTACACAAGCAAGT
Organism: Dendrocalamus latiflorus; assembly: GCA_017311315.1. Classification (NCBI taxonomy): domain Eukaryota; kingdom Viridiplantae; phylum Streptophyta; class Magnoliopsida; order Poales; family Poaceae; genus Dendrocalamus; species Dendrocalamus latiflorus. The sequence continues at coordinate 3,850,814 of CM029670.1, read as the reverse complement.
AAACAAGACTCCACAGAAAAATCATAATTTTAAAATCTCATTCCCTATATCTAAAAATTATTACAAAAAACATTTTGAATATGTTTCCATGAATAAATAGAAAATTTGCATTTATTGTGGGACTGCACAAGCGTACCAGCGGATCACGAAGACCAGCACACCAACAACACATTATTTTTCCATGTATTGTAGCACCATGTGGTCCGAAAGTGCATGATTACCAGTATAGCATCGTGCGGTCCAGGAGTGCATGATGCTACAGTGTTAGCCATGCGCTCCCCAACCGTATTTTATGTACAGTGCTGGAGTGGTGCGGTCTTAGGGTGCATGACTATAGTCCTACACTTCCAGACTGCACCACTGCACACACATTGCACTCATGTAGTCTCGCGCTCGGAGAGAGAACTAAAAATAGAATTACCTTGATTCGAAAGTTAAATTTAGTATTCACACAAAATTGACCAAAATTCGTCGAGCTCAGCTCGTTGCATGCCCCGTCAAAAAGCACCAGTCAACACACAGGGGTTGAATTCAAACACGGTCTGAATGGGCGGCGTCAACACTTCTCTCGTTGACTGATGTACTGCTGGTGTAACTAGATTGCGCCAGTCAGAATTGGCGTGTCAACAACTATTGACGGGCGACTGTACAAAACCACACGAGTGATGAGTGAAGAAGAAGTCGATCCGACGGCTAGGTAATTCCCCATGTGTCATCAAACCGCCTTTGGAACGTGCACCTATAAATTCGCCATTTCGCATGAACATCATACATAGCTACAAACAAATGTACGTGGCCATACATACATACTTAAAGTAGAGCTATAGAGGAAACTGGACCTTTTTGTTCTTCTCAAAAGTAACCGATCCTCCCCTCCAAGCTCTAGAAAAAATGAAATGGAGCAATCTTTCTCCCATAACAAATAGTATCTTTACACCTCAGACTCATCATCATCATACAGAATTGTATGAACGGTCCATCATCCAGAACACACGTCTCACATGGGGTGGGGGCAAGCAAGTGGGTATGCGTAGCTGCTGCCAAACTGATTGGCGAGCATAGCGAACTCCCATCCTTGCAGTCCAGGCACCACGCTGCAGCGCGTAAAACTGCTAGAAATAGCGAGAGGAGTAGGAGACGCGCGGTGAGGTGGTGGTGGGGTTGGTGGTGTCTGCCTTCGAATCTTGGCGCATGTGAGTGACGGGTATATTAATCGGGCGGATCTGATTGCTTTTGATTTAAACTTTTGATAAAATAAATATAATGTTCTGAAGAAAATATATAGTAACGATTGAAAGGAGTAGCTATAGGAACAAACTTTGAAAAATAACTTTAGAAAGACACTGACACGAAGGAGGTGACGAAGGCTGGCCGACGGCTTTTGAAAGTGACCTGGAGAAGTGTGTTAAAGAAACCATTTTTAGAAGCCAATATGTTCAAATCAGTTTTCCGCTACTCTAAGCAGAATCCAGAAGGCGAAGCTAGTCTAAACACCCTCTGATTGAGAGCTAGAAATAAGCTTGCCAACTGGGACATGCTTGGTTAAAGTAGAAGCTATTGTGCGGAGGGCAAAGGCTCGAGGTAGCAATGGTATGCGTGGATGGATGTTGCAGTTTGCGCAGCTCGACACTCTTCACACACTCTGCTTTGGGCCTGTTGGATCTGGCCTTGGCTTTGGCTTCGGGCCAAAGAAGTCAAAGCCGGATCGAATGGAACGGATGCGGCAGCGGTTTATACAAGCCACTTCTGGCATTCACCCCCGATTCCCAATTCCTCCACTCAACCGACCGCATCACGCACTCTACATCCCCGCTAGGGTTCTGCGACTACCCATCCCAGCCTCCGTCGTCGCCCCTGCCTCCATCACCCCCCTCGTCGATCGGCCCCCGCCCCACAGGCCCCTCTACCACCGTGCCCCCTCGCCCTCCCTTCTCTCCACGCACCACGCTTTGTCTGCCTCTGCGTCGGCGTTGACGTTTGGGCTACCCTTTTCTTCTGACGCAACCTCCAGCTTCGCCTCCACCTTGGACACCGCATTGTCCTCCTTAGACGTTGTATCCATCCCCGCGTCGGAGTCAACGTTAAACGTGCCATCCTCATCTAACATCGCTAGCACCGGTGTGGTGTGTGTTGTTGTCCCAACTATCTCGTGAGGAGGCCTCCTTGTCAACAATGCTCTGCTCACCGCCCTCACTCCTGGTGTCAGCCAGCTAGAGCTACAACTCACCTCCCTTCTTGTGGGTGTCAACTGTCAGCTTAAAGTTCCATCAAATCCTTGATTGCTTGTACGCCATATCGACACGCAACGTGAAGCCAGTAGATCCCACTTTCAATACTGTGCACGAAATACTGAGGGATCTATGGTTTTACCCACACTTTTGCGGAGCCATCTATGGGACACATATTCGGTGATGGTGCCAAGCGACACACGAGTTATGCACACAAATTGGCATGGTTATACGAGCCTAAATGTGACTGCGGTATGTGACTTTGACATGAGATTCACATTCGTAGTCACCGAATGGCCCGAGTCAGCGCACAACACGTGCATTCTCCTAGACACGTTGGCCGATTACGTGCATGTATTTCCACATCCTCCATAGGTGACAATCTAACTCTATCAATTCCTTCATTCATGTCAATTTACGTCTCTCATTCTCGCACACGCATCCTGTATTGGTACCGTAGGGAAGTACTACTTAGTCGACTCAGGATATCCTAACAAGATAGGGTATGTAGTGCCATTCAAGAACCGGAGATACCACGTAGCAAAGTTTGCAAATGGTGGTCGACCGCATGGGTGCAAGGAGATGTTCAACTACCACCATTTTCTCCCTACGCAACATCATTGAATATGCGTTCGGGGTGTGAAAGATGAAATAGTTCATCCTGCAACATATATCGGGCTTCAACGTGCTAACAAAAAAAGATAATTTATGGAACAATAACTTTGTACAATTTCATAATGGCCTTGTACTAGGATTTCGAAAATCCCCACTTGGGCCCGATTACGTAGGATTCGAACCAACAGCACTTCTGATGTGGGTGTACTTCTATCGAGGATGTAGATATAGATCACATACGTGATGCTATTGTGGACGCTTTTGCCGCATGACATTATTTCGACTGCCCTACACTACGGGCCTATTTGGTTGCCTGCATGCGGGTGGCTCGCACCAGCGTATGCAGGGAGATGGTGTTTGGTTGGCTGCGGAGAGGAGAGAGCCTGCACGAGCGGATGCAAAAAAACAACTGGAGCCAGACTGAGGAAGAACGCGGCTGAGGAGCTTCCCTCCTCAGCCTGGCCACGCTCATGCAGCCCGCATCAGCTCATGCAGGCAACCAATGCATGTACCTGTTAAAGTCCTTTTGTATGTTTGGGCATTGTGCACGAGCTGACTTGTGCATTGTGATTTGTTCCTAATTGCGCGCGTTCAATTTATATGGGCTAATTAATATGCTCGTTAAATCAGCAAAAAGCTAAAAGACATCAGTCCAAAAGAACAATACGACTTTTGCATTAGCTGTTATTATTTATCAGTAACGGCCATAAAACCATCAGCCAAAGCCAAAAGCCACCCGCAAAAGGTAAAAAAACACGTTTCCTTTAATTACATGGTTCGCTTGTGTATTGCAATTCGTTTCTAATTGTGCGTGTTCAATTTTACATGGGTGAATTAATACGCTTGTTAAATCAGCAAAAAGCCAAAAACATCCCTCCAGAAAAACAATACAACTTTTGTATTAACCGCTATAATTTATCAATAACAGCTATAAGTCAATAATCAAAGCCAAAAGACACAAAAAAAAACGAAACACGCCGCCTTTACTAGTACTTTGGTTGTTGGTCCATGGGGGGAGGCGAACGGGCGATGCGCTTGTCCAGGGAACGATCTACCGCAGCAACCAGGTAAGAGCATCTCCAACAGTAGAGCTAGTTACTAGCTCTAAGACAACTTCTCCAATAGTACTAACTTTTAGTACATAGTTCATAACATAAATAGCCTCACATGACACTCTCACATAATCTTGGAATGTGTGTATGAGACTAGCTCTTGATCAAGAGATAGCTTTTCTCTCTCTTCTATTAAAATATGAAATAATATGCTTAGAGCTAACTCATAAGTTACTGTTAAAGATGCTTAATAGGACTAATGTACTATGTGATATATGACTTCCATGTTGATAGTGGAGGTCCTACAAAATTTACACTCTAGACAAGTCTCATGGGCGCATGAGTTTGCTAGTACTATACAGCAATTTAATTTTCCAATCTCAACCTCCAGCTCCTACTGTATTAATGAGTGAGTTTTTTCTATGTGATTTATAGGGAGCGATCAATATGGCTTCCATAAGCTGGCTGCGGCTTATTTGTTACTATTCATAAGTTTCGTCTTTTTCTGAATTTTTAGCTTTTTGTTGAGCTTTTTTGGTGGTTCTTTTTTCCCCGTATTTGTTTGTATTATACGTAATGGGCTAACAAATTTTTTATTTTTAAATTTTTTTAAATTTAATTATGTTAAATAAGCCTCTGTCAGCTACAGTGTTTTTTTCAGCCAGCTACAGTGTTTTCAGCCATAAGCCATGAGCTTTTCAGCCGAACCGATCACCCCATAGTTTATAGCTATGGCTTATGATTTTTGTTTCAAGATTAAATGTTTATGCAAATGAATTGAATGTCGATAGACCACTTTAAAAAGATTGTCTCAATAAGCCGCTTTGAAACGGTGGAGAAGAAACCGTCCTATTTGTTTGTTTGAGGGAAACCATAAGCCAAAAAGAACTCGGCCAAGGCTGGTTTCGTATCTGCTTTGGCCTTCTGAATTTTGTACTATGCTACAGTAATTTGATTTTAAACGGTACGCCTTTTTAAGACGGGGTCTACAAGTTTATTGTAGTAAACATTGTACCCACTAAAATCATATGCTCCCTCTCCATATTATTTTTCACAAATAGCTAGAATTTAAAAGACAAAAGTCACAGCTTAAAAGAACCCATTGCAATATAGTTTGCATTTGTTATTTTGTAGTATGTAAATCTTTCTAAGTAGTCCATTTTTTTCATGCCAATAATTGATTAACACTGTGGCAAGCAACCAGCTGATGCTGATCCGTGATCAATTAGATAGGTTATAGTTTATTAATGTAATAAATAATTATTATTTAAAAAATCAAAAACTAAAAGTCACGAAAAAACAAGAAGAAGAGGGCTAATGTCGCGAAGAGATGAGACACACCAGCCGGGTCCGTCCGTGCCAAGTCATGTACTAATTGATGGAACGCATACTTTTTGCTGACGCTCACGTGCAAGGATAGAAAGCTTACAAGCAAAGACACTACCGGCGGCCATGGAGGAGTGATGGACTGGGCATTCGGCACTTGCCTCACCGTGTACTTTCCAGGAAACCTTTGGTTGCCAATGGCCTTTTCTTTTGCCTGGCGGCTAACTGCAGGTCTCGATTGCATCTTTACTTATGCCGCAATCTACTCCTTACGTAGTACCATTTCTCTCTCTCTCTCTCCCTCTTTTTGGCGTAAAATAGAGCTCGTTTCGTTTCGCCGTCATTGATTAGTCAATTACTAGTACGCTGCACACATGTGTAGGCGTGATCGTCAGGCAATTAACAAATCATTTCAAACGTGGAACGGCATGATGAATGGAGAATATATATATATGTTGCGACGCCAATGATATCCTGACAGTGATGGTTTGGATGCTCACATATTGGGGGTTTTCTTTTGATTTTTCTTACTGTGCTCGCATGCATGTGTTCGAGGAGACCTGGACCTCAAGAATTGACTGCTGTCGCTGGTGATGGTATCCCTTCCATTCCATGATGCTGACTTCTCCTCAACGGATGAATGGCTTCAACTAATCACCCACCATGACGGCTTTAATCATTGATTCTGACGAAATGAACATCCGTCACGTCTCTGGTGCTGATCGATCGTCTCGATCGCCGCCGCATCACCATCCTACGAAGGATTGGGATGTCCTACTAGGGAGCCAAGGATGTTGTCATCGCCTAGAGGTGCTCAATGGGTTGGATCTTATCATGTTGGCCCACGGCTCACTACTATTAATCCGGTCTAAACACGATATGATCCGTTTAGCTCATGGGCCGTACTGGCACGGTCCACCGGCCCGGTGAGCCATACCGGCGCGGTCCACTAGCCCGATAGACTATGCCGTACCTAGGCCAAGAGGGCGGCACGCCAAACAACACGGCATGACCCATTTACGGTCGTGAGCCATGCCAACCTGGCCCGACCTGGTTGGCAACGGGCGTAAATGGGCCATGCCAGTACGGCACAGCTCGGCCCGTTGAATATAGCCGTTTTTTTACCATTATGATGTAAAAAATTTGAAAAAACAAGCAAAAACTCAAAAAAAATGAAACTTTTTCTATAAATAGGGGCATTTGGCCTCTATGCTCCACACCTCAAATCTGACTCTCATATCTCTGTCTAGCTATGAAAATCCTGTAGTGTCTGTGCAAATTTGGCAAAATTAGTTAGAAATTCGTGCAAAATTCAGAAAATTCAAAATTCTTCAAAGAATTTTCTGAGAGCTACAGAAAAGGTAATAATGCTGCCTTATTTTAATTTTTTTGCTATTATGTGTTGATTCAATAGTAAGTTGGTTGTACTTTACTATTTCAATTTACAGTTGATTCAATAGATAACTACGATTTTCAACTATTCTAATTCGGCTTCATGGCGGATGATATGCAATTCTTTCAAGAAGCATATGCATCTGCGGAAGGTCTACATCCACATTGAACTGAAGGGACAGAAGAAGCGACGGCCCCGTCGGTGTAGAGTCCAATCGATCCATCTTCTGCTGGCTGAACGAGTGCATCCACAACCCATAACACGAGTGCAAAAAGAACAAGAGCTACTACATCAAGAGTCTGAAATGATTTTGACAAGAAGTTCAAGACCGATGATGATAGGAATTCAATGAGGTATACTGTTTGTAAAATTTGTAGTAATAAATTATCTGCAAAATCTACAATTTCCTATATTTTTTTGTAATTTTCTACAATTTTCCCTTAATTTTCTATAATTTTATGAATTTTGTCCTCTTTTTCTCGGCTTAATAGGCCAATTGTGCCGACAAGGCCCGTTACGCCCCTACCGTGCTTGTGCCGGCACATCACGGTCGTGGGCCATGCCTGAGCTCACATCGCGACCCGTGGGTCAGTACATTACGATCCGTTTATTTGCCAGGCCTAAACGGACTGTGCCTAAACGTGTCATGCCTGAACCAGATCTGTGTCGTGTCGGCCCGACACGGCCCAGTTGATAGCTATATCATCGTCTTTCACATTTCATAATGCACTAGTTGCTATTTTTTTTTGAAGATCCTTGATTGACCTGAAATTTGGCCATCTCTTCTTACGACTATTTTTAGCTCCCAAGGATAACTCCATGAACTTTAAATCAGACTAGCTCTTTGCTGAACGAGTGCATTCTTTTCGGCTGTGGATGTGACTTTTGGCTTATGGTTTTTAAATTCTTTGTCCATTCGCGAAAGACAGTACATAGAGAGAAATAGTCTGTCCATTCGCAAGACCGTATGTAGAGAGAAATAGTCATATGCAATTTTGATCAGTACAGCTAAATTTAGCATAATATCTATTACAGTCTACTTATAGCTAAAAGTAAAAAAAAAGTCAGCTACCGGTGCTAAAACTGAAAAGTCAAAGCGAACGCCTTTACCGAACCGTGAGCTTGAGTTGTCTCTGACACGTGACTTTGGGAGTTTAGTTGTTACAGCCTTTCAGGCCTCTAGAGGTAGAACTGCAGCAGTGAATGGTCTTCAATAAAATGGCCCTGTAATTCCAATCCCAATTGTGAACTGTGAACATTTCGGCTGCCTTGTCACCGTAGTTGGAATATGGAGGCCCAGTTTGTCTCATTTCTCTGTTGGGCCAGTAAGCTCGGACCGTTGGTCCTGTCTCCCGTGAACGACTCGTTTTCTCCTTTGTTTCTGTTGAGAAGTTCCTTTTTCTTCTTCTTTCTTTTTAGAACTTGAGAAGAAATTCTAACTTAATACACGGCTCATGTTTGACATGAGGGGTAGTTGGGTGTATGACCAAATTGATTGAACTGACGTACACAGATGTAGTAGTAGTAGGACTACTATTATGGGGGTGTTTGGGACTGCTTCACTCCACATTTTTCAGCTTCGCTCTATGTTTTTTAGCTAAACAGGTTCAGCTCCACGCACTCTATTCGAGGAAAAAAAAGGTGGAGTTGTGAGAGCACCTAAAGGGGTGCTCCACAAACTCTAGGTTTTTTGTGAAGCTGCTCCACGGTAGAGTTTGTGGAGCAGTTCCAAACACCCCCTATATATGAGTGATGCTTCTTAGTAGCTAATGTGCTATTTAATGATGCTAAATGTCTGGCAAGCTGGGACCAATCGATGGACCACATACATAATGCAAGGAGCCAATGCCCGCTCTGGCCTCATCAGGTCCGCTAGCTTTTGCATAACTACACCCCTCTTTGCGGAACAGGCCGAATCAACTGTACTTTCCTCATGCATACGGGAAATACCCAATACAGGAAACAGAAACCAGGAGGGTAAGAAAAACACGGACCGATAAGATAACCTAACCATTTTTTTTTATTTCGAGAGTAGATATCCTAACTTCCTTTTCTTTTGAGAGTAGATATCCTAACCTTTTGGGTTAGCATCGAATCTATTTAACCAGTAAATTTAGGTGGTGAATATTTGGGTTTTTTTTGTGGCTTATAGCTGAAAAGCACGGTAGCTGGCACTGTAGCTGACATAGGCTTATTTAGCATAATTAAATTTAAAAAAATTAAAAAAATATATAAAAATATGTTAGCCCATTATATATATAATACAAACAAATACGGGAAAAAGATCTGGTAAAAAAACTCAATAAAAAGTTAAAAATTCAAAAAAAGATGAAATTTATAAATAGTAAAAAGTAAACCGAAAGCTAAAAGCTGAAGTTAAAACAATCACAACCTAATTAAGTTCAAATAAACAGGGCCATAGCGAGCGTTTCACCACCCACCCAACCACCGTTCACGACCGAAAGGACGGCGAGCTCAATAAATCCGGGGGGTTCGTGGGCCCTCGTGCGTGAGCGAGAGCGGACGCGGACGCAGGAACACATCACGCATGCCGCCACCGTGCGTACGGGACGGCCATTAGTGCGGGGAGCCAGACACCCAGCGACCAACCTTCTTCCTTCCTTAAATGAGATGCTTCTGCGCGCTACACTAGTACTCCTACAGTTTTGTTCTTCACATGCTTCCCCCTCACTGTTTCTGCAATTACCGATGCTACTACGTCTTGCTCTCTCTCTCTCTCTCTCTCTCTCTCGACGTTGCAGTCCGGTCCATATGAGCTGATGGAGCGTACGTTTAGGAAGATTTCGTTGCTCCAGCTCAGATGCTACTGGTAGTACTACAAAAGTTAGCTTTCAGGGTAAATTATAGCCAAAAAAATCTACTTTTTTAACTATGAATTCTCGGTTTGATTTGATTTTCAAACTTCATTTATAAAACTATGCACTTTAACCTCTAAACTATTAAAACCGGTGCAAAACACCTTATTCACTGGAAAAATGGCGCTGGTTTTAGCTTCGGTGGCATCCTAATATGCAATAGCTAATGATATGACCACACCAATCAGCATAAATCGAACCAAGATCAGAGTTTATGTTTGAAAAGTAGACTTTTTTTCTACAATATACAGAGCATAATTGTTCTTCACTTGATTCCTTCAAATTTGTAGGCTAAACAAGATCTCGGGTGTATTTACTATAGAGAAAATAATAAACAACAGTCAAAACCACGAACAACCCAGCCCTCACTCTCAGGACAAGACGCGTTACCTTGAGGCATGTGAAAACCATGCATGTACTCGTAAGTCTATAAAAGTACTCCTCGTATAAGTACTTTCTGAGCGTTATACGAACAATTAGTTAGACCTCCTGCAAAATCAACGAAAGAGCGAAAATACGACGAACGAAGGATTGATTTAAGAGTAACTCCTTCTAAGCTTATCCAACAAAATCTTATGGACACATAGATGACCTGAATCAAATAGGGATTCGAGCAACTTGGGGGTCTGTGGACTCGTGGTTCCTGCTTTCTCAGTTTAGGTGTCTATCTATTATGCTGAAATAAGTTAATTTAAAAAAAATAAAAATAAAAAACAGATTAGATTATTACGGACAAAGCAAATGAATATGGTAAAAAAGAATCAATAAAAAAGCTTAAAAAAGTTAAAAGCCAGAAAAGATATAATTTAGAAATAGTGAAAAATAAACAAAGAGACAGAAGTTTAAGCCAAAATAAGCAAGGTCTTAAGCTTACTTTAGTGTCAAATCCTTGGAATAGCTAATCTTGCGGGGACTCAACTGCACAAAATAAAAAAATTCTGCCTCTCCCATCCATCATACTCGTACACCGTTTTAATACAGACACTGCTCGCAAGCTTTCATTCACCTCTGAAACGACCAAACCAAGAAACCCAGGGAGAGCCGGCCGGACCGCCGGAGGCCAAGAAGCCATGGACCGCACCTACAAGGCCGGCATCAAGGCCTACTGGAAGCGGCGCGGGTACTACGGCCTAGACGCCGCCGCCGCCCAGCGCCGCCCGCCGCTCCCCACCGCCAAGCTCGGGGGCGGCGCGCCTGCGCAGGAGGGTCCCCGGCGCGTACGCCGCGGCTGGCGCGTGCGCCGCGGCCTCGGTAGGCGTCTGCTTCGCGCGCTCTCGCCGCGGCGGTGGCTCGCGCGCCTCCGCGACGCGTACGTCTCGGCCATGCTGCGGCTGGCGTCCTCCCCCGCCGTGGGGTACGGCGCCGGCGCGCCCTACTGCGCCACGGGGCCCGAGGCCTTCGCGCGGCCGCGGCAGCTCAAGGAGTACGACGAGAAGGTGCTCGTCGAGCTCTACAAGTCCATACTCGCGCGCGGCGGGCCCCTCGCGGTCGCCGGCGACGGCGCGCCTGGCAACGCCGCAGCCGCCACCCTCCGGCTGCCCATGGTCGCCTGATCAGCAAAGTGTTTTCTGGTTTCTTTCTCCGGACTTCAGCTAGCACTTGTAACCTATTTTCTTAGAGAAACTACTATTGGAAACTTTCCGTATTTTAATTTTAAATTTTAGTAGTAGACAAATATAATAAACTTGTGATATAAATCTCACAATAATCAACATGCTACTCATCATATTTCAAAATATATGCAAGAAAAATATAGTATCAAAGTCGAACGAGCGCACAAATAACTTACTATTGAGCTTGATGAAACCCAGAAAGCAGCGCATGTTTGATAGAATACAGAACGTAGACGATGCAGTGCAAAAGCGGTCACGCAAATGCGCAGCCTAGAAACCTTATTGCCGCTCTGTGTAGATACTTTCTGTGGTAATGATTTGGAGATAGTAGCTCTCCCTCTTTCCAGGTGTATGTCGGAAAGAAAGGTCGGCGAGGTTCAGACGGCGTAGCACAACAGCATAAGTTCGTAGAGAAAAAAATATAGAAAGAATGGAGGTAGAATGCTCTGGCCTTTATAAGAATACTGCAGTTATTCACTAGTAACTACTGTAATTAAAACAGAATTATTCACTTGTAACTACCTCATCAAATCACAGATTAAGCAGTGTTAACTCACTAGTAACTGCCTCATTATTCACTGGTAATTGATAACATTCAAACCAAATAATGATAATTAAGAAGTCTCATGACCAGTTAAAAAAAGAGATATGATACACGGTTCAACAAAAAATAAGGTGGACGAAGTTACAAGTTACGCGATTTTTACGCGAAAATGCGCAAATACGAGTGCATGTGATTAGCCAAAACCCTCCTCAAGCTATCCCCATCCATGCGTCACATGATTCAAGAAATGGTATAGCTCCACCTTATAAATTGATCTTCTCCACTTTACATTAGCAATATGATACTAAATTATGTATGTTTTAGAATTATACAAAATAGGCCTTACGGACATATTTCTAACAACTACTTGTAACTTAATTGTGTACATCTCAAAATATTTTCTTTTTGATAAACTACGGTTTCAGACTTTCAGTTCTTTCTACTACTATTTCATAAAGTTTTCTGGATTTACACCTTTGGAATTACTAGTTCAGTAGTGTGCATGTGACGTGGATGACAAGTTGTGCCTAATAATGCAAGCATAGTTAACTGTCGACCATTATTGACGACGAACAGAGAAATGTGAGAACTACGCGACGGTACACACCACATGATCTCAGATCCCTGCTGAGACACGAAGTTTTGTCAACAAGCTTCCTGTTCCTGGTAGGCGGATAGTATAAACTAGCATATCTGCTTCCTTAACATACTACTGCGAAATCAAGCTGATCAGCCTTCGGTATTATACGCCCGTACATAAAGATACTTCAAAACTTCTTGACCTTAAGTTTTATTGTTATTTTAGTTTTTTTTTAAAAAAAACAGAATTTCGAAACGAGGGGCACATACCCTACCTATGAATCTATGATAGGGCCATTAACAACCGCATAAGACCTGATACTCGACCCTGATCTCCACGGACCACACCTAAGCATCCAAGCCCAAGCGGCAAGTCAAACAATCGTATTTCACTTTGGCAACAAACAGAATAGCAAATTCTTGTTCTTATTGCATACGCTCGTCATGAATCGTTGAGGCCCTATTTGGAGTGCATGGAAACGAAACCCATCTTTTTGGTCACGGTATGAAGCAAATTGCCTCTTACGCAGCGACGAGCACGGGACCATGGCCTCGGCCAGACGGCGATCGACATATCAGTAAGTGCCTCGTCCATATAGCACAAGCGGTGCCATTTTCCGTGGAATCATAGCTCCCGTCTCGCGCATTGGCCATTCGTAAACGGTCGGTAAAAGCCTGTTAGCACGTAGACGAGTAATCTTTCGTATTGCTTCAAGAAAAATCAGTGCTTATGCTTTGCTAATCACAGTAAGGGTCCACCAAATTAAAGGGTATTCGTATTAGTTTTTTTTGATGGTTTTTATCTGTAGTTGATGACTTTTAACTGAAAATAAACAGTACTAGCCGAAATAAGTCGTTTTTAGAAGGAGAGAACAAGTGGTACAAAAAATGAGGGAGAAATGCGTGCAAGGAACGGAAACGTGATGAATGAGGTACGTGATGTGCCCAAGATCCCCTAACTTATTCTCAGAATGAGACGGAAGCGAGATGAGTGAAGAAATCACTCCAAGAAGACATGTTCATATTGGCTTCTGGGTAGAAACCAATACAAACAGGGAAGAGCTAGATGTTTCTCTCTTCTTTTTTTTGTTTGAGAATTTCTAGCATATTTTTATCGTTGAGTGAAAGTTTCCACCAAATCAGGAGTGAAACCCACGAATCATCAAGTGTATTCAATATCGAGATACTCGACAAAAAAACTCTCTCTCTCTCTCTCACACATATATAGTATAAATAACGAAGACATCATGGTGTCCAGAATCCATGATTGAAACCTTCCATCCATGATTAATATTTTCCATCCATGATTGGGACTTTCCATCCATGATTAAGACTTTCCATCCCGATATATTATATATCATTGCACACATGACAGAAGAGAGAGAAAGAGAGAGACACAGAGGAGGGGGGTGGTCCTCGGCTGAGATAGAGCTGAAACAGAGGAGGGAAGGCGCCTGGGCAGGGTAGCGGTGGCGCCAGCGGGGAACAGCTGGGGAGGTGGTGGTGACTGGTAAAATGGGACCCCATGGAGGAGAGGATGTCCCTGGAGGTAGCAGCTCCAGCCGGAAGGCACTGTGGCAGGCTAGCGGCGGTGGGGAGCGGACGGGTGAGGGGAGCCGATTGGGGCGCCGATGGCTTGAGAGAGGGGAGAGCGGAATAGGGTGAGCACGAGCATGAGTAGGCCATGAGAAACTCACCGGTAGCGGTAGCTTTGCCAGGGAGATGACGAGGCGCGCCGGTGACAGGAGCCGAGGGCGGCATGAGGAGGCTCACGTGGAGGGGTCACACCGGCGGGGAAGAGCGTCGGCCGGCCATCGGGGAAGCTTTGGGGTACCGAGGTGCTACTCCCACAGTGAGGAATCGAAGAGGGGTTGCCCGAGGAGGAGTTGGCGGTGGAAATGGTGGCGTCCTATTTTGAGGAGAGTGGTCCTTGTGGCCGATTCTGGTGATGGGGCTCCAATTGAATGCAGAGGGAGGTGGAAGATTCTTGGGGGCACGCCGTGACGTTGTCGATTCGTGGAGGAGATGACCGGAGCGACAAAATTGGCGAGTAGGCTATGGCGGCGTGCACAGGCGGCTCGGATGAGTTCAGTTTGAAGGAGGAAGAAGGGGCAAGGGAAGGCACTGGGAGGCTCAAGCCTTCTTATAGGCGAGGGGGGGTCAGCTGGCTACTAGGACATTGCAGAGGCTCGCGCGGTGGAGTAATGCTGGCATGGGCGCCTCGGAGGAGTAACGTCGGCATTGAACGTGACGGCAGGCGTAGGGGAGTGGCGCCGGGGCTAGGCCAATGGTAGGGTTCCTTGCGCGGAGGTGATGGGGGAAACCAGGGGCGGGGCTAGGCGGAATCGGGCGGCGTGGGCTAGGCCGACATGATGGGTACATAATACTACAGTTAACAGGCCTGAATCAGACCAGCGGTCCGATCGGAAAAAGACGGACCTAGAGCCTAGTCCGATCTAAGCCGCACAGGTGGACCGGAGATGCAATGGACCCACCTTGAACTGGTACGAATCCAGTCGAACTGACTGGTTTTCTTACGAACCGGCATGGTCAATCCGGTTGGACCAAAACCCACAAGCGGAAAAATTGTGGAAAAGGCGTGCCCGCCAGGTTTCAAACATGAAACCTCATGCTTTAGAGGTTAGTCACGAGCTAGCCAACCTGCCTCTGTTACGTTGGTATCAGAGTTTGTCGGAACTCTCGACTCGCAAAAACATCTTTATATACTGGGAAAATTCAGCATATACCCTCTTCATAGTTCAAAATCTAGAATATACCCTCCTACACATTCAAATTCATAATATACCCTCCTCCAATCTATTTGCTTTAGAAAATACCCTCTTTATACCTTTTGAGTGTATTTTTTCATATTCTTGTGTATTGCATCACTTGAAATGACCAAAATACCCCTGATTAAAGTTTATACCCATTTTGCCCTTTTACCCTTGCAGTCACTAGGCAAGGGCGGGACCCGAAAGGGGCTAGGGTTACTCCATTCCCCATCAGGCCCGACCTGAGGCGGCGCGGCGGCGGTTCTTCGAGGCGGCGAAGCGGCTCCGGTGGCGCGGTGGCGGTTCTTTGAGGCGGCGAAGCGGCTCCGGCGGCGCGGCGGCCTCAAGGCGGCGGCGCGGCGGCTCTGGGCCTTCAACTCGGCGGCGCGCGGCTTCGATTCAAGGAGGCGCGGCGGCGGCTTCCAGACCCGGCGGCGCGGCGGCGGCTTCCAGACCCGGCGGCGCGGCGGATTCAAAGCGGTGGTGCGCGGCTTCGAGCCTTCAACCCGGCGGCGCGCGGCTTCGATTCAAGGCGGCGCGGCGGCGGCTTCCAGACCCGGCGGCGCGGCGGATTCAAAGCGGTGGTGCGCGGCTTCGAGCCTTCAACCCGGCGGCGCGCGGCTTCGATTCAAGGCGGCGCGGCGGCGGCTTCCAGACCCGGCGGCGCGGCGGATTCAAGGTAAAGCTAGTCTCTTCTGCCCATTTAGCAATAAAAACCAGAAGTAAGCAGCGTAGATTATAGAATGTCATGCTATATAAGTGGTCAAATTTTCATGTTGTTCTGTTTGCTCTGGGGATTGTGGCATATTAGGTCCAATGAATCTGCCATAGTGGTATTCTACTGTTATTTATTTGCTTACTCATTGAGATCAACCAACTATGGACTGAATAACTGACAGTTTACACATTGATATATTATTATGAAAACACAGGATGCATGGCAGGAGGTTGATCCAAATGAGTACTCTTATGAGGCAAGTTGTATTTCTTTTGTTTATTCTTTTGGTGCCTGCCCTGCATCTGAAGTTTGAAGATGCAATGCTGATGGTTCTAGTCATGATTTCAGGAAGTAGTTGCATTGGGCCTTCAACCCGGCGGCGGTTTCCAGTGTGGGCTTGCAAGCTTGAAAAGGCAGGCAGGAAGATGGATCCAAAGGAGGCTTATGTGGAGTAAGCTTCTAGCTTCATGTTTATTTTTGTGTGTATAGCTTGGTCCTTGCTGGTACGACAGTAGATGCGCTAACTAAAATTTATGAATTTTCTTTTCAAATTCCGGTAGGATTGATTTGGAAACCACGAGTAGTGTTCGCGCTAGAGTTGTGGACAAGGCTGGGGATGTGGAAGTTCATGGGAAAAGCATTGATCATTTCAGTGGATCTATTATGACTTGCGTAGAGGAAAATGTACCAAATGCTATACCAAGCACATGTAATCAAGATCCTAGCGATGCTGGTCACCCACTAATTTGCTCCATTGCAGTAACAAATGAAGGTACCACTGATAGTTCTATAAATGCTTGTGAATCACAAGGTTTAATTGATTGGTCTAAACTTGTGATTGATGCTAATGTTGATGAAAATGACGATAGAGATGTTGTTTTGGAAGAAGATGCGATGTATGAGTTTATTGGTTTGAGGGCTGAGGACGAGAGGAGGGAGGCAAGGTCTAAGGAACCAATTGTGAATCCTTTACCTCCTGAACTTGAGGCAGAGATAAATGATGCATCAATGGAGGTTGATGACAATATTGTTGAAGACATTGAGTATATGGATGAAGAGAATCCAACGATGAATGTCGGTGATACATATCCAACCATGGAGGCTTTTAGGATGGCAATGAGGCAGTATGCAATCAAGGGTCAATTTGATATATGCACTGTCCAATCTGATCAAACAAGGTTCAAGGGAAAATGTAAGGGCAAAGGGTGTTTATGGCAAATTAATGCGCGTAGAACTATGGATGGAAGAGCCATCAGGGTACTAAAAATTTAACACGAACTTAAAATCCTTGTTGCTAACTTATAGCACTACTTATTTTCTTGTTACTAACCTTTTCTTGTTGTATGTGCAGGTGACAAAGAAGCCATTTGATCACAATTGCTTGTCGACCAGCAGAGTGAAAACAAGTATGGGGTCGCAGGCTTGGGTTGCTAGCAAAGTTGTTAAAGCATTGAGGGGAAATCCAAACCTAGGTGCTAAAGAACTCAAAGAAAGGCTAGAAATTGAGCACAAAGTCACTTTGCAGTATGAGACTGTGTGGGCTGGTCGACAAAGAGCAATTGACAAAATTTTTGGGACATGGGAGGAGAGTTTTGAGGACTTGTATAGATTCAAAGCTGAGATTGAATTGAGGTCACCCGGCAGTGTTGTAGAGATTTGTACTAAGAAAGTAGATGGGGAGATTTATTTTCATAGCTTTTTCATGGCTTTGAAGCCTTGCATAGATGGTTTTCTTAATGGTTGTCGACCATACCTAAGTGTGGATTCTACACATTTGACTGGGAAATGGAAAGGTCACTTAGCAGCCATCACAGCCTTAGATGGCCACAATTGGATGTTTCCGGTTGCATTTGGGTTCATAGATTCTGAGACAACCAACAATTGGACATGGTTTCTTGACCAATTAAAGAAAGCAATTGGAACTCCTCCCACACTTGCTATTTGTTCTGATGCATGCAAAGGCCTTGAGAATGCAGTGCAAAAGGTCTTCCCTTCATGTGAGCAAAGAGAGTGTCACCGCCATCTTATGCAAAATTTTGTGAAGAAGTTCCATGGTCCTATATTTGGTCACATGTGGCCAGCTGCAAGAGCATATAGAGAAGACAAATTCAACTACCACATGGGAATAATACTTGAGGCATGCCCTGAAGTCAGCAATTATTTGCAGAGACACCATAAATTTCTTTGGATGAGATGTAGATTTTCAAATGACATCAAGTGTGACTACATTAACAATAATCTAGCTGAATGTTTCAACAGTTGGATTAAGGGGCTTAAGGATTTACCAGTTGTTGAACTTGCAGACAAGTTGAGAGGCAAGATTAGGGAATTATTCTTCAAGAGGAGAAAGATAGGGGAGCGGTTACAAGGTCATATTCTCCCTGCCATTGTACAAAAGTTGAATGTGAAGACTAGAGATTTGAATCATCTCAAAGTTGGAGCATCTTCACAAGATGTTGCTGAGGTAACTGAAGTAAATGATAACCATGAGGTTGATAGACATGTTGTGGACCTCAACAAACATGAGTGCACTTGTGGTGAATGGCAGTCAACTGGAAAGCCTTGTCCACATGCTTTAGCATTCATCACAACAGAAAGAAGACCAAACATAGAGTTCTTTGTGCACAACTTTTACTCAGTTGCAAAATTTAGAGCAGCATATGAAGGGGTGGTGCAACCCATAACTGGTAGGAGTCAATGGCCCAAAGTAGTGCTAGACTTTAAATTGCTTCCACCATTAAATAAGAGGTCATCTGGAAGGCCTAAAAAAAATAGGATTCAAGGGGCCCTAGAGAAAAGCAAGTCATCAACATCCAGAAAACAAGTGAAATGTAGGAGATGTGGAGAGATTGGACATAGATCAGATGGATGTCCTTTGAATGCTAATAAGAAAAGGTAATTGACATGTTTTTTTACTCATTTTTGTGCCATAATTGCTTAACTTAGTACTTTGCCTTGTAGGAAAAAGGGTAGCAAGCAGCAAGGAGAAGTACATCATACCGTTGGCACCCCACCTAGGGAGTCCATCACTTTGCCATCTTCTCTACAAAACAGTCCAGGTCCTATCACTAGAAGGTAAAAACAACTTTATAATTGTGCAAGTTATATGTGTTTTAGCAATAGTCAACTAGCTTATGTTGCTAAATCATCCTTTTTTAATGTCAACTTAACAGGCAACTAGCTTTAGCAATGGTTACTGAAAGCACCTCACAAGGGGCATCAACAAACATGCCGGCACCTGCCACAACAGGACAATCAAAACCTTATGTGAAGAAGATGACCCCTAAGAAGAAAAGACTGAAATTGGTTGAAAACTGCTAGCTAATGTCTTGTTGAAACCTCCTGGAGCTATTTTGCTTTTGTAATTTGTATGGTCTCGTACTGTTGATGCCTTGTATTAGAAATGCTTTTTGTATTGGAGCAAACTATTAGCTCATTATGCCTTGTACTGGGAGCAAACTCTTGGCTCATGCTATTTTTGCTTTGTACTGGAGATGTATTATGCTGCTGGGTGCAAATTATGGGTTTGTAATGGAGATGCATTATGCTAGTAGGAAATTGTTGGCTTATTAGTTGTGTTGTGCTAGCTGGGAGCAAATTATGGGCTCATTGTGCACTGTCACTCATGTGCTAGCTGGGAGCAAATTTTGGAAGAATGCTCATGTGCGTTTGGGAGGGCACTGCCACTCCAGCATCTTTTGCCAGCTAAAACTTGTGTATGGGAGTTGTCTTCTTTCTGCGTTGCCTCAATGAAGCGCCTGCCTTTTCGTTCTCTCTGGGAGTAGCAGGCTAGCAGCTGTTCCATAACTGCAGAATATAAAGAATGTGCACAAACTTTAATCAGGGGTATTTTGGTCATTTCAAGTGATGCAATACACAAGAATATGAAAAAATACACTCAAAAGGTATAAAGAGGGTATTTTCTAAAGCAAATAGATTGGAGGAGGGTATATTATGAATTTGAATGTGTAGGAGGGTATATTCTAGATTTTGAACTATGAAGAGGGTATATGCTGAATTTTCCCTTATATACTTGTTGCATCCGAATTGGCCTCTGTTACGTTGGTATCTTCACGAAAGGCAGTGGCCTCTGCCTGCCTGCCTGACCCGGCCTGTCTATTTCGCCCCCTCGTCAGATGCGTCGACGAGACGGTGGTTCTGCAGAGCCATGCATTTTTAGGCACGTTGTGCCAGTAATGACGGATTGAGTGGCTTGGGAAGAAAGTCGATGCTACCCGTAGCTAACCATCACCAGAAAGAGCCTGGATCTTCGTGAATTACTGGGCAGCGTGCAGGCACTTGCCAAGAACCAGCCAGTCCCCCCATGTCGCTGTCGATGCTCTCTATAAGTACGCGCCTCACATTCTTCTCCTCGCTTCAACCCGGTCAGAGACGTAGGCGCAAATCACTCACGCGCACACGCAGAGAGAGAGAGAGAGAGAGAGAGAGGATGGCGAATCTGTTCCTGAAGCAGGCGAAGCAGTACGCGGCGACGCGGCCGGCCTACCCGCCGGAGCTCTTCGAGTACATCGCGTCCAAGACGGCCCGTCATGACATGGCATGGGACGTCGGCACCGGCAGCGGCCAGGCCGTAGCATCGGTAAGTGAGCCTCTCCTCTCCAAGTCTCCATGCCCCTCCTCCGTGTGTTTCGGTCATTCGGTGCACGTTTAGCTCGTTCTAATAATTGAGAGGAGTCAACGGTACAGAGAGAAGAAAAAGTTATTGTCTTCTTGAGAGGCCTATCGACGGAACGGCGTCTGCATTGACTAGTCTTCAACAATTTGGGAAGACGACCTTAGCCTTTTTTATCCAAACAGTTCCATTCCTTAGCTTCATTTCAATTTTCAGCCATTCAATCAGCTTCTCTGTTTCAGCTGACTAAAGTGCAATCTTACTTAGTCCAGTTTCTTGCATATTACTATCATTTATCATTACAAGTTAAACAGTTCAGAATTCAGATAGACTTTGTGCACTAGCTAATTGGCTTCTTGTGTCTGCGTGTGTGTGCACTGTGCAGCTCGCGAAGCTGTACAAGGGCGTGGTGGGCACGGACACGAGCGCGCAGCAGCTCTCCTACGCGCCGCGCCTCCCCAACGTCCGCTACGTCCACACGCCGCCGGACCTCCCCCTCGCGGGCCTCCACGCGGACGTCGCGCCGGCCTCCTCCGTCGACCTCATCACCGTCGCGCAGGCCTTCCACTGGCTCCACCTGCCGCACTTCTACGCGCAGGTCCGCTCCGTCCTGCGCGCGCCGCACGGCGTCCTCGCCGCCTGGTGCTACACCGAGCCCCGCGTCGACGGCGCCGCCGTCGACGCCGCGTTCTGGCGCCTCTACCGCTCGTCGCAGCCCTACTGGGCGCCCAACCGCAGGATGGTCGACGACGAGTACCGCGGCGTGGACTTCCCCTTCGACCCCGTCGAGGGGGAGGCGCACACGGGCCCGTTCGAGTTCTCGACGGAGCGGCGCATGGACCTGGACGACTACCTCACGTACATCACGTCGTGGTCGGCGTACCAGACGGCCAAGGAGAAGGGCGTTGAGCTGCTCGACGAGGCGACGGTGCGGGAGTTCGCCGCGGCGTGGGGTGGCGACCGCGAGGAGGTGAAGACGGTGAGGTACCCCATCTTCCTTAGAATCGGCAAGGTGAGGCCAGAATCAGATGCATGAACAAGCGGATAAATCGACAATTTGGACGGGACGTAACTGGCATGCAATTCATTCCCCTTGTATTCAGCATAATAAAAAAGAAACGAAACAGAAAAGCTGCTGTTGGTTGCGCAGCACAAAATTGCTTTTGCCTTTCTCTGAACTTAGGCTCTGTCTTGGCTGCTGAAACCACACCCTAACAGATTGTTCATCGTCCGGCAAGGTTCAGAGAAGAGTTTCTCCTCTGTTTTCTGTCTGGAGGTTCAGGCAAAACAGAGTATATTGTCTCAAGTGGTACTAGAGCGGTGACGAAACTGCGATGATGCCTCGAGGTGCAAGATGACGTCTCCTCCCTTCGGAAGATCCACGGGCATCAGTGGGCGTCGCGCGGTGGTCCTTGGCAGCGGCCAAGATACGG
Source organism: Dendrocalamus latiflorus (assembly GCA_017311315.1). Taxonomy (NCBI): domain Eukaryota; kingdom Viridiplantae; phylum Streptophyta; class Magnoliopsida; order Poales; family Poaceae; genus Dendrocalamus; species Dendrocalamus latiflorus. The sequence goes on along the minus strand of CM029670.1, from coordinate 3,829,033 downwards.
TGGTGCAGACGGCACCAAAGGAGGCTGACGTCACGCTGTGCTATCCCATCCTCACGCACACCAACTACAATGACTGGGCACTCATGATGAGGGTGAACCTACAGGCTTAGGGAGTCTGGGAGGCTATCGACCTGGGTGGCGTGGAGTACCGGACGGATAGGATGGCATTGGCCGCCATTCTTCAGGCCGTGCCGCCGGAGATGCTAGACCGCCAAGAACTCGGCCAAGTCGGTGTGGGAGGCCATTCACACCATGCATATAGATGTTGATCGTGTGCGGGAAGCCAGGGTCCAGACCCTACGCTATGATTTTGACGACATCTGGATGAAGGAGACTAAGACAATTGATGATTTCTCCATGTGTCTCATCGGGCTTATGAATAATATTCGCATTCTTGGTGATGTGCTAGAGGAAGACAAGGTGGTCAAGAAATTTCTGTGGGCTGTTCCACAGAGGTTCTCCCACATTGCCATCTCAATTGAGCAACTCCTCGATCTGAGACTCTCAGTACCATGACGGTTGAGGAGCTCACTAGGCGTTTCAAGGCTGTTGAAGATCGGCTGGGATTTGATGATGGAGGAGAAGGAGGAGGTCATCTGCTCTTGACCAAAGAAGAATGGCTGGCACGGTCTAAGAGCAAGCCACACACTGAGTCATCCACATATGGTGTCAAGCCTCGGTGGTCTAGCCGTGACCAAAACCATGGCAAGCACGGGCATCAACCCAAGGGGAACCTTGACGGCAAAGAAGCTCCAGGAGGTAGATGTGACAAAACCAAAGTAAAGTGTTTTAATCGCAACAATTTTGGACACTTGCTAAGGAATGTCACGAGCCTCGCTGAGAATGGAAGGAGTAGGTGCATGTGGCGCAGGTTCAAGAAGAAGAACCCACTCTGTTAACGGCATAAGTGTGTGCATTGACAGGCGTGTCGGAAGAAGAACCAGATGTTGTCTTCCTCAATGAAGTCCACACACAGGTGAATCTCGGGTATGAAGGCCAGGCCTGTGATGGCGTATGGTATCTGGACACCGGCGCCACAAACCACATGTCTAGCACAAAAACAAATTTTGTCGACCTCGACACAACGGTGCGAGGGTCGGTGAAGCTTGGATATAGGCCACTCATTGACAACTGCAGCAGGGGCTCGGTGCTATTTCAGGGCCACAATGGAGAACATCGAACACTGAGTGATGTCTATTACATACCGAAGCTTCACAACAACCATGTGAGTGTTGGATAGCTAGATGAACGTGGTTGCCAAATACTCATTGAAGATGGCATTCTCAGTGTGAGAGATCAAAATAGGAAATTGTTGGCCAAGGTAACAAGGTCTGATAGTCGCTTGTACATACTCAATCTCAATATGGTAGAGCTAGTGTGTCTGGCGGATCACTGTACCGAGGAGGCGTGGTGATGGCATGCTTGCTTCTACCACTTGAATTTCCAATCCCTTCGCGAGCTGGGAATCGAGACCAAGTTCATTGTTTGCGTTCATTGTTTTCGTTCTGCAAATCGAGATCAAGTTTGCTTTTCCGTTGGGAATTGAGGGCTTGGCGATCTCCGTTCGTGGTCTAGCGGCAATCATTCCAGTGTGTGTTGGCGAATATCCATAAAACTGCAAGTCCATGCACTGACGTGTGACGTACAACTGAGTGTTGTTCGTCATCAAGCACTCCTTATCTACGATTCTACTCGAGAAGATCATGCCGTCCCCTATCAACTTGCCATGCATAGCTTTCAGTATTAATTACTAAATATTGTAAAGAACGGTTTGTGTCCTCTAAAAGAAACAAATAGGGCCTTTTGCTGCATAAACACTACCAGAAACAAACATTACCTCATACTTGTACTACTTAATCCTAGCATTTTAGTGATATGTTGCTTCCTTTTTTCGTTCTTTATATCTATTCACAATCACAATTTCTCATTTCATAACTAAGTTTGTTAATTTTAGTGTACAAATAGCTACTTACATATTTTTATAGACTTTTGGGGGTATAATATCTATTACCAAGGTACAATCTTCATTATATTTTACGTTTTTGCTGTGTTCCTTTTTTAATTATGTATGATTTTAGATTACAAAAAATAGTTTGATTTATGTTTCATTCGTTTATCTTATGTCAGCCTTGTCCCATTAGCTCTCCCCTAAATTTTAGTTTTGAATTTCCACTGATCATTACCTGTATTTTGTTAATTTTTTTCCTCCGATCATGTAGTTTGGTCTAACTCACCCCCCATCTATGTTGTCAACTCGAAAAAAATAATTCAACGCAAGATATTTAATGGAGTATTGGGCTTGTTTAGATATTTATTTTGGATGGTCTTACACTTGGCTAGAAATTTGTGGGATTTCGGATGAATTTTGGGATTGCTAGATCTGACACTCTGGATCTCTTCCCCTCTATATCGATCATACCCCATTCTTCCCCTCCCCTTAACTCTGCTGGCAAAGGCCATCGTATCTCCATCGCCTCCTCATGCACGCATCCTTCTCATCTTTCCCCACACCAGCGCCTCCCCACACCGGGTCTGTTCTTTGCGACTTCTAAAAGCGGCTTTTGGTTTTTGCTACAGTAACTAACTTTCAAATAAAATATTTTTTTCAAATAGGGTCTACAAATTAATTGTAGTACACACTATAGTCACTTTATTTATATCGTCCAAAACCGCACACGAGTTTCTGTTACTTCATATTCTCTCTCACGAACAATCTAAAAGCCATAAATTGTAGACAAAAACCATAAGCCACATCTATAAAGAACATGCCCGGTGTCTTATGCCATGCAGCGGAGGCGATGGTCGCATTAAGCTTGCTTGAGCCGAAAGAGAAATGGATTGAGCACGAGTCTTGAATCATATCCGACGGTAACAAATTTGACCGAAATTATATTTTTGATCAATTTTATATAACAAATATGTATTTAGTATGTCGCATACTAGTTATTAATAATGTAGACAAAAACATGTTGTGCAATGAGCAACCAACTAAAACATGTGCATTCGATGACATCCTTAATCAATAAATGTAGACAAAAACATGTTGTGCGATGAGCAACCAACTAAAACATGTGCATTCGATGACATCCTTAATTAGGTGATGTAGCTAACTCTCCTTCCAGCTATCCTATCTACTCGCACAAGTAATCTGGTAGGGACATATACGAAACCATTTAAAATACAGAAATTTGCATAGAATTATAAAATAAGTACTCTATTTTTACCAAACTCTTTTATATTAATTTCTGCGTTCCAAGTTGACCTAATTAACCACCTAGCGGAATGCACAAAGCATCCGAGCCGAGGCAACGATGCATCTAATGCACGTGTGCACGTGTTCGTCCTTTGACATTTGATGCGCATGAATTAGAATAGTATACACCTGATGGAGAGAGTTCAATTATTCAAACGAAAAATCCATCCTCCTCCCATTCTGCTGTAGTGCTTTCTTTTCTTTTTGTAATGGATACTACCGGCTCTTTTCAGTTTTTGATTTTTTTTTATATAGCTAAAGAAGTGTTTTTTTAAAGTAAAATTTATAAATTAATTGTAGTATATACTGTAACGATTTTATCTATATTAACCAAAATAATATATCGATATCTTTAATTCTTTTACGAACAACTAAAATTAAAAACTTTTAATTAAAAGCTATATGGTATAGCTCAAAAAGTACATGTGCGCGGTGGGCCTGGATGCCTGGCCGTACCAGTCCCAGGCAGCTTTACTGAAGCCCACCTGACCTCGGAGGAGTGCAGGACGGACTCCTCGCCGTCCGATCCAGATCCAACGCTCCCCGTTCCCCCTCTCCCAGCGCCGACCAAACTAGCTTGCTCGGCAGACAACCATAAAAACGCAGGCGCCTCCTCCCCGCACGGCCATCGCGCCGATCTGGTCAAGTGCTCGGCCTCGCGGATCTCTCTGCTCGCCTCGATCCCCAATGGCTCTCGACGCCACCACCGCGCCTTCCGACGGCGGCGGCGACAGCGAGGCCGTGCGGCCGCTCCTCTCCGGCGGCGCCTCCGCCGCGGAGGTGATGGACGCCAGGTACGCGCCGTACGCGCGCCGGGACGCGTACGGGCCGATGGGCCGCGGGCCGCTCACCGCGGCGCAGGCGGCTCGGCTGGCATTCGCGGCCGCGCTCCTCCTCCCGCTCCGGCTCGTCGCGGGGGTGCTCCTGCTCGTCTCCTACTACCTCGTGTGCCGCGTGTGCACGCTCTTCGTGGACGCAGTGCAGGAGGGGCGGCCCCGGCTGCAGGGGTGGAGGAGGGAGGCCGTGGTGCGGTCTGGCCGCGCGCTTGCGCGGGCAATGCTGTTCGTCTTTGGCTTCTACTGGATCCGCGTGTCCGACCGAAGCCTCCCCAATGCCGAGGTCAGTATGCGACCTTCCGCTTCCAGCATGTGATTTATCTGGTCAATGTGGCTTGCTTGTTTCGAACTTTCGACGCTTACTTGCTTAGTGATGATGCCACATGTATGTGGTGTTTGTTCAATGGTGGAACAAGGCACTGGATTGAAGCACGGAGGTAGTTGCATCTATGATGCCGCGGTAAGAGTCTGGGAAAATAGCTGTTTTGTGCTGCTGTTGGTTGTGGTAACCGTGGTGAATTGCAGAATGTGTAGCAATTGCGTTAGATGGGTACTTTGGTAATTGGTACTGACTCTTGAGGTGCCAGTGTGCCGTTAATTTGGGAATGCATACACAGCAGCATCACTGATGCTGAGCATGAAAGCTTTTCTGTACCAATGCAGTCACGGCGCCCATGAGCAATTGGTGACCGATTTCAGGTTTCTTTTTGGTCAGAGCATGTAGAATTGCGGGCTATGCACTGATAGGCCAGCATTAGCACTACGCTGTAAATTAGGAAAAAACCTATTTTCTTTTGGTTTTAGTAGCAATACCATATGAAATATTTTCATTGATGGTATAAATGTTGTTTGGTGGCATAAATGGTGCTTACTGTTGGAGTAATATATGAGGGTTTTGGGGGCTTTAGTTGGCTCCTTCGGTAAACACAATGTTTTGAAAATTGTGCCCTGGTGGTCGAGTGCCAATAATTGACTTAAAGCCACAAGTTCATAGGCAAAGTGGACATTTATATCTTTGATCAAGAATTGAATGGTGTTGCAGTTTGTTCCTGTGTAGATCGATCGAGGTCAAGGAGGTGAAGTTGGATTTAATTCTGTTCCCTTGCTTTGTGAGAGGCTGTCAAAGTTTTGTAACAATGCTTTATCATCAATATTCAGTTAAACAAACAAGTTTTCAGTATTAAATCTAAAGTTTTGTAACAAAGCTTTATCATCAATATTCAGTTAAACAAACAAGTTATCTGGTACCCTTATGCTTTGCTCACGGAAGCTTATGCTTGTCGGGACGGAGTAAACTTGGCCATGCGATCCGGTATTCAGTGTCTGATCATGGAGACCAATTGCCAGGTCCTGGTAAACCTGTGGACGAACGCATCCGAATACAAAGCTGAGATATCTCTGGTGTTGATGGAGATTAGGGAGCTTTTTTTTTTCTCGAACACGCAGGAGAGCTGCGTATCATTATATTAAGAAGAAAAGAAGTCTAGATGACTCATACAACCCTTAAAAGGGCATGACCAGTACAGCAGAAATCACCAAAAACACAAGAAGAAACGACCAACAAACAAAATAGTTATGGCCATAAACTACATAGCCCTTTGGCTCCCGCCATACACCACAACTTGGCCTCATCCCTAATATCCTGCATGATGGAATTAATATTGGGCTGAGCTCCCTCAAAGACGCAACCATTCCTATGCTTCCAGATCCACCATGCCACCAGAACAACCAATGAGTTGAAACCCTTGCGATGATGTTTAGGAACATGCTGCAATGCGAGGCGCCACCAGTCCATAAAAGTGCATTCTTCTGTTCCTGGGGATAAATGTTTTGTGCTTAATAGGAAGCTTAATAGGAACCATTCCTATTAGGGAGCTTAATAGGAACTTTCCAAATTTTGAGCTTTGTTTTGTGCGTAGAGACTGTAACTCTAGCTCATGTATGTGCTAAGCAGGTGTCTTGTTCTATGGAGCGGTGCGTGTGGCATGAGGCACCAATCTTCATACGAGACATGCTGCGGAACGATTGTAATACTGCTTTAAGCTAGTGAATGAAGTCCCCTTCCGTCTCAAAAAAAAAAAGAGAGTAAAATGGCTGCAATGTGGCTTGATTTTATTTTGGATTCACCAGGGATACAAATGGTAGAAGCTTATTTTCTATCATGATTAAAAATGTTGCAAACAACTGACAATAGATATCTCTTGGCCTTTCAAGCACCGCTTGGATGGTATGTTAGTCCTGTTGGACAAAACTTTGTACGAGTCGAAAAGGAAATGGTTTCCTGTAATCCTAGTACAAGTAATGTGTATCACCACGCTTGTGTCCATGTGATTGAACTTCTTTAATTTTTCCCCCCTGGTTCCCCTGTCATGCTGTATGACGTTTGGTTCAGGATGTACATCAAGACCAGTCTGAAGAATTGGAAAGACCAGGGGCAATTGTATCTAATCACGTGTCATATGTGGATATTCTTTATCATATGTCAGCTTCTTTTCCAAGCTTTGTTGCTAAGGTACCATTACCAAATACACTTTTATTCATGCCCACACATTTAAATTTTATGAACTAAAGTTTTCTTATAAATACCTGTTCATGATTAAAATTTTATTCTTTCTGTAGGTGTCGGTGTCCAAGTTGGCCCTAGTTGGTCTGATAAGGTACTTTTCTTGCTAATTAATGTTTTTAGACAGTGTCTTATTCAGACGATAAGTGAGAAAACAGCCTTAATCATTTTTATTTATTTAGAAATATGCTGGGTGGTCAACCATTTCCATTTATGTTGATCTTGCATATAATAAATTGAAGATTATTTTTTTGTAATGCAGCAAATGTCTTGGATGCATTTTTGTCCAACGAGAATCCAAAGCTTCAGATCCTAAAGGTGTCTCAGGTATACATTGACATACAGTCCTTGAAGTCATTACACTTATCTTAGTCTTCACTTGCCAAACAGACTTTATTGTTGTCAGCACACTTGAAATATATGATTAGTACTGAATAATTAATTTTACTACTGCTTCAAATATTGCATGGATTTTCATCACAATAGTTGATGAGCACCATAATCTGTTAAGTAGGCAAGTTCTTTAATTTTGTGTTATATACATGCCTTTCTTTGCTGTGTTGGGGAAGATTCTTCATAACATGGAAACTTGCAATGTCCTATTTCTTCACGTTTTACCAAACGGTCTGTACTGTCTGTAGGTGCTGTAACTGAAAGGGTCCAAGAGGTTTGTCAAGATAAGAATTCCCCAATGATGTTACTGTTTCCTGGTTAGTGTACAATCATTTCTTTTTTGGGGTGTTCTAATTTTTTTTTGTATAGTGCTTGCCCATTTTCCATGTCATTAGCATTATCTTTTAGAAAGCGCCGTTTCCCTTCTGTTGAATCATTAGTCATCCTTTACCACATAATCATGCTTTCTGTTGTCTTATGACACTATTACTAAGCTTGCAATAACTCTCTGAGTATTGCCATCAAAATATGCTGGGCTTGGAGCGACATTGAGCCATTTTGAGATATATGTTTCTGTTTAAATTTAATACCATGTTCTGTTGCCTCTGTACAAACATATTCCATTACTTTGATGAGATGTGCCTTTCAGTTTTCAACCTGAATTTTGTTCTCCGGACTGATGCTGGTTTATGTATGTTACCCTAAACCAAACAATTGGCATCTGTCATGCCCTAGTCCAAACACAAATGATATGTGCTAAGAAAATTTTTCTTTTCTTATTTATCTTATCTTTTTTCTTACTTTCATCTATAGCTCTTCAAAAACTTGCTTTTTCTTTGTTTACAGTCTTGTTCTTTTTTTCTTTCAGAGGGTACTACTACGAATGGGGATTACCTTCTTCCATTTAAGACAGGAGCCTTTCTGGCAAGAGCACCTGTTCAGCCAGTCATTTTGAGATATCCTTACAGGAGATTTAGTCCAGCCTGGGACTCCATGGATGGGGTAAATATCAATTACAGGTTTACGCTTGCTTGAAATGGCAGTATAGGAACAAGTAGGCACAGGAATGCATAAACAATATGTTGGAACCTTGTATGTAGAATCGTGCTGTTTCCAGAGTAGCATTTTGTTCCATGTATCGATATTTACCATTTATTTAGGTTTTATATTGGGCTGAACTTAGGAATTTACCATTTTGCCATAATTAATTTTGCTCAATAGTATTGTTCATGTCTGTTGAGTTAATATACTATTGAACCTGCCTATATTACCGTTTAGGAATATATGATGTTTTAGAAAATGTTAATTCAAACTTCTTTAACTCTGACTACTAATATATATAATATTTAGATTGGCATGTGAAAATAATGCCATTAGATTAGTCATGAAAAATATTATCTTAATATAAAAATTATATATTTTATATGAACATATTCATATAAAAAACAGTGGTCAAAGTTGCATGTTAGACACCATGTTAATATCCAAAACATTGTATATTCTTGAATAGAGGGAGTATGTAGCATCCAAATAATTTTTTGTGGTGCCTTTTCCATTTATGTCTTCTGAACTAACAACTAATATGGTCTCCCATCTTGATTAATTGAAGCCTGAAACAAACGGCTTTCTCTTATAAAAACACTTGCAGGCACGTCATGTGTTTTTGCTCCTCTGTCAATTTGTAAATTTCATAGAGGTGGTTCGTTTGCCTGTATACTATCCTTCTGACCAAGAAAAGGAGGATCCCAAACTCTATGCCAACAATGTCAGAAAACTGATTGCAACGGAGGTATTCTTCATCTTTCCTAAGCTCCAATATGACTATTCATCGTCTTTTTTCCCTAATAATCCATCATGGTTTATGAATTATTGTATTCATGATTGCCACCATGTAACAAACCATTTTTTTCTTCAGGGTAATTTAATTCTTTCTAATCTTGGGCTGGCGGACAAGCGTGTATATCATGCGGCACTGAATGGTAATAGTCCTCGTGCTCTACATCGGAAAGATGATTGAAAGCTCTTGCATCACTCTTTCTACACTGAAAGTTGAGGAGATTGTAACTATGTATGCGGAGTTTAGCTGATCATGCGTTGCATGTTTTCCTTGTTTGAGGAGCATGATGAATACCCTCCTGGTACTACATTGTATAAAAACCATTAACCATTATAGTTCAATAATTATGTCTGTGGCATATTTGTCGTGCTTGGGCATTCACAGTTCACGCCCTTGGACGTAGAGTTCTTTTTGATGGGCCTTTCAAGTGCTACTGTTTGATTCACCAGAACTTAATCATCTACTTGGTCTTCCTTGCAGGATTGTTGTGTCAAAGCTAATTTGGATACACATGCTGTTAGTTTTACTGCCTGTCCTTGTACATTGTGGATCAAAATTCTGTTGCTAATCTTTCTCATTGAGGAGAGATTTCGTAAATGTTTGCACCTTTTGAAGCAAGTCTGAGCTAGGCTTTAGCAACAGAAGAACTAGAACATGTAATGGGTAAACCTGGAAAATTAACATTTTATTTATTTGATTCATCATATGATTCGTGTTGATATGCAGTGATTCTAAGTTACCACACTGTACGCATGTGTTTGACGCAAGAAATCACTCTCAGATTTCTTGCATTGGGGTATAAGGTGCGAACGTGTTTACTCAAGTACACAATAAATAAATAAATAAATACAAGAAAAGATAGGAAAAAAATATATTTCATTCATTCATTTGAGAATAACGAAATTACAGATTCTCATTATATATATGCACTCTATAGCCTGCTTTACATAGTAAATCTGACATAGGCGATGTGATCTCTTGATTCTTAGGGTCTCGAAAGGCTCCCGGTTAATACATCCATGGGGGTGTACCCATGGAATACATTCGATTAAGCTGTGCATTGGTTGTTGTCTTCAGTCTTCATTTCAAGCTCTCTATACATGTGATGAATGATTGATGTAGACATGGGCGTTGGCATAATCCATAGCCTCGTCGGTCTATGGGGTCATGACAGCGTAGCCTTTACATTGGTCGTGCCCGCCTGTGTAGTTCGACCTCATCGGTATTAAACGACATATAAAATTAAGGTGGTTAAAAGTGTGTGATTCCCGTCAAATATGACTGATCTGACAATATGGTAGTAGAATTGGTGTAGTAGACATACTTAATTTGGGCGATGAGGCGGGCAGAGCAGAACGCCTATGTCAAATATCGAAGTGGTCGAAAGTGACCAAATCGGAAGGACCCCTCTGTTGTGTAGACGTACTTAGACGAACTCAGGTGTCACAAGGGCAAACCATCCTTACTTTTAACAGAGCATGACACTAGGGTCCAGTATCGACGTGGTCGAAAGTGATCTTTGGAAAAGACTCCTCGAAAGCCAGAAAGCTATCGGCACTTAGGAGTGATTGACATTGGAAACCATCATATATTGGAAATAGTTAGTAGTCAAAAACCATCGAGCATCGAAGCAGCCAGTAGTCGGAAACCTCTAGATATTGGAAATAGCCGGTAGTCCAAAGTCATCGTGGTCGAAATCCAACGGAAGTCGTCCGTGGTCGAAAGCCATCCTAGTCGAAATCTATCAGAAGTTGTTAGTGGTCGAAATCCATCGTGGTCAAAATCCATCGAAAGTTGTCTGTGGTTAAAGTCCATCATGGTCAAAATCCATCAGAAGTTGTCCATGGTCGAAATCCATCGAAAGTTGTCTATGGTCGAAATCCATCCTGGTCGAAAACCATTGGAAATTGTATATGGTCAAAGCCCATCATGGTCAAAGCCCATCATGGTCAAAATCTATCAGAAGATGTCCGTGAACGAAGTCCATCATGGTCGAAATCCATTGAAAGTTGTACATGGTCAAAGCCAATCATGGTCAAACTCTATCGGAATTTATCGGTGGTCCAACTCCGTCATGGTCAAAGCCCACCGGAAGTTGTTCGTGGTCAAAATCCATCAGAAATTGTCCATGATTGAAGCCCATCATGGTCGAAATCTATCGGAAGTTATTCGCAGTCGAAGCCCATCATGGTCGAAATCCATTAGAAGTTGTCCGTGGTCGAAGCTCATCATGGTCGAAATCCATCGGAAGTTGTCCGTGGTCGAAACCCATCATGGTCGAAATCCATCGGAAGTTGTCCGTGGTCGAAACCCATTATGGTCGAAATCCATAGGAAGTTGTCCATGGTCGAAGCCCATCATGGTCGAAATCCATCGGAATTTGTCTGTGGTCGAAATCTATTATGGTCGAACCCTTCGGACGTACGTCGACGAACTGTGCATAGGGATGAAACCTTAGAGAGCACGCTTCGTCCCCCAGCTGAGGCTATGGAATCTGTGTGTCTTAATTTAAACTCCGTGGAGTGCGCATGGAGGCCGTGGACTCCGCACGCCTTATTCACACTTCGTAGAGTGGTGCGAAGGGCGTGGACTTTGCGCCTTATTTAGACTTCGTAGAGTTCGTGCGGAGGTTGTGGACTTCGCGCGTCTTAATTGAGACTCCATAGAGTGCGCGTGGAGGCTGTGGACTCCACGCGTCTTAATTGGGACTCCATAGAGTGCGCACGAAGGCCGTGGACTCAACGCATCTAATTTAGACTCTATAGAGTGTGCATGGAGGCCGTGAACTATGCGCGTCTTATTTACACTCCGTAGAGTGCGTGTGGAGGCCGTGGACTCCGCGCGCCTTATTTACACTCCGTAGAGTACGCGTGGAGGCCGTGAACTCCGCGCCTTATTTAGACTCCATATTCATAGAGTGCACGTAGAGTGTATGGACTCCGCGCGTCTAATTTAGACTTCGTAGAGTGGGTGCAGAGGCCATAGACTCCGTATATATTATTTAGACTCCGTAGAGATTTTGGAGAAAAAGAAATATAGAGAGGAAGGATTTTCCACTGAATTCTTGTGAGAGTTATGCGTTCCAAACCGGACTTCTCAGTTTCCTCCGAATCATTAATGTGAAGCTGACTTCGTTCTTCGAATTTAATTAGCGTTCGACGACGCGTTGGTTGGTAGCAGTCTCTCTCTTATTCCTATTAATTTCATCTCCTTCCTAGAATTATTTTAGATTCTGTTGAGCTCGCGTCAATGTCGAACAATTGTTTCTGAGCAGTGGAGATGCCAAGGTAACTTTGAAAGTCGCACCTGCTTGCCGTTTGGATCGAGTCGCAGCGAAGCTTGCGGTGGAGACTGAAGAATTGAAAAGCAGCGATGAATGTGACATTTTTCCGTGCCAATAAATAACCACAAGATTAATTAGTAGCTGGCAACGATAATCACCTCTGAAATTATTTCGGATCTACAAGAACGTAAATACCCATTTCTACTCTAGTAACATACCACCAACAGTTTATTTTTCCAAGGAAAAGGATTTAAAGATTTTACCTAGAAAGTTTTAGTTGGTTGCTAAGGTACAATACCAAATTACAGTTCATCAACTAGACCGGAAAAATAACCCCCCACAAAAAAAAAAAGAAGAAGAAGAAGAAAATAATACTACATGCTTTCTATTTTGAAATGGAGAAGGTATTTACTATTTAGTAACAAAAATGAAAAAGGCTAGAATAACACCTAAGAGCAAGTACAATAATGCTGACTAGGTCGCCTATAGTGAAATCAACGTCAACACAATCCTATGTGGAAGAGAGAGAAAAGAGGAGAGAGAGGCAAGCTGCCCCTTAGAGCAAGTCCAATAATAGAGCCAAGTGTTTGGCTATAAGTCAAGTTATAAGAGCCAAGTTATACAATAATTTGTCTACAAATTTTTTTATTATGTGATATCATGTCTCACATTTTCTTTCATATTCCTTCTCACATACATTTATTATCTAGGCCCACCATTGCATAGGCTCCCGTGCCCAGCTTGTTGCTTGCATGAGAGCCAAGCTCTCATCTCTCTCCTCTCTTCTCTCCTCCATATCAGCAAAAATGCTGACTAGCTTGGCTATAAGACCATTATTGTACTTGCTCTTAGGGCGTCCGCAATGGTAATAACTAGTACTAGCTATATAGTCAGCTGACGTGGAGGTGAGAGACAAAAGCAAAGACTATTTTATACTGTTGGACCCACATGCTCCTCTCTCATGTTCTTGGACTACGTGAAATAGATCAGCTATTTGCTCGTCGCTAGTGACTACTCTCTCTCTTACTTTTTCCTTGCCACATCAGATCTAGCTAACTAAATAGCCAGCTGTTGGAGACGCCCTTATATAAGAGGTAACCTCTAGCACATCATACGAGGAGAGAGAGGCAAGCTGTCTCTCATGCAAGAGGTGACCCCTGATATATTTATGCAAGTATTAAATGTTTGAGTGCTTTAGTAGAGGTAGCCTCTACTCAACTTATTGTATTAGCTACCTCCACTATGAGTCACGTGTACTTTTTTTATTTATTTGGTTAGTCCTAGAGGTAGCAGTCATCTCTTCTATTAAACTTGCTTTAAGGAATAACATGAGTATAATACAAGATGGAGCACAAAACTCAGTTTGATACATTTCAACAGGCTGCATTTCAGTCTACTCTAAAAAAAATAAAAAAAACATTTCAGTATCAAAACTCTGGAAAAGAATTCCATTTTTTTTTTAAAAAGGACACCTTAATAAGTAAACAATTGCCGCCAGCTCGCGCCCAATGCATCTTCCCCACAAGGAGTTCCACGCACAGCACAGGCACCATACCTTACCTCCCCTTTGTTGCTCTCCTCCCTCGCATCTGCTCCCGACGAATCCGTCTCACCACCCGCGCGCCTAAAACTCTAGCCCCGAGCCCAGCTCCGGCGCCCGCCGCAAGCAGCCATGTCCGTCCCCGGCGTCGACTCCCGCGCCGCCGACCGCTTCTACTGCCCCCCGCCGCGCCGCCGCCTCCTCCAGCAGCAGCAGCAGCAGCAGTCGCCACCGGTCGCGGCCGAGCAGCCCGCGAAGCCGCCGCCGGAGGAGACCAACCTCGAGAGCTTCATCGCCTCCACCGCCGTCCGCGTGCCGGCGCAGCGTCTCCACCGGGTGCGTCCTGGAGCTCTTCCTTGCGGCTTGGGGTAATTTGATGCCCTTTTGTGGCAACTGATGACGAGTTTCGTGGGATGTGCGCGCGCATGCAGACGAGCGCGCGGGGGAGGGGAGCGGCGGGCGCGGCGTACTACGAGCTCGCGGATCTGTGGGAGGCGTTCAGGGAGTGGAGCGCGTACGGCGCCGGCGTGCCGCTCGTGCTCGATGGCACGGACGGCGTCGTGCAGTACTACGTCCCCTTCCTGTCGGCTATCCAGCTCTATGCGTCCCGGCCGCCGCCGTCGAGCAAAAGGTATGATAAACCTTTTACTAATTGTCAACTGTGTTCTGTTTGTTGCAACGGCACTACTGTAGCGTAAGTGGTCAGGACCGGAGCTATTGTTGCCTTGTTGTAACGGCACCTTGATATGCCTAAGCCTACCTGATGGAGTTCACCTAAAAAAGATTACCTGATGGAATTGGTGAACACCGATGGAGTTGTTGTTGGATCAACGGTTGAACATTGGTGGACAATGGCTGACTCTGTTTTGTGGTTGTGGAGTTGTTAGGTTGTGCAGGTTGGGAAGGGCTATCATGTGTGAAATGGGGGTGCTTTCCTTTTTTGTTGATTGATAATGGATTTTCTATCATACTAAACTCAGCAGCTTTTACGCACCACTAGTGGTTGTAAATAGTGTATGAAGATTTGCAGTGGAATTATAGAAATGGCATTTGGATGGAGAAGTGGGGGCTGTATTTTTTTTCTTTCAACTTCCAAGTAGTAAGCTGAGTGCACACCTGGTTGCTGATGAGTAAGGCTTGCATTTTTGGCTGAGTTAATTCAACCTTTCTAACATGAAACATATCATGACACCAGTTTGAAAATTAATCTATGAAAGAAAGTCTCTTACTTAGGTCGTGTACTCGTGTCTCATGGTCTGGCTAGCTGTAGGGAAGCATGGTATCATGGACAGTTGAAAACATTCATGACTAGGAGTCTAGCCTAATTGGGGTGTGAAATTGTGCTTTCCTGAAATAAGAACACTGCATTCTGGCAAATTATGCTGGCCACGGGCCACCTTTTAGAACACTGATTATGCATACAACTAGTCTTTAGATGCTATATTTGTTAGTTGGAGCCTATTTCTATATGGGTTTAGCCACTTTCTTATATCTTGAGCAGTCTGTGATACTAGCTTTCAACATGCATCTTTAGTAGTACCTATGGCTGGTCTTTGCAGTCTATCCCAATTTCCAAATATGAGTCTAAATATTTTCCAATTTTCTGTAGTTAGGCTTGGATGGCTATTGGTATGCACCTTTTTTGTTGTACAATATTTATTTTTTTTCTTCAGCATTACTCTGGAATTCCTTTCTAAAAAATGTCTCATTTGTTGCATTATTGTACTGTTATACTAGTAATAAACTAATAATTCAGGCAAGATATCTTATCCCAGTAAAACGCACCAAAATCTTCTAGGATGATTTTTCTTCTGTCAGCAGATCAACTTTTCATGTGGTATCTTGGTGTTTTCGTGAACTACATTTCCTATCCTTATTAACAGTGAACTTATTATTTGTTCCATGTCTAATTATAATAAAGAACATGAAGCAACCATGTACTGCTATAATGTGGAATAACTTTTCGAATGTTAACTAAAGTTAGTTTAGGTCATGTTGTATCTTCATCTGAATTTCCATTGGATGTTTTACCTATTGTGGGATTTAGTGTGATGCTCAGAATTCAGAATAATGGATTTCCCATTATCATAGTTTGGTGCATTGAATTACTAGCTGGTATCTCCGTTGACTGCAAACCTGTCTGAAGCATGGTAAGTGATATTTGTTCACCTACGATAATATTCAGTGCCTGTTTGGAACACGGGAATTTCATAGAATTTCGCAGGAAACAGTTTAATTCCTGCAGAGAATTTAGATAGTCTCCTTCGTTCCAAATGGGGCCTCATTTTCATTGTTCCTTTTTTTTTATTTTCTGAGTGATATTATAGAACTGTGAATTTATTTCAGTACTAATTCAAAACAACCTGTCAGCTGGAATTGTTAGAATTCAGATAAACCGATTGTGTGATTGTACTGTTTTGAATTAGTGAAGATTCAGGTCGCCTAGATTGCAGCTTGACTGAGAAGGCTTTGGTTGCTTCCTCAAAGCTACATAAATTTATAACCGGGGCTTCCATCAATGGCATGATTTGATCTTATAGGACATAATTCCCGCAGAAGTTTCTGATTTGTTATTGTTTGGACGTTAATCTAGTGAGTTTAAGGTTATTTATGGAAAAGGTATAAACAGGACATATCTATACACACTAAAAGAAACTAGTTAGCAGATATCAATAGATTAGAATGCTTAATTGTGTTTGGCTCTCGTCAAATGGAGACATCTTAAAAATAATGTATGCTGTTTTCTTGTGCAATACATCAAATTTCATTTGATTTACTACTATTGCTATACATTTCTATTTATGTTGCCTATGTGATGATGATACTAGGAAACTGCCCTATGTTTTCATTTTCAGACGACTTGGTGAAGACAGTGACAGTGACAATGCTCAGGACACAAGCAGTGGTATAAGCGGTGAGAGTGACCATGAGCAGCCCATTGGAATAAGAGACCAAAGTTTAGTGAGCAATATTTCTGCTGATCAAGAAGGTTTCTCCAGTGATGACAATGAGTCTGGCAACCAGGAATTGTACCCTGTTTTCCAATATTTGGAACATGATGCACCGTATGGGAGACAACCTTTAGTAGACATGGTATGAGTCCTTTTGTTTTTTGTTCAACCAAACATTTCATCTGCAACCTGTATGATGAATTTTCTTTTGTTAATGCCTGCAGATATCAATACTTGCAAGTAGGTTTCCCTATCTGAGGACATATAGGAGCTGCGATCTCCTGCCATCTAGTTGGATTTCTGTAGCCTGGTATTCCCTGTTACCCCGTTAGCTACTAGATCCATTACTTACAGGTTTGTCTTACCCAATGGAAGTTGAGTGCAGGTATCCCATATACAGAATACCAACAGGACCCACGTTACAAGACTTGGACGCTTGCTTTTTAACATTTCATTCACTGTCAACACCACCTGAAGGTAAACACTGTTCTTTCTTTGGTTCAAAACGCTAGACTTATAGATACTAATTGTGTTTCCTATCATGTATAACTTACACGTTTCATTACATTTCAACACCACCTGAGGTAAACACTGTTCTTTCTGTTAAAGTATGAGTGGATTGACTGTCTTTCTTCATCAGCTTAAGTTTTTGGGTGAACTGGCTGGTGTATGTAATTCAATATGGTATCAGAGCTAAGAAGTTTTGAGTTCAAGACTCGGCTAGCGCAATTAAAAAAAATAATTGCAGCTCACTTCTATTCCACATTTTAGGTCTGAGAGAGCCTACACATAAGAGGGAGTGTTGAAGTATAAGTGAATTGTCCGTTTTTCCTCATCAATTTAAGATTTTAGATGAGCTAGTTGGTGCATGCAACTCAATACTTTCTTTGGTTCAAAACTCTAGACTTATAAATACCAATTGCATTTCCTATCATGTACAAGTTACACATTTCATTACATTTTAACAGAAAACTTTCTCAAGATTAAGAATCTGGAATCATGTCACTAATTAAGATGCAACGTTGGGCAGGTACATTAAGTGGGCATCCTGGGACAGATGGCTTTCATAACAATAAAATTGCTAATGTTCCTGGGAAGATCACACTGCCTCTCATCGGTCTGGCTTCATACAAATTTAGTGGTTCCATGTGGACATCAAATCAGCAGCATGAGCAGCAGTTAACTACAGCGCTTTTGAAATCTGCAGATGACTGGCTTTGCCAGCGACGAGTAGATCACCCAGATTACCGTTTCTTCCTCTCACACTAAAACACATCTTTGTGAAAATTCCCTACGCTTTGGCGAATACCTCAGGCAGATGCCCACTAATTAAATCTATGAGCTTAACATACACCCATAAACTCCACAGACACAAGTATTAATATCTTTTTGATATTTATCATTGATGAGGCTTTATTTATGTTATAGCGCCATCTTGATTGATATCTAGGTCTGGATTAGGTAACTGTTGTTTTGGAGTTGCTTCATAGGAACTAGATTGGTATTTTCAGTAGCAAATAAGGTGCTTTGGGGGTGGATGGTGTGCAGCAGAGCTTGGTAGTGTACGATTAGAGTGGTGTACATTGGTGTGCTTCAGAGATTGTGCTTAGATACAGTGATGATGACGATAATTTTTTTTTCAATTTCAACATATTGATTTTCATTGGTATATCTTTGGTACCCTGATTGTGGTTGAGATAATTGTAACTTATGTTTGACGAGTTCGAGGTTATAATGATATATACTAGTTTGAAACATTATACATCAGTCTGTTTTTCTGCGTTCTGCCCTCTGCGTGAAAACTCTTGCGAATTTTTCTGAAGCTCCTGGACCGAAATATAGTACTTAAACTGATGTGGTAGTTGTTACTTGTCAGTTGTACTGGAGTGAGAGCATTCTCTGGGTTAAGGGCATCATCTGAAAGCATCTCCAAGATGAAATGCTGCTGCTGGTTCACCAAAAGAGCGAGAGCACCCTATATTTCAAGATTAAACAAGGACATTATTAAACAAGGATCTCCGCAGGATCATACACACTCCTCCCCGGGAGATAAAACAGACCAGATAGCAAGACCATGCCTATAACAACGCACATGGTCCATGGACGACAAAACCACGCAGTAACAGAAGCACACCACAATATAACACGGCCGGTCAAGTGCATACTTCGGCGCTCGGTGGCTTTCAGGGGCGGACACCTGCAGCCTCTCCGTCGCCGGTGCTGAGCTGCTTCACATGATCTGGGCCCTTGAGAGTTGCCGGCGGGCTCGGGCTGAACGTGGCACGGGCCTCCGACGCCGAGGCGCAATTGAGCGTGCCACTCAGAGCCACGTCGGCTGATGGCTGGTTTCCGTGGCCGCAAGCAGGGCTAGGGCCAGCGTTGGTGGATGAGGTATACAGAAAGTCGACGCTACGGTCACTGCCGGAACCCTTGGGCTCCGCCGGCGCATGTCGCGCGCAGGCCGCGGCCAAGAGATTCACGGCCAGGAGGGCAAGGGGGAGCGCTGACGCGAAGGATCTTGCCATTGCTCGTCTGGTCTAGTGCCTGTTATGTTTGCGAGAGGGCAGGAGAGGTTGATCTGCTCAGTGCTGACAGGAGATGTGATGGCTTAGTACGTGTGCGCTAAGATACCTTTTATAGGCAAGTTTGAGGTAGCAACTGATGCTGTGGAAGGGCATGAGGTTTTGAACTTTTGAGTCTTGCACCGTTAGTTTATTATTATCAGTGGCCAGCATCAGAAGTGGAGAGGGAACCATGCTCCAAACGGTTTAAAAGCCTTCGGTTTCTGGCTTCTAGCTATGTCTAGAACACATCGGCTTTTTAATTTTCATTTTTTTGTTTGCTTTTCTTTTCTCTTTCTTATTCTTTTGTATTGTCCCAAAAAGATAGCGGTGTTTTTTATTTTTCTCTTTTTCCTTATTTTTTGATTTAGAAAAAACTAACAACCGTTACAGTACAATTGCATAAAAAACCAATAGCAAAAGCCAGAGGCTGGGCTTTTAAGTGGTTTAGAGTAGCACCCACAAGTTCAGAACACTATATAGAGGACATAACAAACTGCATAGTATTTTAACACTGAATGTCAGTGTGTGACCCCTGTTAGTTCTTGAATGTATGTGGAGCTATGGAGTAAAGAGGTGCCGGTGCATACGTCTCGCTCGCCTGCCTAGGTTTTGGGTCCTAGGATCGACCCAGATGCTCACCCCTTTCAGTGAATGCCAGAGCTCTTTGTTATTTTTTTTAACATATGGAGTGCATCATGGTATTTTTATTCCCTCCGTAGTAATGTATATGTGTTTTGGTGGACATGTGAGCATATTTAGTTCTTTTGTAGTCGATATGTTTGTACCGGGAACACCCATGCATGTAACTTAGTGGTAGAACACAAGGTTGTATCCTTGAAAAGTGTCATTTTTCCCAAGTAACTTGCAGTACTGTATTATTCATATAAGTGACAGAACAGTCAAGACAGAAATTGCAACATCTTTCTAGTGTTACAAGCTTCACTTCCTATTTGATTTTTTGAGGGCATTGTTACGGGCTTCACTTACTCATGTATCCAACTCGCGTCGATATTTGTATGACTGCATGCATGCAAGATCCGTTCTTTCATTGCCCCAAATTTGTACTAACAAGTTGACGGTCCTTTTCTCCCTTTTATTTGTGCTCATCTGCGCATTTCTTTTTTTCTAATCTTTGCAAGAATCTAGTGCTCCAAGTCCACCATTGGAGGATACAAAGTTGTCAGCTCAGTAGGAAGATGATAATATATCTATGATCACTGCTAATTGTTTAGATTACTAGGGAAAAGCAACCAAATTTAGTTGTCTGGCCACTATTGTTAAACTTGCCCAAATAGAAGATTCTATTCCAAGAAAGAGATTACTAGGGATCTAGGATATGGTTAGTCTATCCTTTCACATCTCTTGTGCCTAATTAGTCGAATAAATGTGTACTTGAGAAACTGACAAAAGAGGGGTCATGAATTAATTGTAGCAACTAGGCAAGCCTTGTCTTTCCATGGACTGGGCTGAAAGGTAAGGGGGACTGATGAACAGGGTTTAGGCCATGCATGGTTGCAACTTTTGCAGAAAGTTTCAGGAAAGCAATCGTACGTTAACTTGAACAAAACATGGCAGGATGCTCTCTTTTTTTCCCCGTTCTTTTTGAAACTCCAGTAGATGCCATTCAATTATGTATGTTACTTGTCACACATCTAATCAATACACAGCAGCAAAACGAGATTTGCTCATCCTAGGTAATAACTAAGGAAAGGCCCGCTCTTTTCGGTTTGAGCTTCTGACTTTTGACTTATTTTTCACTATTCAACAATTTCGTCTTTTTTTGGTTTTTTTGCTTTTTTGTCGATTTTCCCCGTATTTGTTTGTACTGTTCGTGGCGGGCTAACTTGTTTTTTCTATTTTAAATTTTTTTAAATTTAATTATGTCAAATAAACCATCATCAGCTACAGTGTTTTTTCAGCTATAAACCACTCAAAATAAGCCCTTTTGAGCAGGGCTGACCTGTAGAGGCATTGGCATTTGGTGTCATAGTCAGGCGCCGCGAGTCGATTATTTTGACCGTCATTAATCATTTCTTTAAATTTGTTTATTTTATCTCACTGGCACACTCATATACATCAGCTACGGTCAGTAAGGTCTTCTTTGCCGAGATTGTCGTCTCTATGGCATCCCTAGTTCTATTGTCAACGATCATGATATAGTCTTTACTAGTTTATTTTGGTAGGAATTTTTCCGTTTGGCAGACGTCCGGTTACACATGAGCTCCGCCTATCACCCCTAATTCGATGGTCAGTCGGAGGCTACTAACAAAGTGATCGCTATGTATCTGCATTGCTTTACTAGCGACTGGCCAAAGCAATGGATTCGTTGGCTCCCATGGGCAGAATATTGTTACAACACCTTTTATCATTTCGCACTTCAGACCACGCCTTTCAGAGTGGTCTATGGATGTAATCCTCCTTGTTTGCGCTCTTATGAAAAAGGAGATTCACGTATGCCTGCCATTGATCAGTCGCTAGTGGAGTATGATGTTTTGTTGACTGAGGTTCGAGAATGACTTCTTCAAGCACAACAAATCGCCAAGCTCAATTATGACAAGCTTCATCGTGAAGTGGACTATGCCATGAACAAGTAGGTATGGCAGTGTTTACTTCACCGCACGGCCGCCTTCATCACTTTGGTGCCGACCGACAAGTTGAGCCCACATTATTATGGTCCGTACCAGATCACCCAATGCATTGGCTTCATGGCATATCGTCCTCGTTTGCCTCCGGGGACTCACATTCATAACGTCTTTTACGTCGATGTTCTTAAGAAGTTCCGTAGGTTGCCACCTCTATAGCTAACTCCATTATTGCCCATGGTTCACGGTCGTGTTATTCCTTCTCCGGCTAAAGCACTCAAGGGGCGCCTTGCTCGTGGCAAATGGCAAGTTATTATTGAATGTCACGGCACTTTTCCTATGGACGCTACCTGAGAAGATGTTTTGGAGTTTCGCAAGCTTTATCCGGACTTTTAGTTTGAGGACGAGCTGTTTTCGGAGGATAGGAGAGATGTCATGGTCGGACGTTATTATACGCATCGGTGCAATCCGGCACTAGGCGCTGCACCTGCTGCTATGCTGGACGCTCTACAGGTGGACGTGGGCGCTGATGAATGAGGATGATCTATCTGTGCCGCACATGCCATAGACGGGATCAGGAGCAGCAGAGTCCAGTCGGTTAGCATTAGGACTTTCTAATTAAAGTGATCGCTTTCCAATTCAATAGTATTAGATATGATATTAGATATTTTCCAATTCAATAGTATTAGATATGATATTAGAGATTTACTTTCTATTCAGTTAGAGAGGATTGTTAGAGCAACTCCAGCAGTACTACTCAAAACAGGGCCCCTACTTTTGATTTGAGGGCTCCCCCTACTTTTGAGGGCCCTGGTTTTTTTGCATCTACTCCAACAGCACCCCTCAAATTTAAGCTCTCAAATCCATTCCACTGCAACTGACACATGGGACCCACTCCTCATTCTCTCCCTCTCCCTCAGTCCAACTCCAACGCACCGCGTCGCCGCCGACTGGGCCGCCCCGAACGGCGCCGCCGTAGCCGCCTCCACGCGCCTCCTCGCCCGTCGCCGAACCGGCTCCGGCCACAGCCCGTGCTCGCCCCGACCGCGCGGGACCGCCGGCCGCCGCTACACCCTCGGAGGGTGGCCGAAATATCCATGGCGTCGGGTCACCACCACCCTCGGAGACGCGCACCGCCCTGGGCTTCTCCGCCACGCGCCTAGGCCGCCCGCCGCCGCCGCTTGTAGCAGCCTCCACCGCCGGCGTGGGCTACCGAAGCCGGCCGCCCCGTATCTCCGCCTCGCCCGCCGCGCTCAGCACAGCCGGCCGCACGGGAAGGAGCTGCCGCCGCCCCGATTGAATCGCCGGGGAAGGGGAAGGGGGCGGTGGGGAAGGCGGGGAGTCGGGGGCGGAGGCGGAGGCGGCGGTGGAGGGGGCGGAGGCGGCGGGGAAGTGGAAGGCGGGGAGTTGGGGACGGCGGGGAAGGGGGCGGAGGCGGCGGTGGAGGGGGTGGAGGCGCCGGGGAAGGGGGCTGCGGGGGAGGGGGCGGAGGCGGCGGTGGAGGGGGTGGAGGCGCCGGGGAAGGGGGCGGCGGGGAAGGGGGCGGAGTCGGCGGTGGAGGGGGTGGAGGCGCCGGGGAAGGGGGCGGCGGGGAAGGGGGCGGAGTCGGCGGTGGAGGGGGTGGAGGCGCCGGGGAAGGGGCGGCGGGGGAGCCGGGCGCGGTGGGGGCGGCGGGGGAGGCGGGGAGTCGGGGACGGCAGGGGAGGGGGCGACGGCGGGGGAAGGAGCAAGGAGGGAGGCGGGGAGTCGGGGACGGCGGGGTGGGAGGGAGGGGGACGGGCGGAGGCGGGGGAAGGAGCAAGGAGGGAGTCGGGGACGGCAGGGGAGGGGGCGACGGCGGGGGAAGGAGCAAGGAGGGAGGCGGGGAGTCGGCGACGGCGGGGTGGGAAGGAGGGGGACGAGCGGAGGCGGGGGAAGGAGCAAGGAGGGAGTCGAGGACGGCGGGGTGGGAGGGAGGAGGACGGGCGGAGCGGGAGAAATTTCACCAGCGGGAAGAAACAGAAGAATGAGAGCCAGAGTAGGGGGCCCCTGGGAATGAGGGGTGGGAGGGGGATTTGAGGGGCTCCTCAAATTTGAGGGCTCTAGTAGGGGCCCTACTGGAGTTGCATTTTTGCCTCAAGCCCTCAAATATGAGGTTTGAGGGCTCAAGTAGGGGCCCTGCTGGAGTTGCTCTTAGGAGCTATCCCTTATACAGGTTACAGATTGTTGAGAAGAAAACAAGAAAAGATATTATCTTCTTCACTCTCCTGTCTGGTGTGTCTAAAATAGCAAACCATATAACAAGAAAAAAATATTTGGCAATATGAGATCAAATACTGAAAAATCTAAAATAGCAAACCATAGCAAACCCTACTTATAGTTAATGGGACCTATAGCTATCTGGATGAAAAAGAAATCGCACAATCATTTTACCAGCTAGAGCCATTCATTGATATCGGCATATAAGCTAGGCAGATATTATTTTCTGAGAAATGGATAGTTCATTTCATCATGCTATGGCTTGCTTGCAGAGTTTTTAGCTGAAATGGCAAATTTTGAAATGTGATTAGCAAAAATGATACCTCACAGCCGTAATTACAAAAATAGTGTTCTCGTCTGCACGATCACCGTGGTTTTAGCCACGGGGCGTCACCATGCGGTGTTCCACCACGGGTCGATACGTGGCACCGTGATCATACGGTTTAGCCTACATAAACCACCACGTGTTGCCATGTGGCTAAAACCACACGGTGACCGTACCGTTTTCCGCCATGTGTTGCTCCATGGCTTGTCTGCACGGTGACCATGTGACGAGAGCGCTATTTTTACAATTGCGATTACGAGGATATCATTTTTACAAATTACACTTCAAAATTTATCATTTCGATCAAAAACTCCTTTTTCCATGGATTGATGGCAGAGACCGGATGGGCACACTCGCTTGTACCTTTCATTTTACTTTAATCTCTCATTCGTTCGATCTTAATGTTCATGTCCCCGAAGAATCACAGTACTGAACACGTGAAAGAAAACCAATGCTTTTGCCCCAAATGCTTCACCTAACTGGAAGATGCTTTCACCATAACTGAAAAGAGTTCAAGATAGACGGTTCTCGGAATAGGGCATTAGTTTAGTGATGACAAGTTACAATTTAATAGTCCAATCGCGATGAGAGGCAAGCAAAATTCCAGAGCGGTATCTACTGCTTCCTCCGTCCCGTAGTGTTGACAAAATAGAGACAGGTAGACGAATTTTTATGTGAAAAAAATTTACGGAAAAAAATAATAGGCGCACGAGATGGAAATCATTATACTATAATCTAAAATGAATAACTATAAAGGTACATATATAGAGAGAGAAAAAATGAGAATTTTGAACCAAGAAGGAAACCGAATCAGCGTTAGTTATGTTGGGTCGACACCAGACCTAGCATCAGTCATACCACCTTTGACACGGTATGGTGCAGTGTTTGATACGGACACATTACGAATTCAGATCAGATTTCAACCCGTATTCTAAGACCTTTTGGGTCCGTGCGATCAAGGTTTTAAAATATTGACCACGAATATATTTTAAAATATATAAATTGACTACATAAAAAATAATATCATTATATTTATCTTACAAAATAATTTCATAATATATGGGTTTGTTCTTTTTGGTTTTGACTCGTGGCTTTTAGACTATTCGTGAGAGAGAGTACGGAATAACAGAAACTTGCATGTGGTTTTGGCCGATATAAATGAAGTCGCTATAGTTTGTACCACAATCAATTTGTAAACCCTGTTTTAAAAACACTCTGTTTGAAAGTTAGTTACTGTAGAAAAGCTGAAAATTGCAACTATTAACATTGTACAAAGATTTATATACCATATGATTAGATGTTTATCGAATGGATATAAAATAATATGTTTTATGCTTAAAAAAAGTTTCAATCACATTTATGACCATAAATGAAAAGGTTGCATTCGGCGGCCCTGCTCGTTGGTTGGAAGTTATTACTCTGTTTTGCTTGACCCTCCTGGCTTCATTGCAAAACAACATTGTCCTCCTAGATCCGTACGGAATTGCTTAAACACTGTCGAATGTTTCATTAAAAAATAATCAAAATTTTAACCTTTGGATTACGTTTGAAGATTTGTACGTCACACCCTTCATCTTCAACTCTAGCGTGCTTTGATGAGCTTCTTTGGGGTTAAGGTTCGCTGTATTAGGCCCCGGGTTCACTGGGTTAAGTTTGGGGTTCAGCGAGGCTGCATTTAGAGAGGCTGAGGCGGTAGGAGGACCAACGGTGAGTGGCGACAGTGGTGGGACGGCAAGGCGACGAGAATCGATGAGCATTAGGAGGCAATGGGGGAGATGGAGGCTAGCGACGATAGAGGAGGAGGAGGTGAGAGGCGACGGCGCGGGAGTCGGCAATGGCAACAGTGGGGTGAAGTCTCGTTGGAGGGCCATGCTGGTGTCAAAGGTGACGGGGGGACGGCGTGTTGGGTGGCTATGGGGTTAGGGGAGGTTGGAGGTGGCGCACAAGGTGGCACCGGGAGAGAACGGTGGAATCGCGTTGGTGGATATAGTGTTTGGAGAGGGGACATGTGCTATCGGATCCATGGAACGGCCTAAAATATGACTAATTTTTCAAATTAAGAATATGCAAATGAGAATTAGACAGATCCAGTTTTGTTTGTTCCTTCGTTTGCCAACAATAACACTAAAAATTCCTTCCAGTTAGAGCTGAATTTGCACGCAGTTAAGACTAGGATTACTAGCTTTGCATCAGAGGACTGAAAAAAAGTAAGGAAAACAACCTTGATTCATTAGCTGTTGAAGCAGCAGCAGCAGCAGCAATGGCACACACTGCAACTCGCGTGCGTGTCGCGGAGAAAACGAGGACCAACCAACGCGGAGGTCCGAAAAACCACGCGCACCACCGTGCTCGGCCGGCTAAAATCTAGTGGCTGTGGCTCGGCCGAGGAAACCGCCAGCCGACTGTACAATTCCAAGGAGTGAATTGTGCAGGAGACAGCGCCATTAGATAGACTAGGTACTACTCGTGACACGAACTAACCAGATTCCATTGATCTTTGCTCTGAAATCCAGTATACAAACAAGGCACGTACGTACGGCCCGGGCGGATTGGGACAAATAGTGAGACAGACAGACACATGACGACGGACATTGGACTCTTGAGACAAAACTCGAGACTCGACGACGACGAGACCATTTGACACGGACCAATTCGACGTGCCGAACAAAAACACATGACCAAGTGCACGACGCTGACACGAGAGAACAGGACTCGGGCAACTCTTATTGCAATTGTTGGATTGACACGACTGACAGTGGCATAGACGGGGTACGCATGGGTAGCTGGTTGTTCACTGGCTAGAGGGCCCGCCGGCCGCCGTGGCCCGAGCTCCAGACGCGGCCGGCGCGGCGGACGCCGAGGTGGAACCGCAGCATGGCCGCGACGAACGCGCCCGCATGCTCCGGCGCGAGCACCCCGACGACGCCGCGAACCGTGCGCTCGCGGAGCGCGTCGGCCGCGGCCAGCAGCACGCGGAGCGACCGACCGACCGCGGCCACCGCCTCGTCCGCCTCACCGTTCCGCGGCGGCTGGTGGCGCAGCGCCGCCAGCACGCGCGGCCCCGCCAGCGACTCCTGCACGGCCGCCACCTCCCGGTCCACCTCCTGCTCGGCCGCCGCCGTGGCGACGCGTAGGTCCTCCAGCGCGCGGCGCTGGTGCGAGCCGACGCCGTCGCCGTCCACGAAGCGGAACACGAGTGCGGGCTTCCACCCCCATGCCCAGAGGAAGGTGCGCTCGAGCGGGTTGAGCCAGAGGGGGTCGAGCGCGGCCACCACGTCGCGGTCGGCGAGGCGGGACTTGTTCTCGTAGTAGCTGGCGACGTGGTCCACGGCGGCGTCCACGAGCGGCGCGAGCAAGTCTTGCCGGCGCGCGGGTAGCGCGGCCGTGAGGTCGGCGACGATCTCCTCCTCGCGGCCCACCCAGGCGTCGTAGAAGACTGCCATGTCACCAACGTGCGCCATGGTACGACTACTGGTGCGTTCTTGGGTTGCGGCTGTGGCTGCGGCGGCATCTTGCGGGGACCCGAGGAGGTCGGCATAAATTGGGCGCGGTTTCTTTGCCTGGAAGGATGGATACGTGGTGGACTGGTTTGCTTGGGCGCGGAGGTAATCGCGCATGGCCGGGGAAGAGACGGAGGCTAACCGGCTAAGGCGGTGGCGAGGAAGGAGACGAAGCTGGCGCGACGCGAGTTGACCAGAAAATCCATACGCGACGACGGCTACTATTGTACTACAGCTAGTACTTAATTAATGGACTTTTTTTTATTCCATTCTCGTCCTCTTGGGAGCTTGACCTTCCCTGTTTTGGGCTCGCGTTAATTGGCATCTTGTCAAGTTGCGTTGCGTACAGGG
Source organism: Dendrocalamus latiflorus (assembly GCA_017311315.1). Classification (NCBI taxonomy): domain Eukaryota; kingdom Viridiplantae; phylum Streptophyta; class Magnoliopsida; order Poales; family Poaceae; genus Dendrocalamus; species Dendrocalamus latiflorus. The sequence continues at coordinate 3,800,817 of CM029670.1, read as the reverse complement.
CCTCGTCAGCACTCGACCATAGGCTAGGCGCCATGCATAATCTCTGTACACTAGTAGGACTACTACTCACTATGCTACTCCGTATTTGTGTACTGCTACATGCATCCATGGCATTGAGAGTTTTCAGACGATGCTGTGTTCTTGGACAGCAGAGATGGGTTATGGCCGCAAGCTGGCAGACGATGGCATATTCTCGGACAACACAGAAAAAAAGGTTAGGCAGTCAGCAGCCTTCGCAGTTGCTCTCGAGTCGGTCCGGCATGGAGAGGTAGGAGACGGCACGGCTCTAACCGCGTCGGCGTCGGTCGGTCGGTTCCGCGTTTTTGGCTATGCTACAGCGCGAGTGCATGGCAGACGCTAGCTGCCTGTGCGAAGGCTACAGGGTGGCAATGCAAGAGTTTGCTTCCCCGCGTGCGACAGTCAGTATGGTCAGCACGTGACGGCTTCACAAAGCTGGTTCCTTTTCTGGCTTGCCTCCTCATTTCAGATCCTAAAAACTATTTTTCAGTTTTTATACAGTAACTAATTTTTAAATAAAATATCTTTTAAAATAGAGTTTATAAGTTAATTATAGTATATACTATAGTGACTTTATTTATATCGATCAAAATCACGTGTGAGTTTCTATTTCTCCGTACTCTCTCATAAACAATCCAAAAATCATAAACCATAGCTAAAAGCCATAAGGCGAAGCTAAAAAGAACAGCCATATAGCTTTTCTCGAACAAATAAACAAGACAATTTTTCTATCGCTATTCGAAGTGGTTTATGGGGACCTTTTTTTAACGGCTTATTGATTTATCGGTATTTAGTTCATTTACATAAATGCCCGTGTTAGGGTTAAAAACCATAAATTGTAGCTATAAGCTGTAGCAAAAAAAGAGCCCACCCAAAATATTGGCCCCGATCTATATTCCAGCTCCAGTATCTTCCCTCCATGGATCTTCCAAACGTATTTCGAGTTGGGACTCTGCTGGTATTGCGATTCTGGACGATCATCATATTGACCTTTCTCAGTTCTCACACACCTACATATTTGTATGAAACAAAAGTTTCCTTTTTTTATTTTCTGGTCGTCTCGGAAGCTTGACATTTTTCTGTTTGGGACAACTTGCGACTTGCGTTGCTTAGACGGGTTCATTCATCACTTCAGGGAAAAAAAAGAACAGGGGTTCATCACTTGACTGTTGGCACTATGCAAAATCTCTGTAGACTCATACTCCTAGTGCTCTCTGTGTAAGAGCATGTACAATAGTATAGCCAACTAGTGGTTATAACATTTGTCCATTTCATCTATAGCCTTCAAAAAAATAGTTCATACAGTAAGGTAGCTATTACAATAACTATTTGGCCCCACGTGTAAGAGAGTGAAATGAATATTTTTACGTGCTATAGCTAGCTGTAATTTAGTAGCCAGCTTCCTTCTCTCTCTTCCTTTCTCTCTCTGCCACATAAGATTTTATTGATATTATATTTGCTATAATCTGCTGACTAAGGGTCCCTTTGGTTGGGCTTCCTGGAGGAGCTTTTGCTTCTAAAAAGCTAAAGCCCAACCAAAGAGCTGATTTTGAAAAGCTACTTTTGGAGAAAGCTGCTTTTGGTACTGTTGATTTTTCACAGCTGTTGCCCCCTGCTTCCACCGGCTTTTGCCTCCGCGCGACGCGTTTTCCCCCTTTTCCCCATCCGCGCGTGCGCGTGAGGCGGCACTAGGGTTCCTGCGGCGGCAGGCGCGTGAGGGCGGGCGCGAGGGTTCCCGGCGGCGGCAGGCGCGTGAGGGCGGGCGCGAGGGTTCCCAGCGACGGCGCCTCTCCGGCCGCTCCGCTCCGCTCCCTCCGCTCCCTCCGCTCCATCCGCTCCGCGCCATCCGCTCCGCTCTCTCGGCTCGGCAGGCGCGAGGGTTCCCGGCGGCGGCGCTTCTCCGGCCAGCTCCCCTCTGCTCCGGTCCGCTCCGCTCCCTCCGCTCCGCTCTCTCGGCTCGGCAGGCGCGAGGGTTCCCGGCGGCGGCGCTTCTCCGGCCAGCTCCGCTCTGCTCCGGTCCGCTCCATCCGCTCCGCTCTCTCGGCTCGGCGGGTTTGTGCCCGGCGGCGGCGCTGCTCCGGCCGCTCCGCTCCGCTCCCTCTGCTCCGCTCCGCTCCCCCGACAGCTCCCCCGACAGGTAACTGCTGATGTTTTTTCTGTGATGTGCATGAGACAATATGCAAATCCTTGTGCTGGTAGAGACAATATGCATGAGTATAATTTGTGCTGGTATAAAACTTGTGTATGAGTGAATGCCGACAGATTGAAATTTGTAGTTGCTAAATGAAATTTGTGCTATGTGATTGGCTCAAGATCTAAATGACATTGTGCTGGTAGAGTATAATTTAGGGATGCCTATTTCTCTCGGTGAGCAAGCAAGCATATGAAGCTAAATGACATTGAAATTTGTAATATGCAAACCAGCTTGCTAAATAAATTTTTTGTTTGATTCAAGAATGGGTGATAAGGCAGATTGGGGTGATGCCTTTGTGAGGCATTTGATTGATGTCTGCAAAGGAGAGATAGAAGCTGGGAATAGGCCGATGGGAATTTTTTCTAAGACTGGTTGGAAAAATGTGGTATCTAAGTTTGAAGAAAAAACGGGTCAGAAACGAACAAGGAAACAATTGAAGAACAAGTTAGACAATATGAAAAAGCAATATACATGGTTCATGGAGTTCAAGAATTATGCCACTGGGCTTGGATGGGATGAGGCAAAGCAAACTGTTGACTGCTCTAAGGAATGGTGGGATGAACACCTTGCGGTAAGATATGGTGGCATTGTTCATTATTCTTTTTCCATGCTTTGATATGGTGTGCCTTGCTAACTTTTCCCATTTAATTTAAGAGATGCAATAATCCCGACAAAGGAATCAAATGCAACCATGTGAGGTTTAGAAAACAAGGGCCGAAGCAACTTGATGATCTACATATATTATTTGACAAGGTATATGTTACTGGGGCTAGTGCATCCTGTCCTGGAGATATATTCTCTAATGAATCAAGTGATGAGGATGTGGCTGAGGTACAAAAAAAACTCCAGATAATGATGATATAAAGTTGGCTGCTTTGAAGAAATCGAAACTAGAAAAAAAGAAACGCAAGGGCTCCTGTACTGCTACTGAAGAGAAGGATGAGAAGAGCCCATTCTTTCGTCTGTACAAGAACACATGTTTGAAGATAGAAACTGCAGCAGAGAAGATCTCCTCAAGTGTTGAAGCATCATCAGCTCCTCCAACCAACCTAGTCCCTACCATTGCAGAGGCTATGAAGATGGTGAAAGATTGTGGGGTGCAAGAAAGAACTGCTCTAATGCACACAGCCACCTTCCTGATCATCAAGCCTGAATTTAGGGAGGTCTTTAGCTCTCTGGAAACAAATGAAGGAAGGCTCGATTTGATTGAGAGGGAGCATGAAAAGGAGATGATGAAGCGCCTGTGAACATTTTTAGTTATTTATTTCTATTGTTGTGTTGTGAACCAATATTTACTTCTCTATGTTGGGATTATTTGATTGTGTCATCTGTGAACCTTTGTAGTTATTTATTTCTATTGTTGTGTTGTGAACCAATATTTACGTCTCTATGTCCATATATTGTTGTGCTTCTTTCAAAAAATATTGTCTCCTTGATGTCCATATATTGTTGTGCTTCTTTGTAGATGGATGATAACTTGGAAGATTTGGCCAAAGAAGGGCAAAAGGGACTACTCCTGCTAGCTGAACTTTCCCAGCATGCTGCTGTTATTGGTCAAATGGGCAAACTGTACACTGAGCGGTATTTGCACAAAGGTGAATACAGGGAAACACCAGAAACTGGAATTCAATGGGTGATGAGGTGCATGGGTCGTCCGAGGTACTTTTATAAGATGTTTCGGATGAGCACCGAGGTTTTCATGGCACTTCATGAGTTGCTAGTCTCGACCTACGGTTTGACCTCAACTAATAATGTTTCATCCATTGATTCATTGGCGATGTTCTTGTGGATCGTCGGAGGACCCCAATCATTTTCACAAGCTGAAAATCGTTTTACACGGTCACTCTGGACAGTTCACATCAAGTTTCACGAAGTATTGAAGTGTTTGCGCAAGTTAGCTAAGGACAATATTAAGCCAAGAGATCCTACTTTCTGTACGGAGCATGAAAGGGTCAAAGAGGACCGTTTCTGGCCTTACTTCAAAGGCACTATTGGAGCAATAGACGGTTCACATGTTCCAGTGGCAGTGCCAGCAGAGGAAGTGGTTAACCACACATGCCGACATGGATATACATCTCAGAATGTGCTAGCTGTTTGTGACTTTGACATGAGGTTTATCTTTGCGGTTGCTGGTTGGCCGGGTTCTGCACATGACACACGGATCCTCAATCATGCATTAGCAAATTTTCCTTCATTTCCCGTGCCTCCTAAAGGTATCCATGGTTCCTTACTAAGTTAGCAATACTTGTATTATTATTTGCCTTTGCTGATTTGGTTTTATAGGAAAGTATTATCTCGTGGACTCTGGTTATCCAAACCGAATAGGGTATCTTGCCCCTTTCAAAGGAAGCACATACCATATACCAGAATTTCGGCATCGTTCTGGGCATCCTCAAGGGAAGTACGAGGTGTTCAATTTCTTGCATTCATCCCTTCGAAATGTCATTGAGCAGGCTTTCGGAGTCTTGAAGCAGAAATGGCGTATTTTGAAGGGCATCCCAAGTTTCCCAACTCGTACTCAGAAGCATATCATTCTTGCTTGTCTGGCGTTGCATAATTTTATTCGTGACAGCAATTTGCATGATATGGAGTTCGATAGATGTGATGCTGATGAGGAGTACTTGATACAACAGACAAGTGCCACGGCACAAACACAAGGAGATGAGAGTCCAGATGTGGAGAATGAGGATACCATGAATACCATTCGCACTAGGATAGCTGATGCTTTGGTTAGTGCAAGAAGGGGATAATTATGTTGACGGAGGACATCATTATATGAGCTCTATATCTTTTGTAAAACGCTATCGTTCTATTTATGTGGACCATATGTTAATGCTGGATGCAAAACTTACAAAATTTAATTTTCCCTTTCTAAAATGGTCATTTACATGCGAATCAGTGAACAACATAGTGTTTAAGGATCAATTTGCATATAAACAGTCTCTCAGGCCTACAGGGGCATTACAGGTATTTCTTACCAAACCTACAGTCACAGCTGTTTCAACCAAACGGCTTTCAGCTTTTCTCACAGCTCTCAGCTCACAGCAGCTTTCTCACAGCTCACAGCCCACAGCAGCTTTTTCAGAAGCCACAGCCCAACCAAACACACCCTAAGTCTTATCGTACTTGCTCTAAGTAAAGTACATCCATGCCATGGAGAGAGTTTTTCAGACGATGCTGCGTTCTCGAACAGCGCAAAAAGGATGCTTGCCGCAAGTTGGCAGACGACGGCACAGGTATTCGCGGACACACACACAAAAAAAGAGTCAGTCAGGAAGTCGCCCGCCTTCGCAGTTGCTCTCGGGTGGAAGAGAGCATGCCCAGTTGCAGAGCCGCGGTGATCCATCGGTTTCTTCGGCGTCGAGAGGTGAGAGGCGGCACGGCGCTAACCGCGTTTTTTGGCTTGCGATCGAGCTGCTGGTTTCCCCTCCGAGTCCGTTGCACCGTAGCTGCGCGCGCGAAGGCTTCAGGGCAGGAGGCGGGCAATGCGAAAGTTTGCCTCCGTGATTCTGGACGACCAACTACCGTGGACGTTTTCACGCGCGGAACATGATATAATTTTCGTATAGTTTTAAATTTTATTGGTGATTCTAGAACGTCCGGTAAAAAACAAAGAGAGTACTTCGGAAACCATTTAAGGCCGTGCTCCAACTGACTTTATAAGCTGTGATTTTAGCTTTTTTTACACTGTAATAGCTATTAGTTTTTCTAAATAATTAAAAGTTTAAAAATAAAAAATATATTATATCATTACAGACAATATAAAAAAAGACGAAATTAAGAAGCAAAAAAATCAGAAATAAAGAATTGAAGCCATTTGAAATGGAACCTTAGTATCCAAAACACCCTACATTTATTTATGGAGTGAGTTATCTAGTGAGAATACCAACTTACCTAATCTAAGAACATCCACACTGTTGGAACAAAGGGGTACTAGGAAAGAGAGAAGAGGATGCAACCGGTAGCAAACACGAGAGCAAAATCTGGAAGAGGTGCCAACCAAGGACAAGGAACCATGCCCAAGTGTCAGATGGCGCGCTCTACCGCATCTTCGCGCCGATGCTCAATGTCCAATCCACCATGGATCAGGCAGAAGCCCAGGAGTTAAAATGACCTAAAATAATGACGAAAATGGTAAACTTTTGGTATAGAAAAGAAAATGTTAAATTTGTCGTGAGCAATCAAGATGGATCAATAGTCTTCGAAAAAAAGAATCAATCAATATATATAGCTCCGCTCATTTCGGTTTGAACTTCTGACTTCTAATTTATTTTTCGCTATTCATAAATTTGGTCTTTTTCTGAACTTTTGGCTTTTTTGAGCTTTTTGTCGGTTCTTTTTTCCCGTATTCATTTGCGTTATCCGTGATGAGCTAACATATTTTTTCTATTTTTATTTTTTAAAATTTAATTACGCCAAATAAGTTACCTTCAGTTACAATGTAATTTTAGCTATAAATCACTATTTTTCAGTCCAATCGAGCGGCACCATCTTTAAGAGTAAACTTTTTTCCCCGTTTAGGGCAAGTACAATAGAAGAGGTGGCTGCCACCTCTAGGACTAGCCACATAAGCAAAAAGAGTACACGTGGCTCATGTGGAGGTAGCTAATACAATAAGTTGAGTAGAGGTTACCTCTACTAAAGCACTCAAACATTTAATATTTCGCTAGAGGCGACACTAACCCTTATTGTACTTGCTCTAAGAACTAGCATCGCCTCCAAGTCCTCGTATGATGTGCTAGAGGTCACCTCTTGCATGAGGGGCAACTTGCATCTCTCTCCTCTTGTCTCTCTCTTCCACATAGGATTGTGTTGACGTGGATTTCGCTAGAGGCGACCTAGTCAGCATCATTGTACTTGCTCTTAGCGAGAGCATGTAGGCACTGAATAAAATACCATGTGCGCTTTAATAAAAGGTGGTGCCATGTGCACGAGTGGGATCAAACGAGGGAAACCTTCGACAACCTTTTCCACGAATTAGATCAATTTGGTGCATTGCATGGTACATTGTCGCCACAGCTATCCAATGACATCTTCTGCTTTTAGTCTTTACGAGTACTATAATCAAGATAAATTGATCTATTTCGATATGACATTATATACTAGAATTTAACCAGCATTATTATTTTACTTTTCTAAAATTAGAAAATATAGAATGTTAATTTGTCTATGTTGGAAAAGGCTCGAAGTTAGTGTGGCACCTACAGCTGGTCAAAATTGATTGCATTATTTAAATATTTAATTTATAAAAGAAAGCTTGCATAGATTAAGCGACGCTAAGGAGCAATCTAAATTCGTTTCATCTATTACACTTTACCATGTCCAAGGAAAAATTTATTGTGAATATGCATGCATGCAAGCTCCGTTTCAGTTAATTCAAGTTTTTTTAAATGCAATTTACTTCAAGTTTGTAGTTACAATCAATTGGTGCTCTAGTAGAATGTACCATACAAAACAAAATTCTCACATAGTAGCTCTGTCACTCTCGATTGGGAGAGTCCACTTTCCTAGACAGAAATGAAAAAAAAATCATTTTCATTCCCTGGCAAGAGGACGGATAAGTCGAAATGTATTAATTAAGACGTACTACCATTGTTGCTAGCTTAACTCCTTAATTCGGTGCATACAAAACACACTAATTGGCCAATCAACCGATGAATATTTGGAGAAAAAAATACACTCTATGCCGGCTTATAGTTTTTTTAATTATAGCTGATTTATTTTACACTGTAACTATTAGTGACTTTTTAGCATAATTAAATTTAAAAATAAAAAACATGTTAGCCCATCATAGATAATATAAATAAACACAAAAAAACAAAAAAAACTCATAAAAATTAAAAAAATAGTGTACTAGAAACCAAAATTAAAAGTCGAAATCTAAACAAGCCAGCATCTCGACTACTCCATTTTGTTCGATCAAACCCCTATACTGTTAATATGTTTATTTGGGCCCTCAAATTGTCAAGCTGTCTAATCAATCCCTTCCATTCCATCACTTCCACCGAAGCGTTTCTGACATGTCCGTTAATACTGGCGAAACGGCTTGATTAGACAAAGCTCAAATCAATCGATATATCTTACTGTTAGACTCGCTCACCAAGAGATTTAGGGCATGTTCTTTTCCTCCGAAGCTGGTGGCTTTTGACTTTTGCTACAGTACATAACTTTCAAATGAAGTATTTTCTCAAAACGGGGTCTACAAGTTAAACAATCTACACGTTAAAAACCCAACATCTGTATCAACCAAAACGCAAATGAGTATCTGTCTCTCCGTAATCTGTACCGTAAACAGTCAAAATTCAAAAATTTCAGACAAAAGCCGCAACCGAAAAGAACAGTCCCTTAGCTTTTAACTTCTTAATTTAGCTTTTTTGTCTTTTATTTTTACCTTGTTCTTTTATATTGTTTATGATGATATAATATTTTTATTTAACTTTTTAAATTTAATTACTCAAAAAACCCAACGGTCGTTATAATACATTTTCAGTAGATACAGTGAAAAATACAAAAGTCATGATTTATAAGTCAGATGGAGCACGACCTTAAAGTGGATAGAATCTGGAAGCATGGGAGCCCCATGTCCCTATTTTTTGTGAAAAGGCTCCCTAAGGAAATTAGGGCGAGATCTGGTCGAACTGGCTGGAGGGTTTACACTCGCCCTTTTTTTTTAATAAAACCCTCGTTTATTGAAATTGTGCTGAAGTGCTGAATATGTGTAGTCATCTGATCTTGCGCAAGGTACCAATCCAGCCATTTACCCACGCGTAGCAAGCCTGTGCCCTAACCCTAGTCCCTTCCATTCCTCTCACCCCCCTCCCCCCTTTTCCCTTCCGTTAGTTTGCTTCGCCTAGGCGATGCCGACACCATCGTTCTGCCCAGTCCTTCTCTCCCCTCTCTTGTCACATCCCTGTTTCCTCCCCCGCCACTCCCTCCTCTCGCCTTCCGTTCTTTTTGACATGTTTAAAATTATAACCTTTGAGCACTCTCACTCACTGCAGTCTCACCTCCTCTCACCAAAAATGCGATCCATCCATGCATGCTTATTAGTTTATCCAATATATAGTTTCATAAATAGAGGCTTGTAGCTAGACATGAGGTTGCACTAACTGGATTTTAGGATGACATATATATCATCCTAATACTAGATCATGAAGCATGATAGAAAGCGTAAGCCAGAAAACTTTAGTCGTCCTATATATAGGACAAAATCATGCCAGTGGTAGAGTTTAATTATGAATACCAATCACGTATATATACAGATCTCTTTTCAATCGAAAAGTGTTGAATTAATACCCACGAATAATGAATTAATGATGAATTCGAGTGACTATAGATTGATTCAGGACACAAGAGCACGAGTCACTCAGGAACGATTCCGGATGCATGGCTCGAAAGCAATTGCATGAAATTTAATTATGATGATTAACGACATCGAGAACTGCAACTGGAGGAAGGAAAAGAAAAGAGTTATCCTAGCTAAAGCTACCATCATGGATTGAGGTATCAGGGAAACCCTAGACTAACCTTTTTCCATTATATGATATTTGCTCAGCACGTACTATGATGCTGTCTCCACGATTTATCATATAGTCATCTTTTTTGGTCTTTTTTTGCTTGTGGTTTCTAGTACTAGTATCTCAAGGGAATCTATTGATTTAATAAACTAAAGGAATATACGACTGGAGATAATTTATATTTATCTAGCCATGGAAGGAACAATTGTGCGGTTGTACAGTCTTTGCATGTGGATCCACGTACCTAAAGTGTCTCATGGACATAAAGCGACGAACCAAACTCGGCATTTCTCAGGAATTATTCTTCAATTGAAAACAAGTGTCAGCTGCGTATAGTCAAAATATTTTAAACTTTACCAATGACATGTGAAAATGATATTATAGGATCAATGCCAGTAATCAGAGAGGGTGAAACCTTTTTTCCCTAAAGTTATTCAAAATCTTCACTCAAATAACTATGATAGTAATTAAATTCAGATCATACCAACTAGACTAAGCAAAATAAAACAAGAGACAAAAGCAAACAAAATCACCATACTACTACACAGGGTTGATCAAACCGTCATTCAAGGGCCGGTCTGACTGTAGGTCTGGGATTAGTCTAACCGATACTTTGTTCCCAGATCTAAAAACCTCTCAAAGTCAAAAGTTCAAATATCAAAAACTTGTTCAATTCACATCCAACATTTTCAAGTTTTGCATGAGACAAGGCAATAGAAACATAAAGTAATTAAGAATTACAAGATTCTTGTTATCAAGTTCAACAAATTGAAGAGAATCGAATATAGGTCATAAGACAAAAACCATAAAACTCAAATTACTTCTTGTTTGTGAGGACATAAGGCATGAGGTTTTTTTAGATCTATTCTCGCATGTCCTAATAAGGTAATTTAAGCAAAAGACCGAGTTAGAACTCTCACGAATACAAAATCACAAATCTAGCTTAAAAACAATCAAAACCAAGCAATAACGCAAATAAGAACATGATTGAGATAAAAATATTACCTATTTTGTGAAGGGTAAGTTTTAACACTCATAGATTATTACAATGTGGAGCCAAAGCACCACTCTTTCCTCTCTCAAGTTCTTTCTCTCACACAACCATGGAACGATACAAGGTAGTGAAGGGCAAGGAAACTTGTTCCTTAACCCTCACTACTCCAGGACGGATCAAGATTTGTGCACGGGCAAGGACAACTTTGCTTTGATACCAGAATGCCCACAGCTTACAACCGACAGTCGGTTTGATTGTGAATAGTAACGAAAACAGAAGAAGGTAAATAGTAACTACTACTAGATGGATTCCTTGACGTAGGATCTGGACGACTCGCTACGCCTCAGTCTTGGCCGTCGGATTTCCTTAACGCCCGGTGCTCCTTCGGATGACCCGTTCGGACCACTCCTTCGGACCAAACATCCAGACCACTCATCCGCACCATACTATTTGACTAAATTAAGAAATATAATTGAATCTCAACCGTCCGATAAATAACTAAAATGTTCTTTCGTGCAATATATTTCTGTCCAGTTATTCCTAAGTCTGACAACCTTCCCTTATCACGGCAGCGCGTTCGGATCCGCCACCAAGAACCCATTCCCCCGGGAGATCTACACGACCGCGCCGCCGCCGCCGCGGCAGCAGTTCGCCCTGGCGCTGTCGGGGCCGTCCACCCCGCCCCCGGCCGCTGCGAGGCGGGGCGGCCGCTGGCGCGGGGTCAGCGTGGGGTGCTTCAATGACCCGGAGATGAAGCGGCGGCGGCGGATAGCCGGCTACAAGGCGTACGCGGTGGAGGGGAAGGTGAAGGCCTCGCTCCGTCGGGGGCCAGGGACGGAGAGAGGGGGGCGGGCAGGGGCCTGGCCCCCCCCCCCCAATGGTCCACTTTCGTGTGGCTACAACAAGATTTTGGTAGGTAAATTCCCTGAATTTTTCGCTGTTGTGGATGATCCTGATTCTTGAATGCTGCTTGGGTAAGCATATGATGGAGAGTAGAGAATTTCAGCAAGAAGCAACCTGACTGGACAATTGTAAGAACAAACAATATCAGGAGTTGCTGACCCTGTGTGCTGTGATAACTTCAGGACATGGCCCTGATCAATTGGTGTTTGCAATTGAGAGACACAATGGGGAGATACATAGTCAGGTCAGCTTACGAGGAATTGGCAACGGTTGCGACGAATAAATGTTTGTGGAGAGCTGAACATCCCGCTAAGATAAAGATTTTCAAGTGGCTGGTTCGTAGCAATGCGATTTCTAACCAGAGGCAATTTGATTAAGATGGGATGGCTGCAGTCTACTAGGAAGATAATTGTGTGAATTCTGTACACAACCTGAGGACTCAAAATCATATGTTTTTCACCTATTAGGTAACTAGCCAGGTGCTTGTGGGACGCCGTCTGTCAATGGAAAGAAGCTTAAGGATCCTGTTGACGCTCTTTACAAAACCATGATGCTCTTGCCTTCTTGGTTTACTGGGCAGGGATGCTTGCAGGGATGTAGCCAACACACACGGCGCCCAGGGCCTATGACGCCGGCGCCTTGGCGGGTCGGCCCCCCCCCTTTGTCTGGATCCTGGCTCCGCCCCTGCCGGGGGCTCCGGTGGTTCAAGCGCAAGTGCTCCGGCAGCTTCCGTGTCTGACCACCGTGCGGCTTCCCCTATTCTTCTTCTTGGAAGGTAAGGGTTCTTTGGCCTACAATAACGTCACCACGCACTCGTGCTACTAATTGGGCGGATTTGTGGTCGCAGGTGCCTATTAGTGGATTGATCAAGAAGATGCATGATTTATTGAATTCAAAAAGGATCAATCCAGTATATTCCAAAGAAATTTTTCCAGAGGTTGTAAACCTCATCGGTTATCATCACCCAGGACACCAGGCTGCAAGCTGCCGAGAAAATAAGAATTGCCGTGTTGCTCTTGGGGGATCATAGATGTCTGGGCCTGGGTGGTTGATCCACAATTGTTTGTCATAATTGGATTTGGAATCAAACAGCCAAGAATGGAAGAGATTTGATGAATACTATGATCTTCTTCTTTTATAATTTCTGTTTGGATGCATCATGCATGTGTGAATGCCAATTATGTCACCATGATGATCGCCATATTTCTTCTGGAATATCTGTTAATATTGTGGTGCTGGTGTGCACGTGAGCGTCTCAACAAATGGAATATGATGCATTCTTTTGAACAAGAACATTGTGAACCAAAATAATTTTGAAGATACAAGAACTAGGGAACTTCTCGTTAATAAAAAGAAAGAATTTCTGGAAGAAATGTTGAACCAATTTAGTTCAATAATTTGCTGAACTGGTGGTGACGATGAATGGCAAAGCCCATATGCCATCAGCCATCCAATGCAACAAAGAAGAAATGTTGATCCCGTAGATTGAGATTAAACTGCATCGATTTAGAGGTTTATTCTGAAGTATTTTCTTGTCTGAAATATTAAAAGAAAATTTCTGTCATGGTTTGGTGCAAGTTGCGACACTTTTGCCTTGTTTCGCTAAATTGTTTTTATTGGTTTGGAATGTCATGCATTCCGATCTTAGACTGGACCACACTTATAGAATATTTTGTGCACATATTCTCTTTTAGTAACTTTTTGCCTAAGTACAGAATCCATGTAAAATTTTCATTTACTGATACAAGGTAGCCCTCTGAAACTCTACTCGTCCTGAGCTCATTTACCAGGTAAATGACTTAATGTTTTGTAAGGTCACTCTTGGAATTTTCGTTTACTGATGCAGATTGCAAAGGTCATTCTTGGAATTTTCATTCTTTGGAATTTCTTGAAACTTGGTGACATCATAATGTCAGCAGCGATTGATAGACTTGGTGATCACTATTGCCATCATCAAAATAATGGTGTTTCTTTTGGAGCCTTCTATGATTTTTGTTTTGAGTGCTTTCAGCAGGTGATTTGCGATGCTGTCGTGGACCTGTGGTGTTATTATCAGGCTGGTATCTTGGTAATGAAACATAGTAGTACATTCTTTAGCTTGGATGCCCATGAATCATGATTCGGAAATCATATCCGTCCATCGTCATTTTATTTCGTGGTAAAGAAGGAAAATCGGTCCATTTGTGTTTGTGGGGCTGTCAGATAAAAAAATGCTAGCTCCTCTATGATATGTATCATTCAAATGGTGTTAACAAGACAGATCATGTGGAACATGCTCCACTACTGCTGATGGCCTGATGCTTACGAACTCTTTTTTTTTCTCTCGTTTGGAGCCAGTTAGCCATGAATAATCTAAGAAGAGCCCTGTGAAACTGCACAATGAACCGGGTTGGTGCGTTGTTCATTCTGGGCTGAACCAAACGCGGTAGCAACGACGGAGGAGAAGCGAGAGCAAAGTTCTAGGAAGAATGGACAGCCATACCAGCAGGAGGGACAGGGGCATTTCCGTCAGAACACCGTGCTTCACCCGACCGTTGTGGGATTGGCGGGACCGCGTGCTGCACTGCGCTCGCTCGTGCGGTTACCGTTGCAACCTTTTCGCGCGCCGGTTACAGCGCGCGAAGTTACAGACATTGCCAAGTGCTGCAAGAAAATGGAGAATGAGAGCGGCGGCAAGCTGGCGAGACGGTTCGCCTTCTCGTGGGCCGACGAGGTCGAGCGCGAGGAGCGAGAGCGGCAGCAGAATGAGGCGCCGCCGCGGCTGGAGGAGAAGGGGGAGCGGGCCAAGGCGGACCCGTTCGGCGCGGTGCGGCCGCAGGAGGTGGTGCTGGCCGAGAAAGGCGTCGACTGGCGCGCGCGCGACCGCGAGCTCGACGCCTCCCACCACACCGCCACCTGCTGCAGGTACATGCCAGACGCAGCGAAATTGAGCGGCAGCATCACGTCGTTAATTGATCTGCTCATCGACTGAGTGCGCGTGCGTGCGTGTGTCCAGCAGGACGCGAGCGCAGAGGAAGCGAGACGCGACGGCCGTGCCGCCGACGCCTCGACGGTGGCACGCCGACTCGACGACGCCCATGGGCCACCGCAGGACCAACGCGCCGCCGGTCAGCTACAGCGGCGCATGGGGCGGCAAGAGGAAATGCGCCGGGGATGTGTCCGCGCGGCAGGTCCGGCCGGTGGCTGATCAGGGCGGGAGGAGAGTCTTTGGCGAACTGAACATCAGTGAGGGCGGCAGTTCCTCTTGCTGGAGTTCCAAGAAGAGCTGCAACCCGGCCGGAACCGAGGGAACTGGGGCGCGCAAGCTTGCAGCTGCGGACGGCGAGAACAGAGAAGACAGCAGGGTGCCGGTGATGGCTGGAATGCAGAGTGGTGAATCTGGAGTTGGTCAGAGGAGGAGGGGGAAGGAAACGACGACGGGGAGGAGGAAGATGGGGTCGAAGAAGACCAAGAAGCAGCAAACTCTGCTACCCTAGGTACTACTGTTGTTGCGATGATTACTGACTACTGAATTTGATAGATGGTCATAGCGTCTCTATTCTGAACTGTCCAGTGACTAGTCGTTGCTGAACTCTGCATCGTTTACTACTGCTCCACACTGTTTAGTGAGTACTGATTGCTGAACTATGAGATGGTTATGGTGTGTACCAAGTGTAGTTTAACAGTTGCCGCAAGATTCAGCGGTAGTAGTGCCCTTGAGATTGTCCATGATGAACTGATTAGATTCTGCAAACTTTACATGCCGAATTCTATGTGCAAACGATGTAACAGTTCATTTTGCAGTAGTTTTTCATAGGCTATTCTGCTAAAAAAAAAATCTAAGTATCAATCTAGTTTACGGACATGGTTGCAGCACCTAGCAGCCGTATGCTGGCACATTCGAGCCGCTGAAGCTGCACCATGATCCATGACCCCACTCATGAATCATGATCGTGCCATGTCATGTGAATGCTCAACAGAAGGAGCAAATCCACTTATTTTTCTACATCTTTATTCCTGTCTCGCCCCAACAAAGCCAAAAACGCCACCCAAGAACTCCACTATCTCACTCATCAAACTCTTGCCCAAATCAAAACTCAAAAAGAAAACCCCAAAAGGCCAAGAGATGAGGATGATGCTACACAGATCAGTCGATGGCCAACCCTAAAAGCTATCCAAAAAGGAGAGGTCTGACATCACCTCCTGCTGCTGCTGCTGGCCTCCATACGGGACCACCATGTCGTCGTAGTCCCACACCAGTGAGCACCACATGTCATCGTGGGCCAACCCATCATCGTCCAGCTCCATCAGGTCCCACTCCAGGGCCTTGTCACCCAGCTCGTCCTGGCCCACAGCCTCGCCCGGCCCACTCTCGCCCTCATAAATGCCAGACCCACCCGGGCCCACCTCCTTTGGGCATTCTGGGCCCAAGTGCCCACTCACCATCTCCTCGCTGAGGCCCAGTAGGCCATCCTCGAGCCCATCAGATGTCACTCCACTGGCACTGGCTTGCGCTTGCTCAGTAGTGCAAGGCTGGCAGCTGCTTGGTGTTGAGATGCTGTTGTCCATGCTGCCATCCTCCTCCTCCTTGAGATGATGCTCCGCTTCTGCGACCTTGTTGTCCTTCTCTTTCCCGGCCTTCTTCCCCTTCCCCTTCACCGAGGCGGCGGCGGCGCAGCTCGCCCACCCGCCTCGGCGCTTGCCGCCGCCGGGCAGCTTGCTGAGGTCGACGTTGACGACGGCTCCGTAGCCGCCCTTCGTGAAGTCGCGCGCCCTCCTGCTCAGGTGCGAGTTCCAGTAGTTCTTGATCTCGTTGTCCGTGCGGCCGGGCAGGTGGCCGGCGATCAGGGACCACCTGAGCAAGAAACGAAATTTCACAGGGAATTAACCACACTGTCTTGCACAAGAACACGTACAGGGTGGAAATATGAGAGTTACAACAGGTCATGGCATGGCAGAGCTGCATTGCATGCATGCTTGCAGTAGAGGTGCGTATTCGGCCGTGCCATGCCGGTATGGTCTAGATCCATCGTGCCGTGCTGGCACAGTTCGGTCACCCCGCCATGCTGGTACGTCTCGCCTTCGGCCTTACCTAGGCACAGCCCAAAGCCCGCCATGCCTAGATCCTGATCAACTCGACTTCGACTTTTGGCTTCTGACTTATTTTTCACTATTCATAAGTTTCATCTTTTTCTGGACTTTTGGCTTTTTGTTGAGCTTTTTTGCCGGTTCTTTTTTTCCCCATATTTGTTTGTATTATACGTAATGGGCTAACATATTTTTTTATTTTTAATTTTTTTTAAATTTAATTATGCTAAATAAGGCTCTGTCAGCTACAGTGCTTTTTTCAGCCAGCTACAGTGTTTTCAGCCATAAGCCACGAGCTTTTCAGCCGAACCGATCACCACCTAAGTCTAACCTAAAATAATTATACATGACGAAGTCAGCGGCAATAATGGTGGCGGCGGCCACCATCTTCATTTCTCTTATACCCGCTTCGTTAAAAATTAGTTAAAATTGAATTAGTTGCATAAAAACATGGGCACGTAAATATTTCGGGGGAAAGTAACATGCATATAATATACTAGTCTTGTGGCGTACATGTGTGCTTGCCAAGTGTAGACATATACGGAATGGAACCACATTATATATTGTATATTTGTATAGATATTAAGAGTCTACCGGAGAGAGTGTGAAAATGACAAGTGTGTCTTTCTTTGATGTTAGGAAGGTCCTAAAGTTTGGAACCGCTATTATATTTGGTAAACCTCAAACCAACAGAGTGGATGAACAATGCAATTCGCAATAGTTGCATGCAATAACAAAGATAGCGTCATTTGATCAAGCACCTTATGTTTGCATTTGTATAATGAACAAATGACTCGAAAAGCCCAAGTAGCTTAGGACTCATCTCGTACTTTAGTCCCAGAGAGTCTCAGACGATGCTACCAATCTACCATGGCCAACAAAAGAGATACATGCATTAACAATTTGAATGACATCTCAACGTGACAAGATGACACAACTAGTGTTGCAAACAAATTCATCTGGAAAGAAAAGGGAGAAAGGAAATCATATGTACATATTTAACTTGCAACGGAATGCTTAGAGTTAAATAACTACGAAGAACAATTTTTATTAGATGCGTGCTTAATTTTTTCCTCCCTTTTCTTTTCTTCTCCTGTCCTACCCCATTCTTCCTCTCCCCCTCCCCCCTCCCCATTCTCCCCCCAATCTAGATGACCAGATCCACGAGGTCGTCGGTGCTCTCGGCTGGCGACGGTGGGGCCGAAGCGCGGTAGCCGGCGCTGCAGACGCAGGCGTGGCGGTCGAGCGCCTCCACAGGCGAGATGGACGGGGAGGCGCGACCGAGGTCCTCATCGACAGCATCCCCACAAAGGCCGCAGATCCACCTCCCCCTGTACTGCGCGCACGTCGGCGATATACAAGTAGCACCCTGCGACAAGGCAGCGAGACCGAGGCGGGCGTGCAGGAGCCAACGAGGCCACGGGAGCGGCTAGGCTGAGGCGGGACGGCTCCGTCCACACGTGGAGTCTCCAGCTATGGAGCAGGCGAAGATGCTAGTGCCAGCGCCAACGGAGACAGTGTCGCGACCCCTACCCCCTACGACAACGCCCTCGCAACCGGTGCGGGGATGCGGAGCGAGATAAGCTTCTGGCTGCCGCCCTTAGCTTCGGTTGTCCCACTCCTCCTGCGGCCGGCGTCCACTTGTCCGGACTCCGGTATACTCCAGTCCTTCCCCTCTACTCCCTCTTTCTCTGCTTTGTAATGGCTTGTGGTTGTGGGATGGCGACGGGAGGAAGGAGGCGAGGCCAAGACCAAGGCGGTCGTCGGCACAAGCGTGCCTGCTGTACTCCCCGTGCCGGATCAGCCTGAGCACGGCATGATTTGTCAGGCCGTGCCATGTCACCTAATGGGCTGGTTTTTTAGGTCCAGTCTACTGTTCGTACCGTGTCAGGCCGGCCGAGCCTCGGGATGACCCAGAGAAACACGATCCGCCTCCCATCTCTGCTCCCATCTCTGCTTGTAGGAGTAATATCAGGAATATGTGGCGATCAATATGCGTGCCGGAGATCAACCAATGTACTTGCGGCGAGTTTGTACTCCGGCCGGTTCATGCAGCTCAAACGCCACATTAATGAAAGCCTCTTTTGCAGCTGCATGCATGAAAACGCGACAGGAACACAAATTGTTTTTTGTTTCATTCACCACATTTACTAGTTGCCTAGTCCCACATTGCTGTATGTTGTGCCAGCAGTTTGTCCACGTACTACGGATTGCACTCAATGATGCAATGCTAAAAACAAACAGAATCCCTTTCTTGGAGCCTGTTCATATGGTTTCTGCTAATAGTTTTTAGCTGATGCTGGTGAATAGTAGTGGTTTATAGAAACAACTGATAAATAATAATGATTGATGAATAATAGTGTATTATATAAGAAAAATGGTACAACGAAAGACATTACAATATTTGGATCATTATGCGACTTACGAAGTTGAGATATAATAAAATACAAAGTACGTTACAATATATGAAAGAACATGTTATAGTGGTTAATGAATAGTAATGGCTGATAGAAGTGGCTTATAAAAATTAGAATGTTCATAATAATTTCAACTTTTAGAAGTAGAAGTAAATATGAACTGACCCTTAAATTCGTTGAGGTTAATCCCCTTTTATACAGTGAACAAACACAGTATGGCAATGTTAAGAACCTAACCTTCTTTCACTCTGCTTCCTCTTCTAGTCACAAACTGTTTCCACAAGCAAGTAGGCAATGCATGCCATAAGTAAATATCAATGTCACAGCATCAATCTAATTCTAAGGTAATATAAACCATGTGTGTAATTAAAATAATTTGCTGAATCTGGTACTGGTAATGTTCTCGCTAGTGATTTTATTTCCACAGTACAGGTTTTATACAGTAGTAGCTATGGTGAGCTGTAGCATTTGTGAACAATTAATTATTGTTTGCCGACAAGTACTGTTAAAGTACGATGCCACGCGTGAAAAACGAGAGGACACAAATCTCCCACGTGAGGTGAGAAACGAGACCAGTCTCCAGACACATAGGACGCCACGGTACGCAGCTCGTACAGGCCACAGAGTGGAGTGGTGCTCTGTTCTATGCGATCCTCCTCAGTCCAAACGCAAGAACACAGTATACATGAGTGCTACCGCCTCAAACCACGCCGATGAAAATTCAACGCTCGAGATGAAAAATAAGGGTGGAGCCATGCACCACATGATCGAAGATTCGACGGTCGGGATGAACCCGTGGGGAAGGTAACCATCAAGGCATCAAATGAGGGGGGAATGGTCGAGCATTGAACAGCACAGCGGATACAGCGGTTAGAAATTCAACGCTCGAGATGAAAATGAGGTCGAAAACCCTAGCAGTATCAAGCAGTTACTCAAGAAATTTTCAATCATCGAATTTCCAACAAAACGATCCAAGTGTGCTTGAAAAAAAGACCAAGATAAACTAACGACAGAGGATACGGATCCGAGTCAGCTGTCACCGCGTGTGGGAATTTTCAACGCATGGGACCCTAGCAAAATAATGCCTGCCGCTGAATGTTGATGCGGCTCATTATCAAACCAAACCCCCTCAATTTTAGCTCACACACGCACACTCTTCTCTCTGAGATTGAGGCCTGCTCATGTTAGCTTCCGATTTTAGTTTTTTGCTTAGAGATACTCTCTTCCTTATCTCATTCCAATGATAAGTCAGAAAGTTATATGCGTATTACATACTCTATTCCTCAGGGGTACTCTATTCCTCAGGGGCAGAACCAATCTAAGCCTAAGCCTCGGGCTAAGTCAGCTGCTTTTGAGCTAACTATGTTTTTTTGTGATTTTTCATAAATTTTGTATGAGCTTTGATTGCCAAACCTCAAGCTACAACTCAGGTAGCCCGAGATCTGGTTCCGTCACCGCAATTCCTTTCGCGCGCGCATCCCTTCATCACTTTTTACACCACTCGTTCTCCCTCTCTAAAAACAATTTCTTTCAAATATTACTATTATTTTCAGATAAAAGTCATCGATCAACAGTGGGGCGAATGATATTTAGCCATCGGTCACTCACACGTCCAAGGAAAATCGGTGTGTGCGTGGGTCACGCTGATACTGTGCGGCATGCGCACGAGACGAACTAGGGAGAACAGAAAAAAAAAATATCGCACACACGATCGATGCAAGGCGACAAAGGAGAGAAAGAAAGGAGCTAGGAGGGGTAAAAATGGAGGCCACTTCACCCCCATGACAAGCGACAGAGGTGGGGTTTTCCTTGGCTAGGAGGAAGGAAACTAGTGACAAAAACAAAAAGTAGAAGCAATCACTTTAGTTTTGCTGGATTGTAAATGCTACTGAATAGCAGTATCAGTTATAAAAAAAAAAGATAGGTGTTTTCTCAATATTTTTGGCTAAGAACCAAGCGAGAGGCTGCAAGAAAACACCGAAAGGGTGCAAGCGTTCTTTTGTTGCTTTCTTCTTGATACTAACAGAGAAGATACCAAAAGCACAGGGATTGTTCTTGAGTACCTATGTATAAACCAAACTTGATTTTACAATTTCATCTGTTTCCAATGTAAGCATAAATGTACAGAGTATGTGTATACTTTGTACTAAGGCGTTGTTCGATTTTTTTTTTCTGCCGCCCAAACAGATGCAATGTTTCAAGCTTCTTGCCTTGTCCGTCACAATGCAACAGGTGTTACCAAATTAAGTTGCTTAATGCAGCAATCCAACCCAAAAGGTTTGCAAACACAAGCAGATGGGTGAGCTGAATATCATATCGGTAGTACCTGTTGCCAAGGGTGGCATGGAGCTTGATGATCATCTCCTCCTCCTCCTCCGAGATGTTGCCCCTCTTGAGATCCGCCCTCAGGTAGTTTATCCATCTCAGCCTGCAGCTCTTCCCACATCTCAGCAACCCTGCAACGTTTAGCAAGAACTAAATGATCGATCAGGAACAAATTCTGACCCAAAAGGCTGCAACTTTTCAGGCTTCTTTCTCTTCTGTACCAGCATTCTTGGGCAATGATCTCCAGGACCCTTCCCCATGCTCCTTGATGTACTTGGCCAAGATCTCGTCCTCCTCCCTCGTCCATCTCCCCTTCTTCAACCCTACCTTCTCACAGCACGGTGCCCTCCCCATTGGGAGGAAGAAGAAGAAGAAATAATGAAGGATCACCACTACAAGAAAAGTGTGTTCTTGTGTGGGCTGTGGAGTGAGCTGATAGGTGGAATACAAGTCCAAAAAAGTGGAGTTAGGGGTTCGGTTGGGGGTCCTTGCATAAATATACTGGGAGGGAGAGGGATGATACCTATGGCTGTCCGATTTGTCTGGGACGAGTCGCTGGGGACACGTAACAAACGCATGGTGGGCACAGTTTCCCCTGCTTGGGAATGCGCGGTGCTGTGCGTGACACGTCGGCAGGTCAGGTTAGGAGAATAGTGATCTATTCATATTTATATTTACATTTTTTAAATAAATATGATTGGATGAGACCTTGTTAGAAGTGTCAACGGATCCAATACACTTAGCAATTATAGCTCTCCTTACCTAAACCACTTTTTGTTAGAAGTGTCAACGGATCCAATACACTTAGCAATTATAGCTCTCCTTGACCTAAACCACTTTTTCTTTGTGTCTCTCCACACCGTAGTTTTGATCAAGACACCAACTCGGCATTTGGCTAACTACCAAAATACCTACTATGAAGCTTTCGGCCACTTTTCCTTGACTCTTTCTTCACCTTTACCTCAAAGCATCTTCATATGCTTTAACATGTAGCTTGTAGTGCCCAATGAATAGCCGTCACGTCTTCACACATTCGGTCTCCTCCGAAACTTTTCTACGTTCATCGATCTTGTCACTTGGCACACCATATGCACCAGCTCGCCTCTTCACGATCATTGTATCCTCTGTGCTTCCCACTTGAGCTACGTTACCTCATCTAGACTTACATGACCGCTCGGATCTTGGCTTCTCCGCCTAGTCTTAACATTCTTCAAGCCACTTGTACATCCAAAAACTAAGCAATCTTCTCGAGCACAAGTTCTATGCATTGACTTACGTTAGTCAAAATAATACATCATGTAACTCAACACAACCCACAAGCGGTACCTATGTCGTGCACACACTCATCCAACTCAAAAACCATTTTCACTGATCTCTGGCCGCAGCCATCAGTCTGACCGCACTGCCCATAGCGGTCAGACTGCTGACTACTAGCCGGTCTAACCGCTTAAGGCCAACGAAAAATATTCTCTCTAGAATTTCAGTTAAACTTTTACTAGTTTCAGCTCAAGTTTCTAATTCAAGTGGCACCAAGTACTAGCATACGCAAGTGTTTGGTGTTCAATTTTTAAAAGCCCATAGCCGATCTAACTGCTTGCCTTATGGCGGTCAGACCGCCAGCCATCAGCCAGTTAGACCGTCTTCCCCATAGCCGCCAGACCATCGGGCTCACAACCTGACGTGCAGGTAAAGGTCGGTCTAACCGCCATCCCAAGTCCGATCAGACGGCTTGAAACCTGACAACGCAACCTAAAATCTGAATTTTCTGAAACTTTTGTAAAATCTAAATTCAACTCAATCAAAATGTTAATTATTCATTACAACATACTCTAGACCTTTACATGGTCTCTCCGAATAAAAAGAAGCTTGCTAGAGAAAAAGCAATGACAACCATGGAAAACAAACTGTATAGCTTAAAAAACATTTTTTTATAGAAACTTGGAACATTTAGGCCCGGCTCATTTCGGTTTGAGTTTCTGGTTTATTTTTTTACTATTTATAAATTTTATCTTTTTCTGGCTTTTTTTGAGTTTTTTTGCTGGTTCTTTTTCTTGTATTTGTTTGCATTGTTCGTGATAGGCTAACCTATTTTTTTTTCTATTTTTAATTTTTTTAAAATTTAGTTACGCCAAATAAACCATTACAGCTACAATGTAATTTCGGCCAACTATGATACAATTTCAGCCATAACTCATGTTATTTCAGTCTAACCGAGTGACCTCTTGAGCCAACAGAGGACTTAATTGTTGAAGTTGAAGAGCACAAATGCACAAAGACCTAGGATAACTATTGGGGTTTACAAGGACAATAATCCAAACGTTGCGGACGCTACTATGTCGGATACATGTCTAGAGATTTGATGAATAGAAATAAAATAACAAACCAACAGAATTTTTGTCTTCTGTTCAGCTTTGTAGAGCCAAAATTTAAGAGAAATGGATAGCTCAACATGAAAAGAAAAACCGGAACAGTGCAAATTCCCTCTATTCCTTGCCATAAATTGGAAATTGCATGCGGCTGTGTTCAGCTTATATCCATGTGTTATTTCCTTCAAAAAGCAGGCAGCATCAGGTGTTGCTCCGATTAGACCAGACTAGCATCGATCAGGTGTTGCTTTGCCGAAAACTCCACCACCACGTTAGGAATTAGGATTTAGCAGCGGTTTAGTTCCTACCCTTCCGCTTTTCTCTTTTGCTTGGAAAAGTTGGACAGCTTTTCACGTGACGGACGCGCCCCAGAACTGAAGTTAACGCTACTTTTCTGTTTGTTTTTCACGCTTTTTGACAGAAAGCTTAGCATCGTGAGGACCCCGTATATTCTTGAACAGAAAAACCAACGTCGTACGGCCTATCGTCGTGCTGACTATTCCACGGATTGGCCTTGACAGTTGATACTCGATCGTAGGGTCCCGTCTCTTCCTGTTGGATGCATGCTTAGTTGGCCATACTACTTTGTACTAGGTAACTCGTTTATTTTACTTTGCATCAAAGTTAATTTATACTTATATTTTATACTAAAATAGATCAAATAAAATTTTATTTTGCACTAGCCAATCAATTTCAGACCCCAAACAAGACAATTAAATTGAAGGAATAGAGCAGTTAAAATTATGTATACCGATTTGTCATTATGTAGAGTCGGTTTGAACCAAACAAGGTTAAGATAGTGCAAAGTAAAATTTTATTTGATCAACTCTATTGCAAAATGAAAGCATAGGTTAATCCTAGTGCAAAGTGAAACAAGCGACAAATTAGCCGGTGCAAATTGCAATTTACTCTACTTTAAAAAAGGGATTCTACTAATAAATGTGTAGCCTGCATTGTCCTAAAAAACCAGTCAAAATTTCAGTCAGTCAAAATGCGCTCGTGTTTGGATCATGTCTCATCGTCATCTAGATCAGTCAAAGTCAGATTTTAGTTCCCCGAACTGCGAAATCTTGTCTTATCATTATTATTATTATTAAAAAAACATACAAAGATAATGTTCTCCACGGGATGCGAAAATATGACGCAGCTTTAGTTTTTTATGAGCTTTACATGTTCTTCCTCCTATCATTTAACAACAAGAGAGGGGAAAACAAAAGGCAAGCTCGAAAAGGGGAGGGAGGTGAAACAGACCGGTGGTGAACAGTGAACTACGATACAAGTTCAGTCACAAGAACGCGCATTTGCGGTCCAACTCGTCGATCAAGTTTGAGAGGTAGCGGTCTCAAGAAGATCACAAATATTGCGAATTCAATTCCCGTCTTAATGCCTGATCGCTACTTGGAGCCTCACATGATTGGAAAAATGGTGGCATGTTCTCTTGCTACCTGTCGCCAACGCTCCGGTCAATGACCCATGTTCTTGCGCCCCATTCTAATTTAAGTTCCAATTACCCGTTTCTTTCATAAAACTATGGATGTGCTCAAATTACGTGCAATTTTTTGTAGTTTGAAGGACCATGTGAGCATGTTCAAAGTTTGTTACGATGAATCATTGTCATTTTGAATGAGTGAAAATTTAGAATTTGTAGTTTTTTCTAGACAACTTGTAGAAATGCATAATTTTAAAAAAAATTGAGTCATAAGATGATTTAGTTTGCCCTAAATCATTGCATGTGTTGCATGATGCATGTTAGAATTAATGTGAGTCAAGTTGTAAAAAACATGTACCCAAAATAATTTCTTAATCTCTAAATATGTAGGGTGACTTGGAGTCTTGGGTTGTGTTCTTTTGGACTGTGTCTTTTAGTTTAAAATTTTAAATTCTGTCTATTCGTGAGAGAATACGAGAGATATATATTTATGTGTGATTTTGGTCAATATAGATGAAGTCGGGACAGTGTTTACTATAATCGACTTGTAGACCTCATCTTAAAAGACACTTTATTTAAAAGTTAGTTGTTATACAAAATTATACCATAAGTATAAAAGAGTTCACCCTAAGGTCGACTCTAGACAGCATGCATGGCTCCGTCGTTTTTCATCGCATTGCTTTTTTTTTTTTTTGCTTGTTATGGCCTATGTGAAGTCATCGTGCCACCTCTCGCGCGCGCGTTTTTAAATTGAGCACGATGGTGAGAGTACGTAGATAAGTGTTCACTGTTCAAGGGACCTGGAATGTTAGCAACCACAACAAAACGTAGCTTTTCTGGCCGTTTTCATGGCGTGCTTTCGGACACATGGATACTATTTGCGACTTGTCAAGCGCCGTCAGAAAGCCAGTCTTACGTGTTTTCCAGCGAAATCTACAGAAAAAGATCGTGATCAACGATAATTTATTGGTTTGCTGTTGCTTTTCTCACCTCTTTGATCGCGTTCGCGGCATCAGCAATTCAGCATGAAGCTCTCTTCGCTCCAACGATAGTGGTGCCCTGTAGATCCGCAGTTGTGGTGGCACATATTCATGGATGGAGTTGCCAAGCCACTAGCATGTTTTTGTCCTGGGCAGGATACTGAGAGGGCCAATATACAGTCGGATCGGCCATTGGCCTTGATGATAGGAGAGAGGCAATACTTTGCCCAGCCAATTGGAGAGGTGAGATCCCATTCTTCAGATCATGGAAATAGACCCATGATCTTGACGATAGATTTGCTACGGATCGATCACTCTAGTAAAAAATTTTGTGGAAATTAGACAATTTTCTTACCGTTGGATGTGCTTGGAGATTTGTGCGGTCCCATCGTTCTCCTTCAGCTCTGGCGAAAGCGCCACCCGAACAAAGCGCATGTGCTGCCGTCTCCATCGAAGCTAGCTTTGGCTCTTGCTCGCCGGTTCCTTGCGATGCCGCTTTTGGCTAAGCCGTTCACCGGCAACACCGGATGCCCCTCCCCCTCCTCTCCGACAAATGCCGCTTTCCCACGGTGGCGGAGCCAGCAAAGTTAGGGAGCCTTTGCAAGCCCAGCAGCTTGAGCCTTGTTGTGCTCAGCCATGGCACTCTCCTCGCCACGGCCTACGCCCTGCCCGGCTACAACAGACCTCCATGGGTTATCGCCGGCAAGCCCGAGCAGTTGCCTGCGCTCGCCAGGAGATGGTTCAGCCCCTGCTCTCCCGAATGCCTCTTTCTGTTACTTAGACTAAGCAGGGACACTGGAAGTAGCTAGCGATGGTCATTTTTTTGGTGTCGAAGCATACTAGCAGTGCATTTGTCCCATGACATCGCCAGAGGCGGCGGGCCGCGCCATAGTGACAGAAAGAGGAGGTGTGCCGTGCGCGCGAGGTGAGAGGGTGGATGTACATACATGCGAGCAAGACTTGTGACTTGAGGGTTTATGTGGAGAGCAGGGGAGTGAGGATGAAATCTGGTCATCCATTCCACGTCTAACGGTCCATAAAAAAATTGACTGACTGTCATAGTAAACACAATTGAATTGCAGCGATGAACTAGTGATCGATCGCACCCATAAATTAAGCTGAAAACCTTACGGTTTACGTGTATAGAGCATGGAGGGAGGGAGAGAGCGAGCGAGCGACGGCAAAGCCGGCCGGTAGATGGGCAGGCGCCAGAAGGAAGGAACGCACGGGATCCTACCCTAACTTCTGCAGAGAGCGCAGATCGAGAGGCTTCATGCCATCACCGCCAGTCCATCGCATGGTCGATCGCTTTTCTTCCTTGGCAGGATCCTATCTGTAATCTACGTTGTGTTTGGTTGCTGGGATGAGGTGGGATGGAATGGGATGGTTCCTTTGACCAAGCCCATCCATGTGTTTGGTTTGAGGGATGGGGTGGGATGGAATGGTCCAAAGTGGGATGAGCTTATGCAAATTTAGAGAATATTCTCCTTAGATGCTGGACCATGTGGTTCCACTTTTTTTGTGGAACCATCTCATCCCATCCTCATCCTATCCCATTCCACTCCATCCTAGCAACCAAACACACTACATACGCACTCCGCGATGCTCTCCTCCTGAACGATGATATGTTCTAGTGATGCACGTGTTTCTCGTGCGCAGCACATATCGGTCCTTTTCTCTGTGGTGATTGTTTTTTGTCTATATTTTCTTATACATAAATAGTAAATATAATTTTATACTCAGAAAGTCATTTAAAAATATATCTTTAAAAAGCTACATCATTTTTCGATTTTTTGAAAAGTTAAAGGCCAAAAAAGGTGCCATAGTACAGAGATGAGTTCCGTACGAGATATAGACCTGCTCGAAACAACCTCTACTTTTGACTTCTGGAACTCGTTGGGTTTTTAATTTTGTCTTTTTTGCTTTTTCTTTTTCCCTTTAGTTCCTTGCATTGTTCGTAATAATATAATTTTTTATTTTTAAATTTAATTACTCAGAAAAGGTTAATTGACGCTACAATACATTTTTAGCCGTTGATTTTTAGCCTAAGATAGAAGCTACATTGGCTAGGTTCATTTTGGCTTTGATTTATCACTTCCTGCTACAATAACAGTGCGTCCTTTCAAGATAGGATCTACAAATAGATTATAGTAAACACTATAACGAGTTCAGTTATATCGGCTAAAATCATATATAACTATTTTTCTTTTCATACTGTCTTTTATAAACAGTTAAATTTTAAAATCTATAAACTAAAAAGCAAAGCCGCAATTCAAAAAACTCACCCATTAAGCACTACATAGTGCTCCACCAGAATAGCAGATGATTGGAATGCATGTGTTCCCTCGTGTTTCTCGCTTATTTGTTGGCTAGCTGCAGAAACTGAGGGACACGTGCATGGACACTAGCAGTAGTAGCACTAGCAGCCTAGCAGGAGACGAGCGATGTTTGGCGGCTAGCTTGCTTTCTCCTAGCAACAACGTATTCCGGCTTAGTTGTGGCTGACTAGACTACACAAGAACACGTGCCGTTTGGCGTTCCGAGAGTACACCGTGGTAACAGCTGAACTCAGTACATTTTTTACTATAATCTTTCTATTAATCTTATCTTGAAAAAACACATCGTTTAAAAACTAGTTACTATAGACAGTACGAGCATATACCAAAAATAAGCACATTCGAACCCACCCCATAATTTGTTCAGCCAAACAAGATGATCAATTTACATAGGTTAGACTAACACATATGTATATGGCACGTTGAGGCGTAGTTTTTTTTAAAGGCAAAGTTGGCCAAAGGCCTAATATGTGATTTCATTACGGCACTGTTTTAAACGGCTTCATCTTTTGATTTTTGACTTTCGGTTTCTTAATTCCATCTTTTTTTTTAGCTTTTTTTCCTAATTCATTTACATTATCCAAGATGATATAATATTTTTTAACAATTTAATTACTTAGAAAAAGCTAACAACCGCTACAGTATATTTACAACGCTAAAAAAAGTCAGAAGCCACAGCTTATAAGCTAGTTGAAGCATAGCCTAAATCCTAAGCAGTACAAGGTGGTCACTTTTACAAGAAAACCCAAGAAAGAAACGAAAATTACATATTTGTGTGGGGAGACGCCGAAGCTTCTTGAGTTCGTCGCATGGACGTTGTTGATAAAGCTCGCCGGCGTAGACTTCCTATGAATAATGCGGGGGATGAGGGTAGCAGCCGATGCGGACCTTGAGAGAGATATGCCTAAGATGTATTATAGCGGTCGGCTTAAACCTGTGAGTCAACGGGTGGCATCGCTTGGAACATGCCGCCGCACTACTACAAAAGGCTAGTAATCACAGATAGATGATCAAAATCGTCATTATTAAATACAATCATAGACAATTTTGATTTAGCAACAATCTGTGTTACTAGCAACGCTAAAAATCGTCTGTAAAAAGATAATATCATAGACGGTTCATGTTGAAAACCGTATGTAAAGTATCACAGACTGTTATTAACAAGAATTGTCTGTGATATTAACTCATCATAGACGGTTTGTATTAAAAATCGTCCGTGATATTTTATTTTCCGATTTTGCGGTCCCCTTTATTCAAATTTTCAAATTGAAGCGGCGCCGCGATCTCTCAACTACTGATCAGATCCGCTACTCAAATGCCATTATATATGCTATCCACATGCCTCCTTCAAACACTCCAAACTAAAGCGTCACCTAGCTAGCTCCCCCCAAATCGATTGAAGCACTGCCTCCCCAACGATGCCGACTACCTCTCCAAGCTCCCTCGCCTTCGGTTGTGATGCCACAGTTCACTGCATAAGGCACTCTTGTAGTAAAAGTGTCTTATGCACTGTCACCATCGTGACACAACGATGACGCTGCCGTCGTCTCTCTTTCATCGCTGGTGATGCATCCCCCACCCCTCCCCTCTCTTTCTTGATGCTTAGATATGAAATTACAAAATTATTGGATGGCTAAGATTTCGGTCATGTAAATCTTGATGCTTGTACGTGTGAAAATTAATTGTTGATGCCTTAGTTCTTGTGATGATTGATGAATGGCTAGTGTTTCAACCCTTGTTGAACAAAGCCACCTCTTACACACCAAAGGAACAAAACAACAACACCTACAACCTAAACAACGAGCCACTAAAAATATGGTGCCAATCATAGATTGGTCTGCCTTAGTTTATCTGCATTATCTGATTGCACTGTTTTATAGCACAATTAGGAAATATTGATAAACTGAATGAGTCCTATTTATGAGAACGCGAGAACACAATCATAGACAGTTCTTAACTATAACCATCTGTGATATTAGACTTTCATAGACTGTTCATAGTAAGAACCGTCATTATTATAGACGGTTCTAATTAAGAATTGTATGTGATAAGGGTTATCACAGGCGGTTTAAAAAACCACCTGTAATGCTCTTAGGGTATTACTGATTCATAAGGATAGATGGTTTTCTAAACCATCTATGGTGACATTTTCGAATTATTTGTGATAAATTTTTCTGTGGTAGTAGCTGTCGGAAGAAATGGCCCCCTTAGGAGGAGGTTGAAGGAGATGGCTACTGGTTCGATAGTGGAGGACTTGTCTTTGCCATCAGTTTTGACAAAGAAGTCGTTAATCTTGGTTGGAAAGGGCTATAATTGGATCTAGGCTGAGAAATCGAAACCATGTGGTGTGCGGGAAGCATATCGAAGAATTTTTGGACGAAAAGGGGGTAATACACAGCGGCTGGAGGAGGCGACGTGACGGGTAGGACGGTGATAAACACCAAAGCCACGAGGGGAGGCATGTTAGTAGGGGAGACATAGCTCCCCGTCGCTGGGGGAAAAACCCTCCACATTGAGGAGGACAACAATTTTGACAAGGTTGGGTGGAGAAGATCGCACGGGGAAGCATTGCCGCAGGCCGCAAGACGCCATCGGAGAGGTAGATCCGGCCTGTACTGGACCTGGGCGACAACGCAATCACGATGCAACGGATCTGGGCCGAAGTCTGCTGATGCGAAAAGCTCCCGAGGGAGACGCCGCCGCCGCTAACATTCGCGCGCCACGCAGTTGGCAGACCACGTGCCACCCGGATCCGAGCTCGGGAAAAGCCGCCATTGTGTAGCCACGTGCTGATAGCGCCTATCAGCCTCGTGCAGACTAAGCACAAGACCGGGAGAAGCCCCGCTGCCAAGCACGAGTGCCGAACTGCCGATGCCACACGCAACTCCAGCAAGGCGCTCTTGGAGGGGAAGCTTGTCTTCACGATAAAGAGAAGTTGTTGGTATACGAGTTCAGTCATCGGTGAAGTCTTTGACGGACTCCTTTTTCTCTATTTTTAGCCTTTTGAAGTCTCTCTTGAGAGACTATAGTTTGGCTTCGCGCATGCACTCGTGCCCTATATGCACTGTCTTGATCGTCTCCCATATGACCTGGCCATATCCTTCCCAGTGAGACAAGACATGACTGCCTCTGGCACTGACTAGTAGATAGCATACAACACCATCCGATCATTCTGTTACTCAACGGTACGAGGTTCAATTGCTTTCCACACGTTCTGAGCTTGAAGCGCCACCCGCATCTTCATCGTCCAGATGGTGTAGTTCGTCCGGGTGAGCTGCGAGTACGACAACATCACTGTGCCCTCCCTCTTCGCGGCCACCTACGAGTTGGAGGTGGACGAATCACCTCATAGCAGGCCACGAACCGCTGACGGAGACATACTCCTTTCTTCTCTTGGCATCTTCTTGACTCATAGAAATCACTGAGTCTTCTTCTCCAACACATGGGAAACTCCAAGGCTCTTCTCCGACGCACGGAAGTATGCCCTCGGCTTCTTCTCCAACACACACCAGGGCTCTATTACCACTTGTTGGAACCGAACCCATCAGCTCCGGTAGCTACTTGCCGGGAGAACATGGACACATGTTTTCTTCCACAGAACGACACACGCACATGAGTAGGGAGAAGGATAAACAAACACAGGAGAGATCTTTTGGTGGCAACACACGCCTTTTCTTTTTCTCTCTGTTATTCACTCGTTTGGTGGCGTATCAAATGAAACCGAGGGAAGTAGAAAGATGATGGAGAGGGTAGGGTAGGTATAGAGATGTCGATGGGAGAGGAGGAGACTGCTGCAGGCGCCCAGCATGAAGAAGAAGATACATAGTGGAGTGTTCGTGCAGAGAATGACAAAGAGGGAGGGAGAGAAGGGGTTGGAAAAAACAGAGCATGACATATGGGTCCAAGCAATTTTATTTTGTGCTTCATTTGCTAATTCTGCTGGTTGCCATGCCATCTAAAACCAACTTCCGTGTAACAAATCACTGTCACATCTGCGCCAAGTCACTTGAAGAACTAGGATGGAATCAAGGGGTAAGATGAATGGTATTAATGATCGAGGAGAGTTTAGTATCCGGATTTGTTGCTTAGGATTGATTTTTAGACTTAAGATAGAGTTCAGAGGCTGGAATGGACGTTTTCGAATGAAAAAGAGGTATAATCTGTTCTGCGTAGCCCATAGAACCCGGACCCATTTGGGTCTTGTGCATTTGCCCCACCGGCTTAACCAACCTATCCAAACAGCTGAGCATGCATTTTGAGCAGCCTGCCTCAGATTACAGCCCTGTTTCAAGTAGCTTTTGACTTTTTAGTTTTTAGCTTTCAGGAATTACAAGTTGTTTTGAACACGTTGACTTTTTAACGAGGCTTTTTTTTCCTTTCCATTGTTCAGGGAAATATAATAGTTTTTAATTTTTTTTCCTTATTTCCCTTTAGTTGAATATCTTAGTGAAAAACTAACGACCGTTACATTGTCATTCAATTGAAAGCTAAAAGCCAAAAACCAAAAACCATCAGCCGCAGTCGAATTGAACGAAGCCAAAGTCGACTGGCATGTCGAATTGGCTTACACATTAAGGTCTTGTTTGGGAGGCCTGGCCGGTTGGAATTTTGGGCTTCCCAAATGGAATGGATTTCCCCCCCCCCCCCAATTCTTAATTGTTTCGTGTGAAATTCTTATAAAATTCGTGAGTTCTAGTCTAAAAGATGACTTTAGATCGGCATAAGCAAGAACTTGATGACCAATAGTAAAAAGTTCCTTTTCGTCCTACCAAATATGCTAGTGATAGTATTGCGTTAGAGATCCTCTCAAACAAAAAAGAAGTGTGACGTTAGAGATCCTCTCAAACGAAAAAAGAGCAGAGCGCGATTGATAGGGGCCCTAATTTCATTTCACATAACTCCACACTGAAAACATCCATATTTACAATCCGAATTGGCTCAAAACTCCATAGCCTCTTGTGACTACCTTGTACTCCCAGACTTACAGATATCATCTAACCCTGAGAGTCCAGGCAACTAGGCTTCATCTGCGCGGGAACTGACGCTGAAAAGATTGCAGTGACAGTGAGCACACTATTCCGTCCCGCCCGATGTGCACGCAGGCCTTCGCGGGGGAAGCTGGTGGTATGCTGTGCGCTTCAGAGATGAACAGGAGAAAAAGAGTCAGAGTTGAAAAGTACAAGTTGCCTATCTTGATGGCAAGATAATATAATTTTACACTTGGTTTTTACTTGATGGACACTGCTGTCTTGAAAACAGAACGAAAAAAAGGTAAGATATGTCATCAAGGAAATAAAAATTCAGGTGGGAAGTAGTGGAATGTCTTTGAAATGTAAATTGTTCAGAGGGTCAATGCTGTTGCTTAAACAATGAAGTAACGAAAGTAGCATTCTGGGTCATGAATTATTCCCAACTCTATTTTGTAGTACCATGTCAGCAATCTCATCAGAGGATTTTCCGCACCTGCATCTTAGGCTTCAGTGGCTCGGTAGGGCCTTTCGAGGTGCTGCTTGCGGCTTGCTGCAGAAAAAGGGAGGTGAGAATTTTGATTGCCAGTGCAAGTTTGGAGCTACAACTGGTCCATGAATTTGGTGAGAATTTTGATCGCTAGTGCAAGTTCGGAACTGCAACCGGTCCATGAATTTACTATGGAATTCTTTTCTCATAGGTCCCTGGAGGCACACTCACTGGTTTCATCCATTACCTTGCCAAGGACCCAGTCAGCGGAATCGAAGTAGGCGCGCTCGTGGTCCTGAAAAATGTTGCAGCATAGCAATCAGTTTCTTAGAAGTCAAAGTCTTCCTGCTTCATATTGTACATGATCTGCTCTTCTAAAGGAAAGCAAAACGATGTACATGATCTCGACATACCTTACTGATGAGGGGTTTTTTGGGGGAAATTCCTCCATATTTGTTCTGGAAAGGCTGCTGCAAACAAAATACAAATGAATAACCACGCCAAAATTCAGCAGTTACCCAATGTAATTGCTACCGTACTATCTCATGTAATTGCTTCATATATGTAATCGTACTCAATGAATAAAATTTCAGGTCGGTCTGTGCCTACCGTAGTTCGTTCCAAAAGAAGAAGAAAAAAACCAGCAGTTGCATAGGTGGAAATATTCAGTTTTACACTTCTGCCAAACAGCAGCCCGCAGGCTGGTGGTTACTTGAACATCACATCAAGAAATGGTATAATAGGATTATGAAAACCATGGGACAAGGCATTCCATACTTGACATTCACCGAACAATAATTTAGCTCACATGTTATAAATATGTAATACGGCAAGGCTCTTGACCACGACAGGTAAAGGAAAATAATGCTGCTACGGTATAGTATCCCGTTAGGTTCCCAACCAATGGGATAGGAACCAGCCATCTGATCAGATCGAACCAACCATATATCCCTTCATCCCTACTCGATTGTGCGGCCACCCCGGCCTCCTCTGCGCCACTCCCCTCCCCCCCCCCCCCCCCCCCCCCCCCCCCCCCCCCCCGCTTGCCATTCCTTCCCTCTCTCTTCTCCAAGCACACCAACTCCCTCCCCTCTTCTCCCGCGTTGGCAGTAGATCCGCAGTTCCGCACCCCTCCTCTGCCTCCCCCACTCCCTCCTCCACCACCGGCACCCAATGGTGACCTTGCCGTGCTGTTGTCTCCCCTCCCTGCCGTCCTAACCCTATCCAATCTAATATTCAATGCACCCTTGCCTCGCCGTGCCTCCCTCTGTCGCCGCCTACTGCCGGACCACTGCCTCCCTAGCTTCCCTCTACATCCGGGGGACGCGATGGACCCATCGACGGTGGTGGTGCCTTAGCTCCTCCAGCGAGCCACGATCGCGCCATCTCAACTCCTTCTCCAGTTGCAATGGATGTGTTAAATGCATAGCTGATGGATGCGTTTGATTGAACGGTAAGCAACTGTACTGTTGGAAAGGCAAGGAACGGTGTACCGTTTGATAGTTTTCTCACAGGAAAAGAATGGCACCGACCAACTTCTTTTTTCTCTTATCATGGTGGTCCTCAAGTATTTCTAGCCACATTGACCAATCAAGTTGCATCAAATTCTTCTATCACATTGTTTAGATTGAGAACAGGTAAATGTTGGGTTTCAAAAATGGGAATGACTACCCATTTTTTACATGAATTTTTTTGGTGCAAATCACGTAGATTTTCTAGCCGTTAGATCTACATACAACTACCCAGATCTATTCCCTCTCTACCATATATAACCTCTACACACCCAAGCTCACAACCCTAGCTCTGCCTCCTCCCTCCCTCATTCCTGCCACCACTGTGCCCCGCCGCTCAACCACCCTGATACTGGCGAGCCCCTCCTCCTCTACCGCCGCCTCCCGCACCGTCGTCCCCCTCTCTTCCTCTCTCTGCCGCATCTCTACCTCTTGTTGCCATCGTCGTTGTCCTCCTTCCTTGTCTCTGGTGGCTACAGCTGCTGGATCGGTACCGTCGCCTCCTAATTGCTAGTTGGTTCTAATCACCCCCGCCGACCTCCACCGCCCATCGCCCTCCTTTTGAGATGTAGCAGGTGGCGCCATCGCCGCTTCACCGCCCCTCCATTGCCAGTGCCCAATGCCGGTCCTCACACTGCTGACTGCCAGTCCTCCCTCTATAGCTGGTCCCACTGAACCCTAGACCTGATTTGACGAACCCGAGCTCTAACTCACCATCGTCGAAGAAGACGAAATCGCTGGAGACGGAGATGGAGGTGGGTGGGCAAACGATTTATTTCACGAAAAGCCGCCTGCCCTTTCGTCCAGGACTCTCAGGTATGGACCAAAGATCTTGGTCGGCAGCAATTGAACCGCAATCTGAGGACCAAATTTACTGAAAAAAAAAATACAATACCCACGGCTGACCTACAGCTACAAAAGTCTTAAGTACATGGAGGCAGACATTTCTTCATGGAATATTCTTTTTGAATGGACGGCGTCCTACGTTTGAATGTTGATTATTCTTACCCTCATGAAAACAGCAACAGCAATTAGCAAAAGACCAAATTGGCATCCTCTTCTCTCATTTGATTTCTAACTTGTTTTCAAATGCCACGTGACGTTTAAAGATCATTTTTCATGTTCATCTGATGGGAAATCAACGCGCGGAATGGAGTAGGATAAGAAATTCAAATTTTACCACAAAAAACTAAGAGTACCACGCTATACCGTTGAAATACATTTTCAATGGCATAGCAGTTTCATGAAGTTATAAAAAAATCAAGGAAGTTTCATTTAAGTTTCAAAAGTATTGAAGCAAAAGTTCCACGCGAGTTTTAGAAAATTTCAAGCAAAAATTTCACACTGTACAACAAAGTTTCAGAAAAAAATTTAAATACATTTTATAGAACAGACGATATAGCAAAGTTTCGTGACGCATGTTTCAAGAAGTTTCACAAAAGTCTTAACAAAAGTTTGAGAAAGTTTTTAGCAGATTTCACTGAGTTTTGCATGTTTTAAAAAGTTTCATGTAATTTCAATTAAGTTTGAAGCCAAAATTTTCATTCGACTTTCATCAAATGTTAGGAAGTTTCAGCAAAAAAAAAACAAACAAAAGAATTTCAGCAAGTTTCATGAATAAAACTTTAGTTTCAAGCAAGTTTCATGTGTGCTTTAAGTTAAGATGTTTCATAGAAGTACGAATAGCAGTTTCAGAAAGTTTTATGTAGCTTTCACTGAGCTTTGTGTGTTTCAAAAAGTTTGATCTAATTTCACGTAAATTGGAAGCCAAATTTTCATTCGAGTTTTAACATATTTTAGAAAGTCTCGTCAAGTTTTAACAGTTCCAAAAAGAATATCAACAAGTTTCATGAATAAAACTTGGACTTTTAAGCAAGTTTCACGTGTACTCCAAGTTTTAATTATTGAAAGAAGTTTCAAAACTGGAACTTCAATTTTCAAGGCTAAGTTTCAGGTTTCAAAACTAAAACTTCAAGTTTTAGAACGTGAGTTTCAAGCAAGTTTAAAAAATAAGACTTGACATTTCAATGAGTTTCAGATCTCTAGCAAATTGTTTCACCTAGTTTAAAATCTGAAAATTAATGTTTCAACAGGACATCAAAGTCTGAGCTTAAGAAAGGAAGTTTTGGACAAGTTTGAAATATTCAAAAGTAAACTCCAAAATAAATTTTAGCCAAATTTTATAGAAGATTCAAAATTCAAACGAGTTCCACAAAAATATTGAAACTCACAGATAGCCTTACCTCGCCGGCCACACCTGGCCACAACTGTGACCACACTTGGCCCGTGGCCGCCGCACTCGCCCACAGCTACTCAACGTCACCGCTATGTGACTCCACGCTCGTCTGCAGTGCCCGTGCTGCCCACTGTTGGAAATGAGTCACTCTAGCTCTCGCTGGACGAAGGTAGAAGATGAACAGTAGACAAGATAGATTTGCCGGCGACGAACGCCGCGGCGCCAAACACCTGTATCTTAACTTGTATCAAAAAACACCACACGGGACTCTTTGAGCTGACGCATTACATTGGCTAATATAGCCCAGCAGCTTGAGCCACGACCCGGCCTTCTCTGCACACGAACGCACGGCCTTAGCTCATGCAAGAGCCACGAACTCGCGTGCGCGACGGACGCGCACGATCCGCATGAACCGGCCAGACTTCTCCTGCCAGCGCTCGCTCCTCCACACGACTCGGTCGCTCGAACAAACCGTAAGCCGTGCTCCCGCGCCTGCGCTGCGTCATGCCGATGCCTTCAACGCCAGCTCCTAAAGACTTAGCCACCACCTGTACTCCACACATACGTCGCACACACGACGGACTCAACCTGATCAATGGACTCCAATGCGAGCTCAAACACGCGCGCACGCCATGCACGAACATGACGTGGTTTATTCTAACAAACTCCCCCTAAACCACGACATTGCCACGTGTCCGACCTACAGAAGGGTCGGCTCATCGTCGACATCGGCGAGCAGTGCCTTCTCCTTCCTCGGCTCACGGCAATCCCTGGCGAGGTGGCCGCATACGCCGCAGTTGTAGCACCTTCCTCGCCTGCGGCGCTCCGAACGCCCGCTGGTCCCCGAGCACGTGCTACTGCCGCCGTCGTCGTCGATGTGGCTGCCACTGCCCTTGTCGCCGCCGCCTCCGCGCCGCGCATTTCCGCTGCGCCTCGCTTCGCCGCCGTGCTCCTTGCCGCTGCGCCGGCGAGCTTCCCACTGCTCCTCAGTGAGCAGTAGACGCTGGACGCCGTCCGCAGCCTCCTCAACGCTGCCACAGCGCTCCTCCGCCACACGCAGCCTCCCGACGAGCTCCTCGAGCGACATCGTCTTCAAATCTGCGAACATCTCGATGGAGCATGCGATCTGATTGTACCTCGCCGGCACAACCCGCAACATTTTCTTCACGACGCGCTCCTCCTCCATCTTCTCCCCAAGCTCGCGCAGCTCCGTGGCGAGGGAGCCGATCCGCACAGCGAAGTCGTCGATCGTCTCACCGTCCTTGAACGCCGTGTTCTCGAACTGCTTGAGGAGGTGCTGCGTCTTGGCCTCCTGTACGCGCGAGTCCCCCATCCGCCTCGACTTGACCGCCTCCCAAGCCTCCTTGGCGGTCTTCTTCACGGCGAGGCCGGCCTTCAGCTCCGGTGGCACCGCACGCAAGATGACGGCCAACGCCCGCCGATCCTTGGCGCGCTCGGCCTTGCCCGCCTCCACAGCATCCCAGAGCTCCATGCCCTCCAGGTTGACTTACATCACGAGCGCCCACTCGTGGTAGTTCGTCTTCGTTAGCATCGGAAGCTCCATCACGCCGCCGATCACGCGCTCCATCTTGACGTCCTGAGCAACCTTGTCGCTGGTGCTCATCTTCACAGTGTCGATGGCGCGTCGCTGCTTCTTCGGTGGTGGCGACCTCCGTCGATCACGGCCGAGATGTTGCCTCAACTGGCTCTGATACCAAATGTTGGAAATGAGTCACTCTAGCTCTCGCTGGACGAAGGTAGAAGATGAACAGTAGACAAGATAGATTTGCCGGCGACGAACGCCACGGCGCCAAACACCTGTATCTTAACTTGTATCAAAAAACACCACACGTGACTCTTTGAGCTGACGCATTACATTGGCTAATATAGCCCAGCAGCTTGAGCCACGACCCGGCCTTCTCTGCGCACGAACGCACGGCCTTAGCTCATGCAAGAGCCACAAACTCGCGTGCGCGACGGACGCGCACGATCCGCATGAACCAGCCAGACTTCTCCTGCCAGCGCTCGCTCCTCCACACGACTCGGTCGCTCGAACAAACCGTAAGCCGTGCTCCCGCACCTGTGCTGCGTCATGCCGATGCCTTCAACGCCAGCTCCTAAAGACTCGGCCACCACCAGGACTCCACACATACGTCGCACACACGACGGACTCAACCTGATCAATGGACTCCAACGCGAGCTCAAACACGCGCACACGCCATGCAGGAACATGATGTGGTTTATTCTAACACCCACACAAACCTATAGCTTCTCACCACGCTTGGACAAGCCCATGGTAGCCCCACAACGCAAGCCTATGACCACTCATTTTGCTCGGGCTAGCCCGTTGGCTGCCCCGCTGCATGAGCCTATGGTCGCTCGCCACCCATCGCCGCACTCAGGCGAGCCCACGGCTGCCTTTTGCCGCTGCAAAGCCCACTCGTCTGTTGCTTCCACCGATGCGCACCATTTGCTTGGCGTCACCGGTGTGAGGAAGGATATGGAGAGAGTGAGAGGGGTGGGGAAGGAAGCGATGTAGAAGAAAGGAACGATGCGTCTGCGCTCGATGGATAAGGTCGGATTGAGTGGACAAGAGAGGGAGACGTGGGCGAGCTTGATGCCGTATATTGCTTCAAATCTCACGGCGATAGCTTATTCTGTTGCTTTTGACTTACGCTATAGCGTTTTCTGGTATTTCAAAAGAACTATACACCTAAATTTATCATCCACCTTAGTCTCTGACTGTGCAACAACTGTTCGAAGAACAAAAAGGCGACCTTTGGAATCCCTTTGAACTGATATATGAGCCCTTCTCGAAATTTCTATCTCAAGATATAGCTCTTCCCTGGGATGGACGAATTGAAATATTTCTAATGCCTATCAGTGTGGTCATTTCCCGAATTCTAAACCTATCTATCTGACAAGAATTCACCCAATATTTCCCTTCTCGATCAGACGATCACCAAATAGTCGCATACCAAAAAAAGCTTTCTTGTAATTAATGGGTCTCTTCTTTTTCAACTTCTAAAAGTCACTTTTTTGCTGTTTTACTAAAACTAGGTTTTAAACGAAATGCCTTTTTAAGATAAGATTAAGTTAATTATAGTACATACTATAACGACTTTATTTATATTAGTCAAAATTGTACGTGATTTTCTATTACTCTGTATTTTCTTTTACAAACAGTCTAAAAGTCATAAACCATAGCTAAAAATCATGAACCAAAACAAAAAAAAGAACATGCCTCTGAAAACAAGATCTGTTCCTGGCATGGTAGGCAGATATTTCTACTATTCTATCTAATAAACGATCTTTTTCAAGAGACGCATATAGTAACCTCTCCATCTCAAACGAAAAACACAGGAGGAAGACAAAGGCACGGAGACAGCACGGAGAGACGAATGAATACCTCTTCCCTCTGCGGAGCAGCGCTGTTATCTTCACTGAAGCTCGCCATCTCCACGGCTCCAACCACCGGCCACCTCTGTCTCCTCCTATACACAAAGTTCAAAACCCTCTGCACAATTGAACCAGAGAAAGGGTAGGAAAAAAACAGAACAAGAAGAAGAAGAAGAGGTCGTCTCGGACTTGTATATATCTGTATCGCAACCGAAGAGAAGATATAGGAGGTAGCAGGTGAGGAGGCTAAGAAGGGCAGCAGCACCCTGAACCGAAGAGGGAGAGACGAACACACAGAGGGAGAGGGAGAGAGGCGGAGAGGGAGAGGAGGGAAAGGGAAAACGATGTGATTATGCGAAGCCTTTGCGTGTGGGCCATCATCTCGAAGGGTGGAAGAACGAATAGTAGTGTGAATTGCGATGTCTCTCGCACTGATAGATACGACTCAGACGAGATAGGCAGAAAGATCTTAGTGCAAACCTCGTCAACGGAGGACGCTCTGGTTCTGGTGGACGGACGGACGGAAGGATATCTCAGTTTCTTCTAGGAAACGAGGTGATTGCAGCCGTCTGAAGTGGAACCGATCGTGCGCTCGGAGGGAGGGAGGGGAAGCATGATGGTGGCCTGGTCCATCCAAAAATACGTGCGGCGTGCGGCGCCTCTCCGCAAGGGCGGCAGCGATCGCGACCGGCAAGTGGCTTTGCTTGCAGGCGTGCGCCCCGTCCGCGTGTCAACTGCGGTCTATCTCTTTGCTTTAGTTTTGACTAATCACTTGCCGCATAAAAATTTGCCTTGTGCGTGAGAACAGTATCTTTTCCGGCTATCGTGTTCGTGTGTTTTATAGTTGTGGCTACTGTTGGAGAATACAGTTGCTTATCGTGCTTGCAAAAAAAATGTGGCATCTGAAATGAAATATGGTCAGGGGCCTCTTTGGTATGACCATGGCTTATATATTTTATCTGAAATTTTAGAATTTTAGTTGTTTGCAATAGAGATTATGAAGAAAGATACTCACTTGCGATTTTAGATGATGCAGATGTTGGACTTTTAATGTGTACTATAATTAACTTATAGACATCGTCTTAAAAAAATATTCAGTTTAAAAATTAGATACTATAGTAAAAATTAAAAATCAATTTCAAAAGCTGAAAAAAAAAACTGGCCCCTCGGCCCATCCCATCAACGGTGTGCGCACAGCCTCATAGGTCCAGTGTAGACAGTCAACTACCGACTCGGATGACAGTAACCTCTCCGGCCGCCCTTCTCCAGTATTCTAGCTTAGCCGCCTGAGCTAACCAAACGTATTAACCAGGGAAAGTATCCGGAACGATGGATTGAAGTGGTTCTGACTGCATAACAGTAACATTTACATTGCCCTTTTAGTTTGTGAGGCTCAGCCTTTTTGTTAAACTAGCCGGTACGCCCGTGGAATTGCACGGCTAGTCATTATATATCCTTCCGGTTAGAATTTCTTTCTGTTTAAATTTCAAATTTCTAAATTTGTTTCTGCGTCGTTGTTTTATATCCATTCAAATTTTAAAAAATATGTGATTAATTTGAACTGTTATAACTTAGATCCACAAAAAAATATACGGCGTAGACCATTTGCTTTCCCCCCTTATAGCCTTTGAGAGCAAATGTAGAGGCTTTCGGTATGGACCAAAATAAAGATTACGGATTGTTATTTTTAGTTGCCTGAATTTTTTATCTATAAAAAACACGGTATCAAAGTTATGGTGCCAGAAGCAGTGACCGGCTTTGTTAACGACGCCGAAGGCGATAAGACAGAACATTGAGGTGGTGTAGGAGAGGCAGGGCATTGCAGAAGGGCCATCAATCCCGAATAGGCATGCCGGTGTGGGGTAGTGGCATGGTGTGGTGGTTGGCAGGGGCTAGATATTGTTCAATATGTAATTATTTACAGTCTACTTCTTAAGATGAGCAAGATATCACAACGATACCCCAGTCCAAATTTTATTTATTTTATTTGCAGTTTATCAATAGTAGTAGTATTACTATGTTGCAAAATAGAATGGTTTTACTGCTATGTGGAGCTCAACTGAGCCTTGCGGTGGAGCCGGAAGTGTAGTGCAAGCCAAGCCCATCGACACTAGCTTGACATGCGGGCTCATATAATTTTTTATCCATAGCAACACATAGGTATTAAACTAATATAATAGATAAATCAGTTTTCTTTTAAACTTTATAAATAAACCGGGCATCAACCACATGAACAGTGGTGATACAAGTGAACTATGCACGCTACAAATAGCTGCAGACATATTTTAAAAAATGAACCCCAAGAGGATTCATTTTTTAAAAATAAGTTTTAGAGGGATTTATTTTTAAAAATATATTTATTTAATAAAGCCTTATGAATCCAGAAAACTACAGCTTTTTGAGACAATCTTCGAATTTTCAAAGATTTGTACGTAAAATTAACCAATTCAAAGGGGCTTTCCGAGCTGTGGGTTCCCATGCAGATCCGCCGCTGGTGAGCCGCGCTATTTGTTGCAATATAGTAGTTTTTTTTTGTACCACTCCGATCGACACGAAAAATTATTGCTTGCAAACACAGGAAAAGCTATGGCTTGGGGTGATGGGGTCCAGTGCTTTTCTTGAGCTGTTAGCCTCAGAGTATGGTATTTCCACCTGGAATGCCGTATTAGGAGGCTCCAGTTCCATGTTGTGCAAGACTTATCTTGTTTCTTCTCTGGCATTTCTCTTTGCAATCCTGCCTCTTCTTCAATATGTGTTTCTAAAAAGAACTAAAAATAATAATGTTATAGGGGTGGTCCAACCTCTTGTGATTGGACCTTGCAACTGGTCCAATATGTAATATGCTCAATAGTATAGAGAAATATACTGATATACCATCATCTTTTGTAATTCTGCTGGTTTTTTTAAAAAAGAGTGATGCTGCCGGTGGCGGTGTACTGTGCTGGGTGCTATCGGCGGCTGCCCCATCGCACCAACACAGGTGGGGCGGCGCTTCTCATCGTCACCATCACAGCACCAGGGAGTCAGCCCCCGTGTGCAATGTACACCGGCTTCGACTGTCGGATGACCACTTTGTGATCACGACTCCGCACGACTCGTCTGACCCCCTTGTGGTC
Organism: Dendrocalamus latiflorus; assembly: GCA_017311315.1. Lineage (NCBI taxonomy): Eukaryota > Viridiplantae > Streptophyta > Magnoliopsida > Poales > Poaceae > Dendrocalamus > Dendrocalamus latiflorus. The sequence goes on along the minus strand of CM029670.1, from coordinate 3,756,552 downwards.
GTAGACATTCGTTTGACCGTTCCGTGATCATAGACGCTTAAGGCTTCATCTACGACCGCATCGTGGCCAACTCTTCGCTGATACCTATGACCTTCTTGTGGTCGAGACTTCATTGATGCCACTCTGAAGCGTGGGGATGGAGCGCACGTGCTCCAAAGCCTTCTCCCCGCCGCTGGCTTCGTCAACACCTATCGCACCTTCGGCGATGTCATTCGACCCCCAGGGCCAAACCTTTGCCGATGTTCGTTCGACCACCTCGTGGTCGTGACTTCGTCAGCCCTCGATCAACTCCTCGTTGTCGTGTCCTCATCCATGCCTGCCTCCACCGGACTCTGCCCAGCCTTCAACGGACTTCGCATGATCTCTGCTGGACCCTGTGCGGATGTCACATCCGCTGGACTCTACTCGGCCTCCGCCGAACACCGCCTGGTCTTTGACGAACTTTACACGATCCCCGCCAAATTTTGCATGGATGTCGCCTCTGTGGACTCTGCTCGGCCTCCGCCTAGTCTTCGACAGACTTTGCACGATCCCCACCGAACTTTACAGGGACGTCGCCTCCACAGACCTCGTGTGGCCTCCGTCGGACCTCGCGTTGCCTGCCGTTTTCGCGTCCTCCAGCCTTCGTTGGTCTTGGCTCTGCACCTCTGCGGATGTCGCCTCCGTCGGATTTTGCTTAGCCTCCGCGTGGACTCCGCTTGATCTTCGACGGACTTCGCACGACCTTTGTAGGACTTCACGCAGTCTCCGCCCATGACCTTGCATGGTCTCTACCGAGTTCGGCGCGGATGTCGTCTCTGACGGACTTCGCGCGGTCTCCACCTAGGACTTTGCACGGTTTCCGCCGAGCTCCACATGGATGTCATCTCCGACAGACTTCGCATGATCTCTGCAGGACTTCACGCGGTCTCCGCCCATGACTTCACACGGTCTCCGCTAAGCTCCATGCGGATGTCGTCTTCGACGGAGTTCGCCCAGTCTTCACGGGACTTCACACGGTCCCTACCGAGATCCGTGTGGATATAGTCTTCGACAAACTTCACGCGGATATCACCCTCGCCGGACTCTGTGCAGATGTCACCCCGTCGGACTTCGCGCGTCCTTCGTACCTCCGGGTGAGTGACTCATGGTCGTACATGTTTGTCTAGACATTCGTCAGACCTTATTATCTAGACATCGTCCACTCACGTCACGGTTGTGACTTCGTCTTACCGCCTCACGGTCGTGACATCGTCTGCCCACGTCGCGGTCATGGCTTCGTCCAACCATCTCGTGGTCGTAACTTCGTCCGACCCCCTCAAGGCCATAATTTTGTGCAAATCGCACCGTGGCCTCGCGCCTCAGCGTACTCTGCGGAGTATAAAGTGCCGGGAACTTAACTATCCCAGGCAACTCTACGGAGTATAAAAAAGTCGCATAATTTTGAGTGAAGATTTTGAATACTACATGGAAAAGTGTGAATAATTATTCACACACCCCCTCTGATTATCGGCATTGGTTCTACAGTTTTGATTCAGGACTCTGCATTTAGTGTGTAGTCTTTAACCTCAAATATTTATATGTAACTACATGTAGGAACGGAGGTAGTAATGTATGGAGGCGGGTAGATTGGTTGGAAACAAATGCATTAGTGCACGCAATCTTGGCTTTTTTTGTCGAAGTTGTGGCTCTTTTGCGGTATTGAAATTATCATAGCTACTGGTTTCCTGGTCCCCTAATTATCTGGATACGAATTTTGAAAGGAAAATATTTGGTTTATTCGTGGGAAATGTGCAAAAACTAACATATTTAATTATCTATATGATAGGTACATTAAGCCTGGTACTAAACGAAGCATTAATCCAGGAACGCAAGTGGCTTCAAATGGTGATGGTACATCTAATGTATCTCAAAGCGATTCAAAGCTCGAGCTCTTTGGTTTTGACTCTCTGGTCAATATTTTGGTACTTAAGAGGTATGATCACTTGTTGTATGGATTTGCTTCATATTAATTAGAACTTAGAACTCGAAAGTTTGTACCTGCATATATGTTTATCTCGTGTTAACCATATGCTATTTAAGGAAATCGCAAGAAGCCTATTACCATGTATTTTTACTGTACAAATTGCTAGAGCCATGCCATACGTCTGATTGAATCTGAACAGTATGGCAGGAGAACAAGTTCAGGCACCTGCTAGTCCTACGGACGGCGAGGATGTGGGTATTACCATCGGACTCCGTAAGGTTGTTTTTCCTTATCCAATGCTTTTCCACTTTTCCACGCTTGCTAGTTCAAGTCCAACTCTGAAATTTAATCATCATTACATTTAATTTATTCTCTATTTTCTAGACCAGTTTATTCTGTTTTGTTGGATTTTATTACCCCTTTTGATTTTTTTTCATTTTAATTGCGAACAGTTGTAGAACTGCATTGTTGATTACATTTATTTTATTTGGTATGCAGGAAACTGACCCTAAACTTGGTACCATGATGGGAGTCTTTGTGCCGTGCTTGCAGAACATCTTGGGAATAATCTATTATATTCGTTTTACTTGGTAAACTTTTGTGTCTTATAGTGCATTTTGCATTAGTTTCTAGTTGGTGTCTTCAGCATAAAGATGTTGTGTTGGTAGTTTTCCATTGTAATAAGGACCTTGTAATGCAAGTGTCACTTTGTGGAGAATAGCCTTCATGTAACATTTGCAATCTATTTATTTCCATAATATAACAAAGTTTAGACACGGTGATGTAAAACTGTGAATATTGATCTCCATTGTGTGAATATTGTTTGATATTCTATATCCAAGATTTTACATTTTAAAATTTGTGGCTCATGTCACTCATTGTATCCTTATGCATGAATTACCAATCTGTTCAAATGTTCAACAATCAATCACCTTTCTTTTCTGTTTTTTAGTAGGATCGTGTGTATGGGCGGCATATGGCAGTCCCTTGTTTTAGTCGCATTCTGTGCCTCTGTGGTGCATGCACATTTTTAACTCGAATATCATTTAGTGCAATCGCAACGAATGGGGGCAATGAAGGTATGTGAAATATCTGCAGAATTTATAGTAGGTTATGCATCCTTGAACTAGGCTCTACATGTCTCGTCTGTAATTGAATGACTGTTTTTTGTTTTTGTTTTTTTGGTGGAACACAATAGGCAATGAGGCCAAAGGCTCAACATCCAATAGACTGTAAATTTTCAATAAATTCAAAATTAGAAGTTTGGAATAGAGGAGAATAGTTTGTATTGCATATCCTTTGAGGCCCATCTTACTGCTTAAAATCAGCCTTTCTGTATTTTCTCAGTCAATCAATTGTATAAGAAAAAGGAACTAGTTTGTTTTTTGAACTCCACTTTGCTGAACCACACATTTAAAAGCAAATGGACTCATGCACTTTTTTTTTGTTCCTCAGGGTGGTGGTGGGCCTTACTATCTAATTGGCCGTGCACTTGGTCCAGAAGTTGGGTTTCTTACGAAATTACTGTAAGAATCTTGTGTTCTCATTAGGGGTCTGTTTGTTTCAGCTGTAGATTCTGAGAAGTAGTTGATGAGTATCCAGTTAGTCAGAATCTGGAGAACCTGGATAACCCCAGCTTCTGGCTACTAGTTCATTTTCTGGATTTTGTAGCTTCTGGCTACCTAGAATTTGGATGAAAATCTGGACTGTTTGGGGGAGCTGCAGATTCTGGGAGTAGCTGCAGCTGCCAGAAGCTGAAACAAACAGGATATTTTCCTGCTAGACTTGAAACGCTTGTGGAAAATTCCTGTGTTTTGCTTACTTTTGTGGGCCTCAGATAAAAGAGCACGAGGCTTTCAGGCTAAATCTCAGCCGTGCAACATCAAAATAATATATGATCTGCGTTTTTTCTAGGGTAGTACGATTTGCATTTGAACGGCAGCCAGTCCTATTCAAACCTTCCAAGAAGGCCCGTAGCCCCTGGGCCCGTAAACCCAAGGCCCAATTGTAATCTGGCCTGCTTTGAGATCCGCGCAACCAGATAGAAGGGCATCTAGGTCAATCGGGTCATTGCGCGTTGCGCGAAACACACCGTTGACCGTTCCCTCCCCTATATAAGCCTCCCCTTCTCGCCGCTTGCGAAAACCCTAGCCCCTGACGCCGCCGCCACCGTCGCCGTCGTCCCCCTCTGCTCGCGAGCCCTAGCCTCGGGTAGCTTTCCGCAGCTCCTCCATTCCCCCACCTGCTTCGATCTGTTCCTACGTGATCTTCTTCTCCTCTAATTCGCCGTGTTGTTTCTGCTTGAAGGATTTGGGAGATGGCCAAGTCGAAGAACCACACGGCGCACAACCAGTCGTACAAGGCGCACAAGAACGGCATCAAGAAACCCAAGCGCCACCGCCAGACCTCCACCAAGGGGGTAAGAACTCACGTCCTTCTCCTCCTAGTGCTCCTTCGGCTTGGGATCGTGCGATCTGTTTCTTGTCTCGAGGTTACCGTCCTGGTTGAATCGTGTAGCTTCGTAGATGCGGGTAGCTCGTGTTTTTCTACCCAGCTTAGTGTAGGGGTGTAGTGCTGGTGGATGTTTAAGATAGATGAGCGCCATCTTGGTATGTTACCCTCGAGGGTTTGCAGCTAGTTTGTGGATGCCAGGCAGTGATTTTTTTTTGGGAAAATCTGTTCAGTAGCACCGCAAATACACCGTTTCCGGAAAAAACCACTAAAAGAATCGGGCTCCGGAAATTACCACCAAAAAATTCAGTTTTCTTCGGAATCTAGCATTCTTGACAAAAATGCCCCTCTCCCTCCCCTCCCTCACCTTCTCTCCTCCTGCGCCGCCCCGTCCCGTCCGCCTCCCCGCCCCCGCCTCCTCCTCGCCGCCGGCCTCCCCGCCTCCTCCTCGCCCCCGCCTCCCCGCGGCGCCCCGCGCCCGTCCGCTCCCTCTTCCCCCACCTCTTCGCCGCCGGCCTCCCCGCCTCCTCCCTCCTCACGCCGCTCGCCTGAAGTCGCCGCGCCACCGCACACCGGCTGCCTCCGCTCGCCTGCAGCCGAGCCGCACGCCGGCCACCATCGCTGCGTCTCGGCCCGCAGCCGACCGCACCGCGGCGTGAGGAGGGAGGAGGCCGGCGGCGAAGAGGTGGGGGAAGAGGGGGCGGACGGCGCGGGGCGCCGCGGGGAGGTGGGGGCGAGGAGGAGGCTGCCGCTCGGGGCGCCGCGGGGAGAGGAGCGGGGAGTCGGGGGCAAGGAGGAGGCGGAGGTAGGCGACGGCGTGAGGAGGGAGGAGGCGGGGAGGCCGGCGGCGAGGAGGAGGCGGGGGCGGGGAGGCGGACGGGGCGGCGCAGGAGGAGAGAAGGTGAGGGAGAGGAGGGAGAGGGACATTTTTGTCCAGAATGCTAGATTCCGAAGAAAATTGAATTTTTTGGTGGTAATTTCCGAAGCCCGATTCTTTTAGTGGTATTTTCCGGAACCGGTGTATTTTCAGTGCTACTGAACATATTTCCCCCTTTTTTTTACCCCGCATCGTTCTAACTTTGTGTTGGTATTGGTTTGTGTGGCTTACGGACTCGATGTGTTATCAGTTGATGTTTATTTGTTCATTTCTTGGCCGAACGGTGTGTGCTATTCGAAGTCATATCTTGGTGCAGTATTGTAAAGATTCTAATCTGTCATTCTGGCGCACCTAATAGCATAATAGTCTAGTAGCAGAAGAATCAAGAATGTGATTTTTGTTTTGGTTTGGGTTAGTAATACGGTGGTACTAATCACTAGCGTTCAATTAAGTTTCTGGGTCTGTTTGGCAACGGCTGCGGCTTATGGCTTTTGGCTGAAATTTTTGAATTTTGACTGTTTACGGTACAGATTACAGAGAGACAGATACTCACTTGCGATTTTGGTTGATACAGATGTTGGGCTTTTAACGTGTAGATCGTTTAACTTGTAGACCTCGTCTTGAGAAAATACTCCGTTTGAAAGTTAGGTACTGTAGCAAAAGCCAAAAGCCACCAGCTTCGGAGGAAAAGAACAGGCCCTCTGATGCTTCTTTGTTCAATTCCATCAGATTTTTATCACTCTTTACTTGTTGCATTCGGTGATTTGGAATCATATTGGTGGCTATCTCCTTTGCTATGGACATAATCTTACAGTTACCATTGCTCTCTTGTCCTTTTGACTATTAAAAGTGACATTTCTGAATATTTGTGTGGTGGTCCAATTAATTAGGATAATAATTCTTGATAGATCATCTTAATATGGAGACTCGTATTGAACTAATGTCAAATCCAGGCCTTTTTTTTCTCTATAAGTGTTTGTCCAGCTATTCTGTGTGAAGTTTCCATTCTACCTGTGATTTTTATCAGTAGATGTGATTCTTGAAATTTGTATACTTGAATTTTGTATACTTATATTATTTTGAATTCTTACTCTTGATCATAAGTTTTGCCTCTGTCAAGGGACACCCTTTTACGCAATTTTATCACCTTCATTCATTTAGTTCGTCCATTGACATGTGTTTTCTCTATGTCTGTAGATGGACCCCAAGTTCCTGAGGAACCTGAGGTATTCCAGGAAACACAACAAGAAGAACGGTGAGGCTGAAGCTGAGGAGTAAGATGGAAGTTTATGCTCATGGAGAAGCGTGTTTTCCCAGTTTTAACTCAGTACCTTTAGGATCAAGAGTTTCATTAAAGATGGAACTTATATGCTATTCTGTATGATCACAATGGTCTTTTTTGCCGCCTGAGCATTATTATGGCCATTATGCTTTTCAGTTGATGCTACCGGTTGAATTTTGTACTATTTGAATTATGTCCTGGGATATATCAACTTCAGCCATACGAGTAATGTTTTTAAAGTTCCGATCTTGCACGAAGGTAGTCGAAAACTCTGAGCACAAAGGTAGTCGAAAACTCTGAGCACAAAGGTAGTCGAACACTCCAAGCTCGACGGCAGTCGAAGACTCCGAGTATGTGTGAAGTCGTAGTTGCAAAGGTTGTAACTATAATGGTTGTAGCTATCATTGTCGTAGCCACAATAGTCGTAAGGGTACTGTAGCATCATGGTCGTAAGTCGATACTCGAAAGGACACGGTAGCAGTTGATACTTGGAAGAACACTATAGCATTTGGAGCATCCAAGTACGTGGAAGTCGGAAGATGAAGCGGTTGCAGCTGTGAGAAGTGGTTGTAGCTGTGAGAAGCAGTCATAGTCGTGAGAATCGGTCTCGTGTAGATCGTGGAGAGATTCCAGGAGGTATGAGAATAGTCCCAAGTTAGTAGGTGCGTGGAGGTCGTGTGTGCATGAGGCTTCTTTAAGCCGTGTAATTGTAATCCCTATGTAGGGAGTGTTAAGTCAAAGAAGATTGAGTAATTCAATCCCAGCACTTGTGTATTAGTCTCTCTCTCTGTGTTTATCTAGAGTGACAAGAGTCTGACAGGATTGAGCGATTCAATCCCAACAATTAGTATCAGAGACTCAAGATCCAGAGCAAGGTGCAAGGAGAAGCCGCCTGGTGATGTTCGCTGGTCGACGTGATGGCGTGCGCAGCGGCGTGCATTGGGCAGAGGTGCTGGCCACGAGTTGGCTACAGCACCGTGTGCTCAGGAGCACAGTAGTGAAGGTCCACACGCCCATAGCGAGGTTAGCACAGTGTGCCAGAATCGCATGTGACGTGCACACCAGCGACGACGACGTGATGTCGCATGGTGGTGGGTCGTTAAGTGGTGCTGCTGCGAGCGGCGGCTTCGACGATGGGTGCACCAACGGTAGACTCTATGAGTGGAGGCCAGAGGTGACGCAGTGGCAAGTTCCATGCGAGGTGAAAGCCAGCCGCGGTTGGCGGCAGACTCCATACGAGATGGAGGCTGGCGTCGATAGCGAAGGCCATCGTAACGAGGAAGACAACGTGAAGCTGATGGTGATCGTCGATGACATCTTGGAGTGAAGTCGACAGCGATCATCACAAGAAAAAGGAGTCAGTGGGAAGCCGACAAGCATGCCTCTATGTGAATCCAAGTGGTAGTGGTGTAATGTCACTGCAAGAAGAATAGAGTCACCCAGTGAGTCGTGTCATCAACGGCGAAGTTGTGGTGGCGAAGAAGTAGCGGTGAAGAGTGGCGGCAGGATGTCTTCCAAATACCTGCTACCAAGGAGCGTCGTCGACAACCGGCAATGGCATGCCAAAGGCTTACAGTTTGAAGCCATGGGTGATGGCGGAATACATATACGAATATTTTTAATACGGATTTTTCTTACCACATTCACATTTTTTTGGATTTGAATATCGGATAAAACGGATTATCTATTGCCGTTTCCCAAAGTGCTCCATCACATTTCCCTTTTCACATGGACAAATTAATGTTGAAGCCAATAAGAGAAACTTGTGTATTTAATTATTTGATGATGTTAACGTAAGTAAGGGTATAAGTAGGGAGCAATTTAAGTGCAGCTTGATTTCTTGCCAGAGCCTTACATTTAGAGACAAAAGACAAGTGGAGAATGGAGGCTATATTTAAAATGGGGGAAACGAGGTTTTGGATGCTCCTTAAACTTAGAGAGAGAGAAATGTAAATGATTTTTTTTTGCAAGAATAGACTAAATTTGGAGAATTTCTAAATAAACAGTTGCCTCAATTCTTGACTAAAACAATTCTCACTGGAACTAAATATTGGAACTTTTCTTAGTGCAAAAACAAGTCTTTTTAAAATATACTCTAATCAAAGAACATAACCCGACATAACAAAAAGTGACCTTCAGTAATAAGTACTACTACTACCTACTGTCTCCGTCCAGAGATATAGATCGTTTTTTTTTATTTTTTTACTATCTTTAATGTAAAACTTTGACTATAATTTATTATCATAATATACTAGGAATAATAATAATAAATATATATTATGAAAGAATTTTACAAGACAAATCTAATAGCATTATTTTTATATAGTAAATCCATATATTTTAACATATATTAATGATCAAAGTTTAAAAAATTGATTATACAGAACCCACAGTAACCTACATTTATGAACAGAGAAAGTACACATGTATGATAGCATGGCAACAATTTTGCTCGAGCACAACATATACTCCCTATATTAATGCATTCAGAAACCGGGGGGAAGCAACGACTAGCGAAAGAGGCAGTGGAGAGAGGCAGGCTGGAAGAATGGAGCGAGAAGAGCTGTGCTGTTCTTGCTGCTTAGTTCTCCTTCGGATGAGGCTTTCTTAGTTCTCACATGGTGCCCTGGTAGGCTCACGCGAAAATGGGCCTTCGGAGCAGCGGTGCAGGCTCTCTTCTCCGACACCGGGGCGGGGGATTATGGGGGTGTTGCCGGCCAACTGTGGCTCTAACGGCTGCCTGACCTCGCCACATGGCATGGGACATTTTGCTCCTTTATGGCTTTATATATGGATACTAGAGAATAACAAACCCACAGTACAGTTGAGCTGGCTGCTAGATCTAAGATCCTCATCAGGCCTTGAAAATTAATCTTTTGCTGGCTGCTAGATCCTTATCAGGCCTTGATAGGCTTAATTAATCTTTCTTTATAATTCTTTTCCGTCATATTGTGCTCTCCTTTTCTTAAAGCCAGCTTTGGCTGCTAGTGTATGTGGCCTAAATTATCACAAGGGGAAATAGCCAACTCAAATGTTGAGAGTTGGATGACTCTAACATATATGTCCAATTGTGCATGGTCCCCATCTCCCACTGTTGGATTTGTCCCCACTGTACATAGATGGTGTTCTTTGACATAATCTATAATTGCTGTGCCAAATGCCCCTAAATTAGCCGGTATGGCCGACCAGATTAGTTGTTGCCAACTCTTCCCTTGGGACATACATACTCCTACCAACCTACATAAAGCTAAAGAAATAGCGTCTCATTATAAGGGTTCCACAATGTTACACTGATAGTGTACGTGAAATAGTACTAGACTGCTTGCTTCTATTGCTGCGTTGAGCAAACGGCTAGGAAGTAGGAGCAAAGGCTAGGTGTTTTGACAATTTTTTCAAAGGTGCTTTTGTTTGATGTTCTTGAAGACTAGCTGTCAGAATATACGTTCAGTCGCCCAGACAGCCAGACGCTGTTAGATTTACATTATAAAATCAAAGCTGGGATGAAAAATGTAACCTTTAATTTGTAATGGTAATAGTGCAATCGGTTTTGCTATTGCACAGGCGACTGAAATTTTTTTATCTCTCAGTCATCTAAAGTTGCACTATCAATCAACTGAAATTGCAGCCCCCTCCAAAAAAACCACATGCAAATGCAGTTGATTCAGAGTGCAACTCTCAATCAACTAAAGTTGCAGCCCCCTCCAAAAAAAACCATCTGCAACTTCAGATGATTGAGAGTGCAACTTGAGATGACTAAGAGATAAAAAAAAATTTTAGTTGCTTGTGCAATAGTCGCTCCCTAGTGCAAAATGACAAGAGAGAGAGAGAGAGAGAAGAAAGAACAAGGCAATTCACTACCCCAAGAGACCATTGGATTGGCATGTACAAATATTGGGCCTCTGTGATTGTGAACCTAGTACAGATTATGGATCGAACACGAATTAAATAGTTCAGATACAGATGCCGGATAAAACTGATAATAAAGATATGATTGACACTCTTTGAGCCTTAATGTATCAAATACGAATTGAATAGTCCAGATACGGATACCAGATAAAGGTTGTGATCAAAATGGCTGAAAAGCCCGTGGCTTATGGCTGAAAACACTGTAACTGGCTGAAAAAAGCACTGTAGCTGACAGAGGCTTATTTACCATAATTAAATTTAAAAAAATTTAAAAATAGAAAAAATATATTAGCTCATCACGTATAATGTAAACAAATACGAGGAAAAAAAGAACCGGTAAAAAAACTCAAAAAAAAGCCAAAAGTTCAGAAAAAGACGAAATTTATGAATAGTGCAAAAATAAGCTGAAGCTAAAAGCTCAAGCCATTTTGATCACAACCAAAATGTATAATTCGGATCTGATTGACACCTCTATCGGTATGTACTGCAGGCACTGACCTCTATCCCTATATTTTGGAAGATTCTTTCTTACAATCTAGGACTTGTTTGGAATGTAGGAATTTCATAGAAATTTCATATAAAATAGTTTAATTCTCACGATAAAATTCTAGTTATGGATAAGTGCTATTACAATTTTTTTAAAGAAAAGAATAATTGCACATACCGTATAAAGGTTGTGGCTACCTTGAGTATCACCTGTGGGATGGGCTTCATATAGGTGCTCCTAGGGATGGAAACGGATTGGATACGATCAAATAATCTCAAATACAAATACGAATACATATTTTTATAATGAATATAAATTCAAATATTCTCGAATACAAATTCAAATTGAATGTCGTAACGAATTCAAATCGAATATGTACTTAATTTGGTTGAATACGAATATCCTCCTACAACTTCTGTAACAAATCTTGGTAGAACAAATTTATGTAACATAATTGAATACGAATCTCGGCCGGCATAAGAAATGAATCGAATAGTCTCGAATACGAATACCAATATGAACATTCTTAAATATGGATACGAATATTGTCGAATACGAATATTTTTTTAATACGGATTTTGCTTACCACATTCGCATTTTCTCAGATACGAATATCAGATAAAACAGATTATTCGTTACCGTTTCCCAAGGTGCTCCATCCGTTTTCGAAATATAATGCTTCGTTTCCCTTTTCACATAGACAAATTAATGTTGAAGCCAATAAGAGAAACTGGTGTATTTAATTATCTGATGATGTTAACATAAGTGAGTGTATAAGTAGGGAACAATTCAAGTGCAGCTTGATTTCTTGTCAGAGCCTTACATTTAGAAATAAAGACAAGTGGAGAATGGAGGCTATATTTAAAATGGGGAACACGAGGTTTTGGATGCTCCTTATACTTAGAGAGAAAAAATGTAAATGATTTTTTTTTGCAAGAATAGACTAAATTTGGAGAATTTCTAAATAAATAGTTGCCGCAATTCTTGACTAAAACAATTCTCACTGGAACTAAATATTGGAACTTTTCTTAGTGCAAAAAAAGTCTTTTAAAAATATACTCTAATCAAAGAACATGACATAGCAAAAAGTGTCATTCGGTAACTAGTACTACTACTACCTACTGCCTCCATCCACAAATATAGATCGTTTTTTTTATTTTTTTACGATCTTCAATGTAAGACTTTGACTATAATTTATTATCATAACATACTAGCAAAAAATAATAATAAATATATATTATGAAAGAATTTTATAAGACAAATCTAATAGCACTATTTTTATATAGTCAATCTATATACTTTAACATATATTAATAATCAAAGCTAAAAAATTGACTACACGGAACCCACAGTGACCTACATTCGTGAACAGAGAAAGTACACATGTATGATAGCATGACAACAATTTTGCTTGAACACAACATATAGTCCCTATATTAAGGCCGGGGATACCCGGTCTTCCCTTATGCCACGTCACTCTTTTTACAGAAAAGTTATCTTTTTTTAGAATTACGTATATATCCTTATTTTTTACATATAGTTCTATTTTTTTTTCATAAAACCTCTTCTTTTTCTGTAAATACGTACGGCTCTTGCTTTCGGTTTTTGGGAAATAGACCCTGTGTGTCATGGCGACTCTTTTATTTCGGTTCATATGGGGCGTGTTTGGTTGCCTGCATGGACCTTGGCTCGCATCAGCTCATGCAATAGATGTGTGTTTGGTTGCCTGAATGGCTCTCCGAGCCAGGCCCATCTCATGCAAAAGGATGTCCCGAGCCAGGCCCGAGGGAAACGAAGATAGCGACCTTCGCTCCTCAGCCTGGCTCGGCGGATGCAGCGCACGGCGCCCGAGGGAAGGAAGGAGAGCGGAAGAGGCGGCGACTCCGCTCGGGTCGGCCGGATCCGGGGCGGAGGGCAAGGGGAGGCCGGCGGGGAGGCTGCCACCAGTAGGGTGCCGGCCGGATCTGGCCGGATCTGGACCGGCGGCGCACTCCCGCACCGTGCCGCGCCGCCGAGAGAGGGAGAGAGAGAGAGTGCGTGCGGAGGGGGGACGGCGGCGGAGAGCCCGAGGCCGGCGGAGGGGAGCCCGAGGTCGGCACGCTGAGCCACCCGCGCGCCGTCGTGCCGCCGGAGGTGAGCCCGAGTACGGGGGGAGAGAGAGAGGTAGGTGAGGGGGAGGTGACCACCGGCGCCGCCGCGCCTGCGCGCGCGCCGACCGGCCCGCCCCGGGCGGAGAAGGTGAGGGGGAGGAGGCCGGTCGGCCAAAACGAGTGGAGGGAGAGAGAGACAGGTGAGGGAGGAGGCCATCTGGCCGAAATGAGTGGAGGGAGAGAGAGACAGGTGAGGGAGGAGGCCATCTGGCCGAAATGAGTGGAGGGAGGAGAGAGACGGGCCAGGCAACCAAACACCATCTTTACTCATACAGCTTCAACAGATACAGGTAACCAAACAAGTATATTTGCATGTGCCTAGCCAGGATGAGACTAGCCAGGATGAGCCATACGAGCTGGGTTGAGATGATACGGGCAACTAAACAGGCCCATGGTGAGTCGGGCCCCAGACCGATGAGCCTGGTCCTTCCCTCCTGTAGTGCGCAGGAGCTAATTGAAGTGATGCTTGCTGTGGTGAACCAGAACTAACTACGAAGTACGAACCGCTGGCTGTTCCTAGTGTGGTAGGCCTCAGCTCTCACACCATTCGGATTTCCTCCTCCTTAGGTGACTCCTCTCGGTTTTTGTTTCTTCCTCAAGTTATTTAAAGCCTCCTCCATTCAGAAACCGGGGGGAAGCAACCACTAGCGAAAGAGGCAGTGGAGAGGCAGGCTGGAAGAATGGAGCGAGAAGAGCTGTGCTGTTCTTGCTCCTTGAGGCAGTGCAGGATCTGCCATGAGGAGGAGGATGAGGGCTGCGCAAGCATGGAGTCCCCCTGTGCATGCTCTGGCTCCCTCAAGGTATGTTGGATTATTGTTCCTTGAGCTTTTGTTCAGTTCAGTTACTTGGTTTCTCTTGAGAAGGCTTCTTGATGGTTAATCTGCATGTATGTTCTCGTGCCTGTAGTTTGTTCACAGGGGATGTGTGCAGAGATGGTGCGATGAGAAGGGGAGCACCCTCTGTGAGATTTGCCTTCAGGTTTGCAGAGTTGACTCAGCCTGGTTGTTCCTTTCCATTCTCTTGCGAAAATTGCATTGAAATGTTTCCTTGTCTGTTTCTTTGCTTGATCACTGCTTCCTACTGTTTTATCCATGAAAGTTTGCCTTTTTTTTTACTTAAGTATAGGAAATTTTCCAATTTCCAGGAGGATTAAGCTATTGGTCATCGTCTTTCCTCTTCCTTTTCCATGAAGAATTAAGACCTGTATGAGTAATACTTTTGCGAAGACTAGAGATTTCTTTGAGACTGAACTAAGCAAGTCTACCTTTTTTATCGCATCAAGTACAGTTTGCTGCCCAAAATTTTACTTTTGGCCAAAACAAAAGTAATCAATAACATTTCATAGAGCTTTCTGCAAGCTTGTTCCTTGCATGATAACTTTGCCTTTCTTTTTAACGACATAATTTGCTGTCAGAATTTCGAGCCTGGCTACACCGTTCCTCCCAAGAAAGCTCAAGCTGTTGACGTCGCAGTTACCATCAGGTGGGTCTCTCTCTCTCTCTCTCTCGCGTTGGGAAATGGGCATTGGTAATAGTACGCGCAAAGAGGTTAGGGCATCTCCAATGGTTATAGCTAGCAACTAACTATAAGACTTCCACATCATCTATATAGTACACACTAAAGTTAGCATTCTAAAGAACTATCTATAAGGATAGCTATTTGATGCTTACATGCACACACAGAATTTATGGAGGCTGCCTCGTTTGGCGCTATAGACTATCTCTAGAGCTGTAGAGAGCTGCGTTCTCTTTCTTCATGTAATATCTTCCACGTATGACAGTTGATGACATGGACTCTCTTGTAGATAGCTGCTATAGACCCATTGGAGATGAACAAGGTGAATGTTGGATTAAAATTTTAATTCATGTAATCACCATTACCAATATGGAGGAGCCTCCCCTCAATGGGTGTGTCAACGAAATCCCTTGATAAAGTTCGATTGTATGTCTCACGAGAGGAAAAGAAATCACAGGCATTTCATTGTTTCCAAATAACAGTATCTGGAAACGTAGCTATTTGGCTTAGTTGCTAACCAACCTGGGTGATCGGTTGGGCTTCAATTTTTAGCTTTCGGTTTATTTTTTACTATTCATAAATTTCGCATTTTTCTGAACTTTTGGCTTTTTGTTGAGCTTTTTTGCTGGTTCTTTTTTTCCCGTATTTGTTTGTATTATATGTAATGGGCTAACATAATTTTTTTATATTTTTTAATTTTTTTAAATTTAATTATACTAAATAAGCCTCTGTGAACTACAGTGTTTTTTTTCAGCCAGCTACAGTGTTTTCAGCCATAAGCCACCAAAAATAAGGCCGAATGATCACCAACTTGCATTGATACTGTTTGCAAAGTTGCCAGCCAGAAAACCACTTATTAGACGACCAGACAACTCTAAACACTACTGCTACCAAATTCCAAGATGGCTCTTCTGACAAGCAAAGCAAAGAAATCAAGTTCCAACATGGTTGCCTGTGCATGAAACCCATGCCCCACATGCCAGTGTAGATACATTCTGATCTCAACTTGAATGCCAGATGGGACTAAGGATTTAGAACACTGAACCCAAACAGTACACTCAACCCAAATTATTCAAGCAAAACAAACAAACATTGAAGCATCAAATTCCAATCAAACAGTAGTGGTCCAGCCCATTCTCTTTGGCAGCTATTGCAGCATCTTCTTTTTTTAGGAAGGGGGAAAAGAAAAGAAAAGAAAGGGAGCCCAGGATATTGTGGGGATCATGGTGGACTGGCTGGCTGGCAGGTGGGTCCGACCTAGCTGTTTCGTTAGCCAAGTACCAACCACCAAGTCCTAGTTATTCCCTTCATGAGATGGCAGACAAGATGCCTTGCACATCTGTACAAACTCTTGCAGCCTTGCAAATGAGTCAAACTCTCACTTCATTGGTACTACAATACAACTAATAATGCAATGAGATGAGAGAAATGGATGCAGGGTCAAATGTTTCACTTCTGTACCATTTGTTAACTGATGCTTGTGCTGCAGAGGGAGCCTTGAGGTGCCCAGGGAGAACTACGAGCATGAGGATGCGCCGTTGATCGGAACCGACGCGGTGGTTGGCGACCCAGACTACGCTGAGTGCGCCCGTGCCGCCGGCAGATGCGCTTCCTGGTGCCGGTCTGTGGCTTTGACGGTACATAACTAACATAAACCGAAATGACATTGTCAGGTTCAGATATGTGCAATGCAGTATGCCTGTAATCCGAAAATTCTTGTCTATGCAGTTCACAGTCGTACTGCTGTTGAGGCACCTCATCGCCTTGGTGACGGTTGGAGCAGCTAACCAGTATGCCTTCAGCCTCTCAACAGTGCGTTCCATTCCATCTGGGTGCTCTTCCCATTTTGTAAAGGAAAAAAAATCAGAGATTCAGGGTAGTTGCTGCGGTGAATTATAACATGCTGTGGTTCTTTTCTTTGAAGGTATACTTGCTCAGAGCCAGTGGGATCTTGCTGCCGTTCTACGCCGTCATGTGGTTGATCTCCGCGGTTCAGCAGGGACAGCGGCAGTACCGGCTGCAGCTGCTCCAGGTTAGTTGTGACTTCTCGACATCGATTCATGCTAGAGATGTTGGCTGAAGAAGTGCTGACCTTTTCTTGTTCCCTACCTGTGATAATTGACGCAGGAGCAAAGAAGAAATGCATCAAGAATGCTCAGGTTGCAGGGTCAGGAACAGCAACAGCATGTGATTCTAGTTCGCTGAGCAAGAGAATGAAGTGACTAACAGCCCGCTCAGTAGGGTTAAAAAAAGATGGTTTATGGCTAAAATTGTACTATAGCTGATGGTGACTTATTTGGTATAATTAAATTTTAAAAAATTAAAAATAGAAAAAATAGATAAGCTCATCACGAACAACACAAATGAATACGGGAAAAGAGAACCAGTAAAAAAGCTCAAAAAATCCAAAAAGCCAGTAAAAAAAGATGAAATTTAGAAATTGTGAAAAATAAGTTAGAAGTTTAAGCTAAAATAAGCAAGATCTATTTGTAGAAGATTGTAAAATGTACTATTGTTCAGGGAAAAAAATATGCAGAGAAAGTATTGTTTACAAGCTTCCAGTATATGTATATATGCACATTCTTGCAGTGATCCCGCTCGCTTCAAGAGATGCAAAATCGAGCCTCGTTGCCTGGACCTTGGGTTGTTGGATGTTTGAAATCTCAGTACTGCTCCGATTCAACATATATTAGACACTGAAAAAAAATTTCGTCCCGATAATGCGATAACTATATCAACTGGAGTACCAGATATAAGCAAACAAACAATTATGGCCCCGCTTATTTTTACTTAAGTTTCTGGCTTCTCACTTATTTTTTACTATTCCTAAATTTCGTCTTTTTCTGACTTTTTGGTTTTTTGAGCTTTTTTTACCGGTTCTTTTTCCCTATTTGTTTGTATTGTCCATGATAGCCTAATATATTTTTCTATTTTTAATTTTTTTAAATTTAGTTATACCAAATAAGCTACTATCAGCTATAGTGCAATTTTAACCAGCTACAGTGAAATTTGAGGTATAAGCCACTTTTTTTCAGTAGAAATTAGCGACATCTATAATAAATATCTGAATCATGACATCACTGTATCACCGAAGGATACTAACATAAGAGCGCAACCCTGCATAGATCCACCTACCAAAGTTGCCTTTTCACTTGAAGAGCCTATGACTGCTCATGCAATGACCACATAAGTAGTGTCTACATAGAATAATTGAAATTTGATCCGAATTCATGCCATATCTATCTAAGATATTTTATCACCTTATGCTAGATGTGATGTGACAGTGTCTAGGTCATAGGCAGCTTGTATCAGACATGGTATCAATCTATAACAAACAACTCAGATTCGGTTTTCTCTCCGTGTGGAACTCTTTTCCCCCGTCGTGTGTGTGTATCCTAGTAGTCTATAGGAAGGATGAAATGCTCTATTGTAATCTCTCCTTATTACAGAGATTTGCTTTCGAGCGTGTGTGGTTTTTCTCTGCAGGGGTTTTTCACGTAAAAATTCGTATATCTCATCTCTATTTTTTTGTGCATTATTTTCAACAAATGGTATCAGAGCACAAGAAATTAGGGTTTGAGAGAAAATTTCAGAGCACCGTCGTCAGATCCGATCCGAAGGGGAAAAAAGTCTTTGTCGAATCCGAGATGCAGCCGTCTCCGAAGCCAAGTCACGCGTCCATATGATAAAATGCATCCCGCGCGTCTTCATCCTCGGTCCGCGCCACCGTCTGAGCGTCGTTTTTCGTCCATGTCCGTCGCCAACCAGTCTTCTCCTCGATTCATGCGACAGCAAAATTTTTTTTACAGAAATTCTTGTTTCCACATGTGCGCGCATTGGCTTTGTGTGACGCACGCTTTTGAGCGCCATCGAATCAAGGAACACGCATCGCGAGGCGTTCGCGCGCAAGCGAGTGCGTCGTTCAGTGCAAGTTGAAGGGAACAACGTGGTCGACAAGACATGGTTAACACAACGTGGTCGAACCAGCGTGGTCGACAAAACGTGACGTGGTCGAAACAATGTGGTCGAAATATCGTGATCGACCAACGAGTGGAAATGACGTGGTCGACAAAATGTAATCGAAACAGCGTGGTCGACACAACGTGATCGACAAGCGTGGTTGACCAACGTGGTCGAACAAGTGTAGTCAAGTGGTCGAACAAGCGTGGTCGACACAACGTGGTCGACAAAACATGATTGAACTAATATAGTTGATGCAATGTGGTCAAACCAATAGGTGTATGCGTATAGTGCGTCAATGTGTTTGGATCATCGTGGCTTAAGTTTTTTTTGTCATTCAGCTATTTATAGGTGTACGTGTGAAGCTCCAAAAGTTAGGTTGGTCAGTATGTAGTCGCTTACAATTTTTTGTCCGTCGGTTCAACGCAGCAAAGCCGCCAGGAGAGAGAAGCAAAAACACGTGCGGGAGAGAAAAAAAAAATCAAAGCAAGAGAGTAAAAGGGCACGGAAACCGAACGCAAACAGCGGGCTGTCGGCAGGAAAATTGAGGTGTGATTTTCTTGGCGAAATTGCTAAGTGTACACAAGAAGTGTACCAGGAGCTTTCAATAGTAAGAATTTTATTAGGTACATACAAATTCGAACCAGCAAATTTTATTTTTTTTCCGCATGGTGACTCTAAAGTATAATTTTCCGCTGCTAGATTATGACACCAGGTTTTCTCTATAGCAAGTTAATATACCAATTATTCTATCATAGTTTAATTTGGATGATGCACTTTTGAGGATGGACAAGATGCCATCGATGTTGTCCATTGATGAGAAGCAATGTAAAAAGGGGGATTGGATCATATACCCTCCTCTTAGTTGGGGAATTCAGGATTTACCCTCCCACGTCAATGACATGTGGGGTCATCATAAGTCACTGACGCGTGGGCCAGGAGGGTAAATCCTGAATTTCCATCTAAGGGGAGGGTATATGATCAATAAAACCATGTAAAAATCATAAGGCATTATCTCAAATTCATCTTCATCTATTAAATAATATTCTACAGGAGATTTTGAAGCAGTTATCCGCCGCCGCATTATGGTCGACGCTGTATCAGATTTGCATGATGAAGGATTTGATCAATAAGATATATCTAAAGCAGAAGCTTTATTCTTATAAGATAGCGGAGAGAGCCTCATTGTTGAACCCACCTAACAGTTTTTAAGAAAATTGTTGTAGATCTTGAGCTTATAAAGGTAAAATATGATGATAAAGATTTGGGTCTTATTCTGCTATGTTCTTTGCCCAGTTCATACTCTATTTTCAAATATACTATTCTATATAGCCGAGATATTCTTACTCTCAGTAAAGTTTATAAAACACTATATGCTAAAGATAATATGAAACATATATTTTTTGGAGAAAATTCAAGTACACATGCAGAAGATTTATTTGTCCGCAACAGACAATACGAGAAGAGTTCAAATGATGATTCAAGAGGCAGAAGCAAAAAAAAAAAAAGATATAGTGGTAGATCTAAATCCAAGAACAGGAAGTCATGCAAGTATTGCAACAAGAATGGTCATGGCATATCCAAGTGTTAGAAGTTACATAATAAGGAGAAGAGAAATAACAATTTCAAGAAGAACCAACAAGAGGATGAACCTAGAGTCACCATTGTTGCGAAAGAAGGTTCTGATGTAGATGTTCTCACTGTCTTTCCCGGTGATTCCAAAACCAGTGATGAATTGATTCTTGGTTTAGTCTGTACTTTTCACATAAGCTTGAATCACGAATGGTTCGTTACCTATGAAGCTATACCATGTGGATCTATGTTGATGTGTGATTATATATCATGCAAACTTGTAAGCATTGGTTCTATTCAAATCAAGATGTTTGGTAGCACCATTAGAACTTTATCAGATGTTCATCATATTTTGAATTTAAAGATAAATCTTATCTCGTTGAGTACTCTTAATACCAAAGGGTACAAGTATTTATGTGGAGGTGGAGTTCTGAAGGTCACCAAAGGTTCTCTTATTATGATGAAAAGTAATATGAATGTTGTCAACTTATATCATTTGCGAGGCATTATAATTTGAGGTAATGCTGCTATTGCCTTAAGTAAGTTATCCGATTTTGATGCTACTAATCTTTGGCAGATACGTTTGGAGCATATGAGTGAAACTGGAATGATAGAATTACGCAAAATAGGATTTTTTATAGTCAAAGTATTGATAAATTGAAGTTTTGTGAATATTATGTCTTCGGCAAGCAAAAAAAAATGAAATCCAACACTATAACTCTCTACAAAAGGCATATTGAATTATGTTCATTCTAATTTGTTGGGAGAATCCCTTGTTCCTTCACACAGGTGCAAACTACATGTTAACCATCATTGATGATTACTCAAGAAGAGTTTGTGTATATTTCATCAAGCACAAATCGGATGTATTCAAGATATTTAAGGAGTGGAATATTATTATTAAAAGATAAACTGGCAAATATGTCAAGAAGCTACATACCGATAATAACTTGAAGTTCTGTTCTAGAGATTTTGAAGTTTTATACTAGTCAGAAGATATTATGAGACATTATATCGTCCCATGCAGTTCTCAACAAAATGGTATGGTCAAATGCATGAACAGAACTATCATGGAGAAGGTACGTTGCATATTGTCTATTCCATAGGATCGATTACTCGAACTTGATTCAATTACTGTATTAGTTTTATTTATGCCACCATGGGTAGATTCGGTATTGACGTGGACCACAGATCAGTCTATACTATAGTATGACCCCTGAGAGCAATGGAGGAGTCACTCGTTCCTAGGTCTGATAAGGGACCCACTGCTGAGAGGGAACTTCCTTGTACTTGGTGGTACCAACATTGTGAATTATTAATGAATCCTGTTATTCCGACTCTGTACAAGTCGTGGATATTGTGTGGGTAAAGTTGGGCATTCTCTACAGAGATTAAACTAAATCATTCGAATGTGTCATGCTTCTGATTAATGAAACTGTGTCAAAAGGGGTGATTCCCAAATCAAGGCATAAGAATATTATTAGTTAAAATTGTAGTAACTTGAAAATGAGATAACCTGAAATCAACTGCTATGTCATATTTTATGTAAGAACTCTATTATAGTATTGTAATCGTAAACATGCTATTTATCAATCTGTGCGCAATTGAAATCCTAGACAGTTGCGTGAATTCAGATATTTCTGGTAAACCTGGGGTTCCCATGGTACAGAAGTAATCAATTTTTACATTGAAGATTCTAGATGGACCACATATCGCCAGCAAGTCCTTGGGTCGATGAATATGCTAGACTTCTTTTTATCTTCATTGCCGAAGAATCTAGATCTTGTAACAACATCATGACTGACGATGATCACATCAATGGGAAATAGTAGATTGTCGATAATCTTTTATGATATGTAGGACCTACGTCTCAATAGCAATGTTGTTTCTTGGAAGAAAATTATAGGAGATTTATTTATGCCCAACTCGGCCTGGTGTCGATCTGTAGCGTAGGCATCGCCATTGTCGTCCGGGTGAATCGGTCTGATAAAATCCATCATGAGTAAAGAAAATCTGGCTAAGAACTCATCATAAAAGAACAAACTAAAATAACTTGATTCAGGAAAAGAAATAAGAAACTAAAGAAAAGATTACTTCTGGATATCAATAGATCCCCGAAACACTCAGTACCGACGAGAACGCCGAAGAACAGGGAGATGGGCCAACAGCAGGTCGACGGCCGTTGCTTGCGGCGTTGCAACCTTAACAAGCCATGACATTTCAATCATTTGTTTTTCATATCCATGCGTTTTTAGATTAATCGTGCATTCCAAAGAGACATCCTAGATAAATATGTTGTAGGAGTGAAAGTACAGCTCCTTTTCTGAATAACCATGGCATATTTTGAGATTATCGACCAGGAACTTGATCACTAATAGGAATAGGGCTAACCCCAAAACTATGATACAATACAATGCCTACCATGCCCCATATTTGCAAGATACAACTGCAACATAGCTACGGGCATGCTAAGCTTCTCAAAATGCTTAGCTTTGGGGCTCATTGCTGAGAAGCCAAAAGAAACTGAGCCACTCTTCAACAGTTTCTAGCTCCTCCTTCGGTGGCGGTGGGTATAAGCTTCAGCTTCTCGAAAAGCATAAGGTGGAAGAGCGGGGTGCTTGTAAATAACTATGGGCCTATTCAAATACCTGGTAGGTTCTTTTGAACTTATAATTTAATTTTCTACAGTAACTAGCTTTTAAATTAAATGTTTTCTCAAAGCAAATTAATAAATTGATTGTGATAGACACTATCTCAACTTCTTCTATATATATATTAAAATCGCACGCGAGTATATCTCTTCATACTCTCTCGCGCGAACATCCAGAATTTAAAATTTTAAGCTAAAAGACATAAGCCACAGCCTAAAAGAACCTATCTCTAACTTTCCGAAGCAGCTTTTTCACCCATCTCGCTCCTATCTTGCTTCAAAGATAAGAGGGTTATCGGTGCATCACGGACTCCACTTCTCTTACTTTTGTCTCGTGCATATATCTCTCTTATTTTTCATACCGCTCAACCCCTCTTTCTAAAAATTATTCTTCCGATCACTACTAATTATTTTTAGCCAAAGTCACCCGTTGCAACAAAAAAAACCGTCAGCCTACGTATCGTATGTACAGGCTGGAGTAGTTGTCTGGTTGAACTGTTTGAAGTGCCAGTGTAACGAGGCACTGCCAGAGCAGAAGTGCACAAAGCACGGGCAGTTTAGATGCGCAAAGTCTGATCGGCAATTCATGTAGAGGCGCACGTACAGCGGCACAGCGAATGCGGTGGTACCGTGGCTGGACAGCAACGATGCGATCACAAATTCAACTGCACGGCAATGTATATGTATAGTAAACTTTAAAGGGAGCTTCAACCAAGAAATTAGTAGCGAAACTAACAGATTAATATACACAAATGACACAATGGTTTACTTGAAAAACTTCCTCAAGGTGAGAAGTAAAAAAATCACAGAAACAATTAGGCTGAATTCTTTTTTATTTCAGCTTTGATTTATCACTTTCTGTTACAATATTTAGTTTTTTAAATAGTACATTTGTTTCAAAGATGAGGTTCATAATTAGATTGTATTAGATATTGTACTGAGTTCTGATTAAAATTATATATAATTATTATTCTATTCGTAACTAAAATTTAAAAAATCATGTGTAAAAAAACCACAGTAAAAAAACCCATCTGCGAGAGGGCCAAGTCCACGAGTGGCCGTCGCGCGCATCTCCCGCCCTCGCCGGCCAGCCGAGTTCTGCCGGTTAGGCCCGTACGTGGAGCCAGTTCAGTTGTACAACCCACCACCACGCGGCGCCTTTATAGCGCGCTATCTCGGCCCGCCCATACACATACATATCCGTTCTCGATCGGTTCCACCGACCGCCGCGCGCCGGTTTCAGGGCAGAAAAACCGTGGAAACACCGCCGTCTGCACGCGCGGCACGGAGAGCTCGCCACGACGGCGGACGCGTGCCGCCGGCCCCCCACCCCCCCACACACACGTGTTGTGCTCCCCGGCCGCGCCCCTCCCCGCATTTAAACCCGGCTTCTCGTCGCCTCGGACGTCACCCGCTAGAGCACGCAGAAAGCTAAGAGAAATGAGCGGCGGCAGGCTGGACGCGCGGACGCTCAAGGACGAGGTGGCGAGCATGGACAAGGGCTGGCTCCTCGACCTCGGCCACCCGCTCCTCAACCGCGTCGCCGACAGCTTCATCCGCGCCGCGGGGGTACGTCTGTCTGCTTCGCAGTTTGTGCTCGTGTCGTGTGCTTAACTGGTCTCTGTTACTGATACCTTTCCTTGATTGTTCCGGCGAAGGTCGGGGCGGCCCGAGCGGTGTCGCGGGAGGCCTACTTCGTCACCGTCGAAGGTAAGCCGATCTTGTAAGATGGCCCGTTTGTATATAGGAGTACAAGGACAACGATCTTCCCCCGGCTTCCCCTATGAGTTAAGCAGCAACAATATGCAGGTCTTGGAGGAGACACGGCTGGGTTGGACAACAACGGCAAGAGGAGCCATTTCTCAAGCATCAGAGGTATTGATAATTAGAATAAGTGCCGTTTACTTCTGTGTTTGCGTTGTGCTGGAATTGACGCGTTCGGTTCGACATTATTTGGCACAGGGGATGACGGCCAGAAGTCGCTTGATGCAGTGGTAAGTGGCCAAGAGCAACATTTCACAAGTGTAATTTCTTTCGCTACTTTCTTCTCCCTCTGACGACTTCTCACACCTTAACTTCCAGGTAAAATCGGCTGGCAAGGAGGCCTTCCAGTGGGGTTAGTACAGGCAATTGAAATGATGATGTGCAACCGGGTTCTCAACGCATAACTTTTTAGCATCTTGTGATATCTTTCAAAAATGAATATATATCGCTGGTTTCGTGACAGGATTGGCAGCCGGAGTGTACTCTGGGTTAACGTACGGCCTGAGGGAGGCCAGAGGATGCCATGACTGGGTGGGTGCCATTTCCTAATCTTCTTGCTGTTTTAGTCGAATGTAACCTACCATCAACTTTATAAGAACACAGTAGCAGACTGCTGATATTTACCTGGTGCTGCAGAAGAACAGCGTGATCGCAGGTGCAATCGCTGGCGCCGCGGTGGCGCTGACCGGGGACACTGGGCATGCGGACCACATCGTCCATTTCGCCATCACCGGCGCGGCCCTTTCCAGCGCTGCAAGCCTGCTCTCTGGCATATTTTAAGCCTAGTGTATGCCTGTATGGGAGTTAGTATTGAGGATTTGGGTCATTGTGTCAGCTGATGAACCATGAATGTAATCCCATCTCCATGTTGATCTGCACCTAGCTTTCTAGCCTGGAACTTAGCAAGCTCCAACCAATGTAATGCTTGCTTCGTTCATGTGTTTTTCACTTTTTAAGACACTTGAAAGTCCCTGGGTTCGAACTTCGAATACTCTTCGTGACTAGATATGAATATATGATATGTCCCGTTTATGTGTTTATGACATTGCACAATCCTCTTCATGACTCGAGAATTGAGATGCATACTTGCTTCTCTCTGCAAGTCTCCACACAACGGTGTGAAAGGCATGTACATGAGGAATTGCACAAGTTCACTGGCAACTCTTTTGAGTATAGTGTGCATTCAACCCCCTTATGTAGCGTTTTAGCATAGTACGCATTCAATCCCTTATCTAGCACTTCAGTACAGTATGCATTCAACCCCTTATGTAGCAGTGAACTTTCGAGTACAGTTTCAACTTTCAACCAACAAGTTGACAGTGGAATGAGCAGTATACACGCACAATTTGACATGGTGTACGTAAAAAAAATCTGCGGAGTAGAAAACAACGGCACCAAACCGGTTCACTCCAAAGCTCTATTATAGCAACAATGGACAGAATGATACGATGAAGTCTTCTATAGAACATATGGACAAAATGATACGATGAAGTCTTCTATAGAACATCTAAAGGTTTACAATAGCAAGCAGCAGCAACACTATCTACAAGATGTAATCTTGGCATCAACACCAATATCCACCAGATTTGACGAACGAACAAGGAGGTAACTAAATTAACTGGAATAGAGAAGCAGACAATCTGGTCCCTTTGGATTTCAGCCCCTTCAAGCTATCTAAATTTTGTGACACTAGGCAGGAATTTCGTGAAACATGGCAGGAATGTAGGTCAACAAGTCCTTAGCAAGAAGTCCAAAATTGGCCAAATCGAACACCGTAACTGATACTATACCAAGGCTGCACACCTCTGAAACTGCTACAAACCCTACAGACCGAACCGACCAAAACCCTCTCAAATCTGCTGCTCCATTTAATCAAACCCCAAATAAACTGACCAAATCAGAGCTACGAGTGTCAAACGAACTAACCAAGTTTAGAGTTGTTTGAGCCTCCTATCATGAGCCTGATGAATTGATGATCATACAAGAGCCACCTATCCAGACATACCTTTACGTCTTCCCTTTCTGGTTGCGTGTTGTTCTCACTCGAGAAGCAGCGGCAATAGCAAGGGCAAGAGGCTAGTTCTTTGCTTCAACTCTCCTCTCAAGGAGGCGTCATAACCCGTGATCACAAACTGTCAAACTGAATCACCGTTTTGAAGCACTGGGCTTGTGGACTACAGTTGGACTCACCACCTGTCCACCTCCATCGTGTGGTGGGATATAGCCCAAAAGCAATGCATATGCAGAGCAAAATATACATTTTTTAGTGGAAGAATCCTAGCTGAAAACTTCCATATATCCAAACAGACCTGGAACCACAACGTGCGTATAAGTGTATTAACAATATCTAGATCCCAGCACCACTGCTATTATACAACACTAATGTATTACACGACAATCTTGTTTTGTACACAACAAAAAAATTAGAACTTTTATAACCTCTGATGAGCACCAAGTCTTTGCAGGTAATCTTTAAGTGCTCACTCAAAAAACCCACACAAAAATGGAAGCTAAAACAAATCGATTGGCCAAAAAACCTGCAAAGTGAAGAGAGAACATTACGCTAACACCCAATACCAAATAGCACGATAAGAGAGAACAGAACATAGCTAAAGGGACATGCTGCACAAAAAGCATAATGCATTCTTGGCAGAAAGACTCGTTGCAATGTAGAAATGCAGATTTACGTGGGTTGGACCATACGTCACATAAAAAAGGTCGAGTTATTTACAGGACAAATGAAAGAAGCTAGATGGAGGAACATGGTAAAGAGTGGGGCTCGGGTTACGACGATCGAACAGGAGACAGAGCAAGAAAGTCTCAATGGTCTATTTGGGCATGGCATCATAGGCTAATCCTACAATGGGAGTTTGGAACCTTCCAAATCCACCTTTGAGGACTTAAAAGTATTTCTCAGCAATTCACAGTCGTACCACAAAAAAAAGCTCAAAAGGCTTGAAAACGTGTACTTACATATGATGCAAGTTGATGGCCTCAACAAATGCATTCTCCCAGTTGATGAGCACCATCTAGTCAATTCCTATGAAAGGCATCATTTGGCATTTTGGCCATAGTGCATCAAAAAGCAGCAGTCCGTTGAACCACAAAATCTTCCCTCAAGGAGTCTTCAAGACTGACGACACCTCCCTTTTGAGAAGCACGCCATGCAAAAAACCAATTCTGCACCTACCAACATAGACGGAGATATTGGAGCAATAATGGCTACATGGACGCATCATATCATGGTTGATGAAGCCGCTGATGCCTCAGCTATCAGCCAGAGAGGTTGGCGTGCTTGAAGGCAAGCACCGATATCGAAGGGATGTAATTCTGCTCCATCAAATATAAGATTTACTCCCGGTAAGACTACATCCTTGCTGTCTGCATCTTCTGGATCTGGTTTTCCTTCATAGGTGGATGATTGTTCTTCAGATATGGGTTTGGTGGCAGCCTCGTCATGCTCAGGAATTGCATATGACCTTTTGAGGTTCAGAACATAAACATTAGTCACCAGTAAATAAATATGGGAAGAACCGTATGAAACTTATGGCACGAAATCATGAACACCAAAGAATGTAACAAATTCACAAATACCTGACAATGCTCCCATCAAAGCCCACAACTTCTGTGCGGCATCTCTGCCGTCCAGCAAGCTTCAGCCTCTCGTGTTCACTTGGGGCTCCTCCGTTGGTTGGTGTTGAAGGATCATTAATAGGATTCCATCTGCCACTAATACTATTGATTAAAACGCGGGGTGAGTCCCTTGAGCTTCCTCGCTTGTTAAATAACTTTGCTATTGGACCAGTTGCTTGATATTCACTACAAAGCTCTCTCAGCCGCCTTCTTACATTTTGCATCACATCATAATGTTCAGTGAGATCATCTTTCTGGAGTATATGGGATGCAACCACCCTTTCACAAATCCTCTCACATAACTTTGGATTGAACAAGGGAATTCCAAACTCCAAGCTCAAAGGCACCCACTGATAACTTCCGTTTTCTGGGCAAAATTTATCTGGTTCTACAAGCCTGTGAAGTCTTAATAAACGAAGGTAGCCAAGTGTGCTCAACGCAAATTTACTGGATAGGTCTTTCAACATTGAGGTCAAATTTAAGACCTGTTCCTTTGGCAAATTAGTTTGAGCTACCACAGATGCAATTGACTGATCATCATTCTTCAAGGGTAAAGGGATATCCACAGTTACAAGGTTTCCTGATGCGTTAAGATCATTTATGCCAAGTGGTTGCACCAGCGCAGCAGATTGTTTAAGCATCGAGTTCAAGCAGTGTAACAGTAGGTTGCCCTTGACTAAGTTCCCTTCAAACTTCCCTCCTAGTCCACCTACCACAGAGCAATCCCAAGACCATATCAGTGCCTTTTCACAGCCAGCTAATGGTTCAGGCAGCAATCTAAAGCGTTGTCCTTTCATGAAAACAGCAGATAATGGTCCACAATGCCCTGCTGTATACAATACTAGCTTCAACCAAGGTGTCATGGATGAATAAGAGGGTGGACCAAAATGAATTGGGCCCGAAGGACCAGGAAGAACTGATGAAGAAGGAAGAGAAACCATTGACACAATAATGTCATAGTCCCGGAGAAATAGCCGTTCCAATGTTGCTGGAGCAAGCGATGCTAAGCTCTCACATCGAAGAATATCAACTCTGTACTTCCTTTTAATCTTCAACATATTAGTGTCAGTAGAGCCATCTAGTTGCGTAGTCCCACCATTTTCAGAGTCATTCTTCAACATGCTTTCCCCACTTTCTGATAAAGCCATTGTTGGTTGCAATGTATTCCCATCTCTATTATCTAAATCACCTATAGAGTGGTTATTTTGGGGCAATTCATGGCGGCCATCCTCAGCAGTGTCCTCAATGTTTACCTTGGTCAAATGGGCAGTAACATTGTCATGCAAGGAGCTTGTTGGAATCTTTGCTTCACCAGCTGTATCAGTGTTCTTGTTTGTAGAAACTCCACCAGACTGTAAACACTCTAGGAAGCATCGCAGACTGAATGCATGATTAGCAAACTCCTCTAGCACACCCTCAAATTTCTTTCCCTCTAAACTTGCCAGATCACTGCATAGTTCCGCAATGCAAGAATCACCTAATTTTCCAGCTTCGTATAGAATGACAGCATGAGATTTTAAACCTGCAGCAGTTGATGAAGGTGCTCAGTGCAGTATCTACTAAGGCAGTTGACTGTGTACCAAACTATTAGTCAGTAGACTCAGTACTGCAAAACTATCATTTGAATCACCAATGTACCAAGAGAACAAGAGATCACTACATCTCTATATTGTGTAAAATATACAGAAGTTGAAAAAAAAATCTAAGAACCTTAACTGTAGAATATGAGTGTTCCAAGTCAATAATCTTGAAGAGATTTCGGCTCAAAATCTTACATATTCTACATTTGAAATAAAGAGAACCTCTAACCTGGGGATAATGAACCCATCATCAAGTATGAAGTAACATTGGCATCCACAACAAAGCCTACATGAGCAGTTCCAGAGATTTTCCTGGGTCCATCAGCATCGATGCTAAGCAACTGTTGACCAGATTTTTCTGAGTTGATACTTGCATTTGAACCTTCTTCATCATCACTAAGAATATTACTGGGAAATGCAGGGGCACCTTCATCAAGTACAGAGTCTGCATCCACAAGTTTTATAGCCCAGCCCAGTCGACAAGCAAATGATGCAGCTGCCTGTAGCTGATTAAGGTCGGCTTGCAAAGTTGCAGCCAATTCAGCAACAGTAGCATTAGCACTTGACACAACAAATACAGCATAAAGTAGCCTGCAATCAAGAAAATCAGGTAATCACTATGATGGCAATAGAGAATTACAAGTGAAATAGATTTGAATAGCAAATGAAGGTCATCAGACAGAAGAATTACGGGCACTTACTCTTCAATTGGGTCTTCATATGTTTGATCCTTGTTAGAAACAAAGCCTTCAAGCCTGGAAACTGAACAAATAGCAACAATATAAAATCTTTGATAAACTAAATTAGTAACCTGAATAAAGTTTTCTTAGCACAAATCAGCTCAACACCATGCTTATTACTTCAGTCAAAAAGAACAAGCTTACATGCACAGTTTACCATTGATTCTAACAAAGCAGGCTCACATTCAGGGTATTTTGATATGCTGTTTAGCAAGGTTACACTAACACCATCACATGATACTTTCTCCAACAATACCAACGTGTTGTGGTCTTGTGGACTCTTATTGGGGCAAGAAGTATACTAGAAGGATCTCACGGCGACATCAAGATTCAGACTTGGCTGTCCCTGATGGTAGCGCAGCGGCGGCACATGGTGACGCGCTACAGTTAGCAAGCAGCGGCAATCCAGAAACTGGAGTCTCGGATTGGCAGGAAGTCTGCTAAGTTAGGAAACTTCTTGTTGGTAGCATGTCAGGTTAGATACGTAAGCTATTAGTTACGGTTTAGGAGTCAGTTTCTGAGTTGTATGCGACTCAGATAGATATGATATGGAGTCGTTTGTGCTGTCTCATATATAGAGACTTGGGATGTATTTTGAGAACCAATCAATAGAAGTTGTTTTCCCTTAACTGGACTCAGAGCCTCTGCCCTGGCCGGAGGAGATTCCGAGCAGGCGCCTGAGGGCGAGTTTCCTTCCTTCCATTATCTTCTCTGATCAACCACGAATTTACAGCTTCCTACCGCCACTCGCCATCCACCGAAAACCACACCAGAAACAGAGCCATAACACAACGTTCTGAGTATCATGTTTGATTTTGCATATCACGTATAGAAGATTCAAAATGTTAATTTTTTATCCAACACTAGCATTGCCTTTTTGTATGAACCACAAACTAGCTTATACAGCAGACACATAATGCTAAGAGTGCCAAACTCTTTGTCTATTGGTGATGCGTCATCACTATGTTGGAGAACAGAGTTTGTTTCTTTTAAAGCAGAAATGACCGACACTTCTTTAAAATGTGTTGTAGTTAATGTTAAGGAGATAGAGTATGAGACCCAAAGGGCCATATATATAGGAGAGTACAAGAGGATATGCTATATAGAGATAAGGCATATATGGAATAGAATACAACTCTATCTCCTAATACAACTCTATCTCCTTAACAGTTAAAACGTGTTGTAGCTGTGATGAATGCTGAACACATGTCAAAATAGCAAAACTAAACTATGTACTAGGATCTTTGTGCAACCTAGATGTTTGGTTTCTGCCAGAACAAGGAAATTTTAAAGCAATAATTTAGGCCTTAACGGGATGAAATAGGAAAAGGCTGTCCAAAACATTTCTTGGCAGTCATGGAATGAGATATTACATTCACATCATCCTTGATGGTGTGAGATGAGGAGAAAGAATGAATATATAATCTAGAATTCTAGATAAAAGATAACACGAGCAACAATGCCAATCAACTAGTTTTATTCTATTATACATGAGTTCAAAGTTTCAGCACTACACCGATCAACCTAAGCATTCCATGAGTATCCACGAGAATATTTCATGAATACCTTTGAAACGGTCGTCGGGGTACACAGGCACATCAAAGTACACTAACCCTCTTTTATAAAGGCCATCTATAACCTTCGAATCAAAAAGAACATATGAATTGGCTTCCTCTGTGCATATTTTGTCTATTGTTGCTGTCTCTTCTTCTGAAAGTTTCTACAATAAACCAATAACATCAAATCTCAATGGTGTTATGTAAGACTTCGTAAAGAAATATTAGCTTCATATTAGAAAAAGAAAACTCAAGAAAGACCAGACTATGTATCTTCCATACTAAGAAAAGGGAGAAGCCTCACCATATTAATATATTATTTACCAAAAGTGTAATATTGTACAACAATAAGAAGAAGAAGAAGAGAGTGATGGTGTGGCAAACCTGACCTTAAACTCTTCCACTGTAAAGTTAACAAGACAAACTCCCCACCATGGCTCGATTGGGAAGTCAACAGGCTGTGTAGGCAGTAATTCTTTTGCAATCGATTTGTTCAGCTTCCACATCAGTTTCTGAAGAATTCAAGAAGAAAACCATTATCTGCTAGCATGATAAACCTTGCTGCAACTACTATTTACTAGAAGTAGAACCTGAAAGGTCACTCAAGGTTTACTGAGAACAATAACTTGATACTACACTCATGACTATTCACACGAACTAGACTGACTGGTCCACGCAATTGCATGGCATGGTCTAGTATATTACAGAGAACCCTATTCTTTTACAACTCAAATTTGATTTAAGAGTATATCTGAGGGAGATTTATTTTTATAATTTAGGATTGTGTTCTTTTTAGTTGAAATAGATAACATCCAATTGTTGTAGTTCAGTTGTAATTAGGGTCCACAGATTGAGGATTAAATTTTTTTTATTCTTTGAGAGAATATCTAGTATTGTATGTTTCACAAGATTGCAAGAGCAAGAAATATTGTGCAAATTCAGCAAGAAATATTGTGCAAGAAATATTGCTTGAGTTCCCCTGTAAGTACCTCGGTTTGCCTCTCTCCCTCTCGAAGGTTTCAAAGGATCAAATTCAGCCTTATGTGGACCGGATTGCTGATCGCCTTCCTGGTTGGAAAGCTGACCTTCTCACTAAGGCCGGAAGGAGGGTGTTGGTTCAGTTTGTGCTCACTTCGATGCTCATTTATTTGGCCATGGCGGTTGATCTTCCTTCTTGGGCAATCAAGGCGGTGGACAAGATTAGGAAGGGTTTTCTTTGGCGTGGCAGAAAAGATGCTAAGGGTGGTCACTGTTTGGTTGCTTGGGCAAAAGCTTGTCGCCCTCCGGAGTTGGGAGGCTTAGGTATTTCTGATCTACAGAAGACCAATTGGGCATTGCGAATGCGGTGGGCGTGGCTTCAAAAATCTGAACCCAATAAACCTTGGTCTGTTTTTCCCATCCAAATCCACCCTTGTGCACAGGCTTTCTTCTCCATTGCAGTGGTTGCTGAGGTTGGGGATGGAGCTCGAGTTCTTTTTTGGACAGATCGATGGCTTCATGGACAGCGGATTTTGGACTTGGCGCCACAACTGTCTGCTCTAGTGTCCAAAAGGAGAGCGATGAAACGCACTGTTCTTGAAGCTCTGATTGACCAAACCTGGATTTCTGATTTTCAAGGGGCCCTTTCTGTGGGAGTTCTGGTGGAATTCCTCGAGCTTTGGGATTTACTCTCTGGAGTGACTCTTCAGCCAGGTGTGGCGGACACTTATATTTGGCGCTTCTCAAACTCTGGTGTGTATTCGGCTAAGTCTGCCTATAGAGAGCTGTTCCAGGGTGCCACTCTTTTTGGTCCTTGGGAAAGGATTTGGAAGTCTTGGGCGCCGGGCAAGTGGTTGGTGGCCCATAACAAGTGCTGGACTGCAGACAGGCTCGAGAAGAGAGGCTTGCCTCATCCCGCTTGTTGTCCCCTGTGTGATCAGGCTCCGGAAACAATAAATCACTTGCTGGTCGGCTGCTCCTTTGCCCGCGTTTTCTGGTTTTCTCTGCTGCGTTCAATTGGCCTTCAACTCTTATCACCGCAGCCTGCAGATCTTTCTTTTGATGGATGGTGGTCGATGGTGAGTTCCAGAATTGTTGGGGAGGTGAAGAAGGGCCTCAACTCGGTAATCATTTTGGGGGCTTGGTCTCTCTGGAAACATCGAAATCTTTGTGTCTTTGAGGGTGCGTCACCGGTTGTGGCCGTGGTCTTGGCTCAGGCGAGGGAGGAGCTAAAGATGTGGATCTTAGCAGGGGCACGGGGGATTTCCTACCTGGATGCTCCTGCATTTGAGGCAGGATAGTCCTAGTCCTAGTCTACTTTTTTTGTTTTGGCTCTTTTGGTTCTGAGTGCATGTGCCTTCTGGGCTCATGTTTTTTGTAAGTTTGGGTTTCTTGAACCCTGGTTCCGCTTCTTCTTAATATAATGATACGCAGCTCTCCTGCGTGTTCGAGAAAAAAAAAGAAATATTGTGCAAAAGCCATGAGATTATTGACAATACTACCTTTGATCTGCATTTGTTCATTATATCAATAAATTCATTTCTTCCGACACCAGTAAGCCTTAGGGCATCAGCAGCAGTGAAGTTTGGAATACTATCATACGGTTGTTCTGCGATATAACCAAACATGTTAGAAACATAAACAGGAATGTTGTCCATGAATAAAGCAAATGGAAGTTTCCTCAGTTATGATATCCACCTCTGTTACAGAGGGGTTACTAATACTAACTTACTATTATCCAAAATCATAAGTAAAAACCCAATGTTAAGAAGTTCACTGTACAAACTTAAAAGAGTATAGTAATTCGTTAAGATTACAGAAATAAATCCAAAATGTAGAGCAGAAACAATCCCAACTTTAGTCTGCATAATTAAACATAAGGGTGTATCACGACCTAACAGGATAGATCAATTTTATAAGCTGAAGCACATATCATGTAATTGGCCATCGTCTGGCAGATTTTCAAATCACTGCTAACGTCAGTATATTAAGAATGATGCAGTGTAAGGTCACCTTTTATTGTAGATTCGGCAAAAGAGGGGGGATTTATCACAATTCTTTTTCCAGGCTGCTACCAGCGGTACTTTCAAAAAACAGGATGAAACAAACAAACAAACAAACAAGCATGCATACATACATACATAGAGAGAGAGAGAGAGAGAGAGTTACTATTCTGCACGCAGGTGTAAAATGCGCGTCGGAAAGTTACTGCCGTGTACGAATGAAGTTACTGCCAAACACATGTAGAGTTACCGTCAATTGTAACACTACATAACTAGCAGTAACTCTACATGTATTTGACAGTAATTTCACTCACGTAGGATAGTAACATTCCGGCATGCACAGTGCGTGCAAGCACAAAATAGCGCAGCCGTATATATAGGCAAAAACTACTATGTATTCACCGTGCACTCAAACTAAAAAAGTCGCAAAAAATTCCAAAACAATTTCTGGATATACTTCGTGGTTTACTTCACCTATGTATAAAATTTTAAATCCAAATTCATTCTATGTTAAGAATAAGAAAAAAACAAAATTTGACAAGTGTTTGTCAAAGTTTTCTCTTTTTTGTTACTCGTAACATAGAATGAATTTGGACTTAAAATTTTATACATAGGTAAAATAAGTTTAGAAATACATGTAGAATTTTTTTTAGAATTTTTCACGGTTTTTTAGTTTGAGTGCACGGCAAGCACATAGCAGTTATACGTACGTACATACATACATATATCGTGCAACTTGCACTATGTTTTGTGAAAGTTGTGTAGAGTAGAAACTAGAAATAGCCATTTTGTGAACCCTGCCTGTTCTACACCAAGACCTACGTGAAATTTGCTAGAAGACTGATAAAGGAATATTTTCTTCTTCAACCATTACTCCATTAGCGGGTCTTGAACCTGAGACCTCAAAGGTGATAACTGGCCATGCTAAACAGTAAACACCCAAGTGCATTAGGTACTCATGGAACCATAGTAAAAAAAAAAGCAAGAGGCGGAAAACTCAAAATAGTGGGAAAAAATCATTTCAGGCTGGCAATCACTTATCAGTACATTGCCCTGTTCTGCAACTAAAATGGAACAAAAATAATTGGAAGGAATATATTTGGTCAATTTGTGCTACCAGCTTACTAGCTTAGGCCAGGCATTGCCCTAAATTGCAGTCTCATTAAATCTAAGCAGCAGGATACCACCATTAACCATTTATTAGTTCTATTCTATTTTATGTGGCATTTTGCCGTCAGAAAAAAATAATTAACAATCAAGAGTGATCTGTAGGACTACAGGATGCTGAAGAAATATATGAATGTCATGAAATTCTTGGTGTTAATGAGGGATTACCATTCTTCATAGCTTCAAACAGTATATCACAGTAATATCTGAATGGTGAAATCCTCAATACTCGGCATATATAGTCTGCAAGATGGTATGGGTATAACTGCAAAATATTGTATATCAAGTAAAGATCATCTGCGCTTTCGGGTAAACTATTCCAACATAGGAGAACAGTGTTACTCCATACATAATTTAACACATCATGACATCAATAGAACAGCCATAGGAGCTTGCAGATGTAATTACAGAAATATTAACAGAAACAGTAACCGAGCAGATACATGGTATGCAAAACAATGTATCTAAAAATCACAAACATGTGTATAATATGTTAATGATATGCCCTAAAGGTAATCATGAAAATTATTGTATCGCTTTTATGTTTATGAACTATTGAATAATATGTTATTTTGTCCCTTCAATGAACTTGTTCGTAAAACTCTTTATTCATGTATGGTGTTACTCTAAATATCCATGATCTTATATCATTATGTCACACACTTATAGATCAGCACATGCATTATGATGGTTATATTTCACAGGTCATAGATATATGATATCAAATCAATAATAAGGACATATGTTGAAGAATATAATATTGGATTGACCCCACCTTGAGACACTGTGATAATTGTTATATTCTTAAATATCATCAGTTGATCTCATACATAGTGTATGTGGGATCTTTAGACCTCAGATCATTATGGTTTCCTATATGTGTAATAGTTGTCTTAAGGATTATCAAACACTACTCCAAAACTAAGTAGCTGTAAAGGTAGATTTCGGGTTTATTACGAAACATAAGGAGGAACAAGAGCGATAAAGACATAATTTACCCCTCCTCTTTAATGGGAAAGATATCTCTGGCCCCATCGATATGGTTGGATTAAGAAAGTGCATATACATACTGAATGTGGTTGAGGAGTCAATCGCAAGTGTATAATTCACCACATAATAGAGTGAATGATCCAGCTATCACAGGATAGCACACATCTTGTCTTGAGTTCGATCTGGTACCGTGAGGCAAAGCGATTAGTACATGAACACTATATAGTTTCGTGTGATATGATCTTTGTATGTATTCAGAGGGTCACTATGTCCTGCTAGGGACTGTTATCAACTTGTGATCGAAAAGAAATTTTCGGGACGCCGCCGAGTGCATATGAACCTACAGGGTCATACGCTTAATGGGCTGAAATGAAACAGTTCGAATAGAATCCATTTGTATGGGCTTCACACCTTAATGGGCCTCTAGCGTAGAGCTCCACTAAAAGGGGGCTCTTTATAAGGGGAGACATGGGGCTTTTGGAAAAACGTCTCACCACTCACCAAAACCCTAGCCGTCGGCCCCCTGAAAGCTCTGTCACGCGCGCTGGTGCTAGCTCTGACACACATCGTTCCATCCCTGAACATGTGGATACCGTAGAGGCGCTGCTGCGGCTACTACTACGATAATTGAGGACGATCTGTGGTGCACGTAAGGAATGCGAGGAGTTGCTGAAGGAGACGATTGGTGGCCAAGGACATTGGACAATCGACTACTTCCACTACATCTGCGCGCGCGATGTTGGGCCGAGTTGATCCAACTCTTCTTTTGCTACACTAAGCGTCTAGTGTTAACAATTTATGATCTTTTACTCGTATGACTTCCTGTTATATACGGTAGAAAATATTTATTTTGCGCTGTTGAAGTTTACCCGTATCCCAACATAATAATGTTAGGAGTTGTTTATCAACAAATAAGTAAAAGATGGCCCTAACAAGGTGCGAGCAAGCTTTTGCGTAATTGTCAGCTTAAAATGTTATCAGGAAGCGGGAAGTGTGAGGCACATACTGCAAGATTCCTCCGGAGGTATAGCATCATTTCTTCATAGTATTCCCGTTCTCTACACACTCTACGGGCAAAGCATGTATTCCATTGTAATCGTTTTCGAATGCAATAATCCACAATCCTGCCACCAAAATTAGTAACCAGAGATTAGGCCTGGAAATTGTACTCTATATCAACAAGAATTAGGATATGCAATTCAAGCACCTTAAATACTTGAGCAGGGTTGTTCGAGAAGGCCCTTTATGAACGAATCTACACTGACATGGTACCCCAATATGCCACTAAGCCACTAACAACAGGCGAGGAAGGAACCACAATGTGCACATGAATACATTAGCTTGAAAGGGCTTTTGCAGACACACTTGTCTTTTTTGAGAACAAAATATCATGTGCTTTTCCATGCTCATAATTCTTCAATTTCACTTGAAACCAGTTCCAGCACTCAAGAGCCTTAGTTCAATTACACTTGTCCTACTCTCTTCATTAGAAAAGGCAAGTTTACATAAGTTTGTACGAGAAGTAACTACAAAGACGCAATGATTCGCCTATCAGCTAATTCTAAAGGCTAACCCTGCGAATGTCTTGTCCCCAACCATAATTGATATCAGCACATGCAATTCCGAAGCCTCCTGCCTAAATGCAGCTAGTGAGGAGGAGATCTAGGCAAGGGCAAGGTATTTAGGTAAATTCATGCGTGCAATTGTTGCTTTTACGAATGTCTCCTTACGCAGCGCTCAAAACGGCATTGCCTCTATTTATGTAGCTCTCAGAGCTCAAAACTAGCCACCATAGGCTAGGTCGCAGCTTGCAGCAGAGCAAATCCACGGAGGGGAGGGAGAGGTGGAGTGAGTACCTGCGGTGCCACTCGTCCTTGGTGTGGAGCGTGGACTGGAGGCGCTTGGGGAGCGACTCCCACGGGCACTCCTCCCGGATCGCCTTCACCACCATCTGCTCCTCCCCCGTCGCCGCCATCTGCTCTCCGCCGCGGGATGGGTAGGTGGGCGGGTGGATCTGGCTGCGCCGCGGCGGGATCAGATCACGATCTCGCGGGGAGGAGTGGGAGCAGGAGGTCGGGAGCGTGCGATGCCGCAAACCAGGAGCTCGACGCCGGCGGTGGTGCTCGGGGCGGTGGCACGTCGCTGTGCCGGGGGAGAAATGGGAGCTCGTCGCTGGGTGGGAGGGGAGGTATGGGCCTGCTTCCCTTTTCCGTTGTCCCGTAAGACCGCAGACAACCCTGTAACTTGATGAATTTTTTGTACGGATAATCCATTTTTTATTCGAAATTACATAAATATACCCGCGAGAAATTTTTTACAAAAATAGGCTTCAGTCGCCTAATGGTTGGGCGACTGGAGCCTTTCGCCCAACCACACGGCGACACAATATATCTCGCTGCACAGTAGAGCGACTGCATTAAATCGCTCTTCCGTATGGCGACTGGCATGCAGTCGCCATACCGTTAGGCGACTGGCATGCAGTCGCCATCCCGTTAGGCGACTGCAGGTAGCCCCCGTGATTGTTTTAGAATTTGTGAATTTTGTAACGTTGAACCGGTAAAAAATACGGTGAAGTTGTAATAAAAGTTTATGTTCATTGTATATTGTAGGTGTGTAAAAAGTTTTTAAAAATTTTTTTTTGAAAGATTGAGTAGAGAACGATCGATACATACACTGTTAAGTGAGATAGTTTATATGCGGAAAGAGATGATAGACTTATGTAAATTTAAATAAACTTCATAATATAACTGTGAGTAACATGGCGCATGTATTTTCATTACATGCATAACATATATAGCATCTGCAGCACGCCTCACTGGTCACCCTGCTGTGCCCCGTCACCGCGCCCGCGTCCTCCCATACGGCCTCGCTTGGCCCTCCTCCGGTGCAACGGATTAGGACGATCCGAAAAGGTAAAATGAGGAGGAGGGTGTCTATCCCGCCCCTGCGCTGGTGGAGTCAGCTGCATCTCTGGCTGTGTAATCTCTGGTGCACCGGGGAGGGCACTGGCAGAAAGAACCTGCGGTGCGACGTCGGGCGACGGCGCGAAAAACTGGTCCACATCCTCCTGGCCTGGGGAGACGCCGTGCTGGTAAGTACCTGCAATATTAATATCGTTAGTGCGTTGCATGTCGTCTTCGGATAAACACGGTATAAGACCCTATGCGTACCCGTAGCTGGCGCCATGGAGGAGGCGTACACCCCCTGCGTGGGGAAGACAGGGGTCTGCGTAGGAGGCGTGAAGTGAACCGGTGTACTCCCTGCTGTCGTACGGCCGGTCCTCGTCCACGCGGTCGTCGAGCGCATCCTGCCACTGCTCGACCCAGGGCTGCATTCTCACCGACCAGTCCGTGCCTCTTTTCACTCCCTTCCCGCTGTGCCTGCGTATAAAACCATTACGTAATGTGAGATACTTGCGAACGCAGTAGAAAGTATGTACATATTTAGCACAAACGTACACTCACCCGTGCACGTGCCGCGGAAGCGATGGTCCGACTGGTACAGGAACCGGCTGCCATAGCCCGAACTGCCGCATCACCCGCTGGGGTGCGTAGTCCTCCACGTAGATGAGGTACACGAGCTTCCGGCGGGTGAGCCAGAAAGCCCGGTCACGCCAGCAAAGTGAAGACAGACCACCAGGAGCACGGGCCTGCACTGCCGTATCAGCGTACGGCTCCCAGCGCACGTCGTCGGCTGTGATGCGGTCGAGCTGCTCCACAAAGACCCGGTACGCCCGCGTGACCTGCACGTGCGCGAACTGTACCTGCAAGAAAGACAAGTTGTTTACAATGACGATCGTCAATAAGAAAGAAATAGTTAACTGTGATAAAACTTACTCGGCGACGGCACCACATAGAACCCATCGTCGGCCGGTCGACTTCTCCCCCCGGATACATCTCGGGCCCGTACAGACCCACGTCGTCTAGCACAGGTCGTCCGACGCTTAAGCGCTCGAACGACCACAACTGTAGTAGCAG
The DNA here is from genome assembly GCA_017311315.1 of Dendrocalamus latiflorus. Lineage (NCBI taxonomy): Eukaryota > Viridiplantae > Streptophyta > Magnoliopsida > Poales > Poaceae > Dendrocalamus > Dendrocalamus latiflorus. Next base: position 3,715,369 of record CM029670.1, on the reverse strand, counting down.
GGGACAACCCGTGAGGATCGAGTTCGGCTTGACCCTCGTGCACGCATCGCACAGCGCGCGGTACGTCGCGGCAAGTGTGCGTCTCGGGCCGCCAACGGTCCACCAAAGCCGTCAGCAGGGAACGGTCGCACTAAACGCTGGAATAGTGCTCACCTGGCAATCCAACGAGGGTCGAGTCCCCAGGCCACGCGAGGTGTCCGTGTCCGGACCACTCCCAGCTGAGGCGGCTCGTCCGTGCTCCCCGGTGGCGGCACTAGATGGGAAGCGCGATGAGAGCGGTCCACGTGCTCGTCCAACAGCGCGAACCGCCACTCCGAGTCACGTCCAGCACGAGTCATACCTGCAAAATTTGTACAATACTTTCAACATTAAATTTTCTGCATCTAAATTTGTACAATAATTTCAACACTAAATTTTATACATCTAAGACTGTACATTAAACTTGGTACATCTAAATTTCTACATCTAAACTTGTACATTATACTTTCTACATCTAAATTTGTACAATAAATGGTACACAAAATTTATAAACTAAATTTTCTAAACTTTATTTCTAAACTACATTTAGTACACAAAATTTGAAAATTAAATGTCTAAATTATATTTCTATATTTAATTTCTAAACTAAATTTTGAAACTACATTTTCTAAACTAAATTTGTAAACTAATTTTCTACACTACATTTTCTAAACTAATTTTCTAAACTAAATTTGTAAACTAATTTTCTACACTACATTTTCTAAACTAATTTTCTAAACTATATTTCTAAACTAATTTTCTACACTACATTTTCTAAACTAATTTTCTAAACTATATTTCTAAACTAATTTTCTACACTACATTTTCTAAACTAATTTTCTAAACTAATTTTCTACACTACATTTTCTAAACTAATTTTCTAAACTAATTTTCTAAACTAATTTTCTAAACTAATTTTCTACACTACATTTTCTAAACTAATTTTCTACACTAACAAAAAATATAACACGAAAAATTACCTGAAAATCGCGCACTCCCCCTCCTCTTCTCCTCCTCCCCTTCTCCTCCTCTCCCTCTCCTTCTCTTCCCCTCCTCCCCTTCTCCTCCTCTCCCTCTCCTTCTCTTCCCCTCCTCTTCTCCTCCTCTCCCTCTCTTCTCTGCGACGGCGGCCGAACGACACAGTGACCGCGCTCGGCCACGGCCGAGCGCGGTATATATCTCACTAGAAGTCGCCGAACCGTTGAGCGACTGAAATGCAGTCGCCTAACGGTTGGGCGACTGGATGGAAGTCGCCCAACCGTGGGGCGACTGCAATTAATCGCCCAACGGTTGGTAGATTCATTAAATGTCGCCGTGTGGTTGGGCGAAAGGCTCCAGTCGCCCAACCATTAGGCGACTGGAGCCTATTCTTGTAAAAAATTTTCCCGCGGGTATATTTATGTAATTTCGAATAAAAAATGGATTATCCGTACAAAAAATTCGTAACTTGATAGCTCCACCCACCCTAGTCAGTCCGATTTCCGTGCTGCCGGTTCGGGTCACTTCCTCAGGTCGTGCATGCCTGTAATATATTTTATATTATTTATAGATAGAACTAAAGATAACATATATAATACATTGTCTATATAGTTGTCTATAATATTCTCATACAATTAATGTGTTATCTATACAATGATATAGGCAGTAAAAATCGCCTGTTAAATAGTAAATAACATCTTTCTCTCTCATCCTTCTCTCTCCTTCACATCACCTAAAATTCTATGTAACATGCACTTATAGACAGCTGCCATGTATCATTGTACATACCCTCAGGCCCACAAGAATCCGGTTCTCAATCCTGAACTATAGTATTGTTTACTTTGCATCCTTGAATTATTAAAACTAGAGTAAATACAACCCTGATGGTGGTTTTCATGATGTTTTTGCCACGTCAAGTCATATCTGTTATTGCCACCATGGACCCCATCTCATTCTTGTCCTTATCCCATGTACAAGTCATCCAACTTCCCATACTCTTAGATCCACAAGACCCTGTCGTCTTTCCTGCAAGGCAAACTTGGTGGCGATCAGTAGGCGCTACCTAGCCATGTTAGCCCCCTCCACACTTGGGCACCCCGGCTATTGCTCCTCCCCATGGCCAGCAGCAAGAGGCATGGTGGAGTTAGGAAACATGCCTACTCTAGAAGCTTATCCCAAGATAGAAGACCCAAATCCATATGCATTTAGGAAACAACTAATCATATGCATCCATGCTAATAGAGCTCTGATTCTTAATGTGTCCAACATTTTGTATTGGTTCCTCTGTTTCTTGCTTCTATTGTTCACAGAGAATCACATCATATCATCGGTATTGCTTTAGCAATCTTCATGCACACCAAAGGAAAAAGTTGTCCTCTCCCCCCCCCCACAAAACCACAACCATTGAAGATAAAGGGCGTGTTTGGTTCCCTGCACCCGCCTTGACCAGGCTGGCGGGGTGCAGGGTAAGGGTATTTGGTTGCCTGGGTCGTTGCTTCGGCCAGGCCCCGCTCGTGCAAAAAGAGCCCCTCGGCCAGGCTCCGTGGAAACGCAGAACTCTGGCGTTTCTCCCCGGCCTGGCTCTCGCGCTGCAGCCGTGGACGCGCGCGCGGGGCGAAATCTGGCCGCCGGGAGATGGCGCGAACTCGCTAGGGTTCGCTCCCCCTTTCGCGCCACTCACCGCGTATATATCCCCCTCCCCCGCCGCCATCCCCTCGGTTCGCTCCCCGTCGTCTCCGGAAGTAGGTCATCCACCTTCGAACCCTCGGTCTCCTCTTCTTTGTGGTCTTGTTTACTGATTCATGGCGAGCTGATCGTTCCCCTCTCTGGCTCGTTGTCTTCGAGGTGCTCTGGATCTAAGTCTGGATCTCGCCTCAGGCTCACCAGATCTGAGTTCTTGCTTGGCAACCAGGTACAGATCCAACTTGTTCTCCGTTCTTTGTGGTTTTTTTTGGTCTTTTCTCTTGATCTCGTAACCCTAATGATGGTGATGACACCATCACTCACCTTTTGTAGGGATCTCGCCTCAGGCTCACCAGATCTGAGTTCTTGCTTGGCAACCAGGTACGGATCCAACTTGTTCTCCGTTCTTTGTGGTTTTTTTGGTCTTTTCTCTTGATCTCGTAACCCTAATGATGGTGATGACACCATCACTCACCTTTTGTAGGGATCTCGCCTCAGGCTCACCAGATCTGAGTTCTTGCTTGGCAACCAGGTACGGATCCAACTTGTTCTCCGTTCTTTGTGGTTTTTTTTGGTCTTTTCTCTTGATCTCGTAACCCTAATGATGGTGATGACACCATCACTCACCTTTTGTAGGGATCTCGCCTCAGGCTCACCAGATTTGAGTTCTTGGGTGCCAATCAGGCACGGATCCAACTTGTTCTGCGTTCTTTTTGTTCGGTACATATGAGACATCCCATCCCCTCTCTCGTCCCCACTTTCAATGATGATGGCTATTATAATCTGAGCATATGTCCAAGTCTATGATGATGGCTATTATAATCTGAGCATATGTCCAAGTCTGTGATGATGGCTATTATAATCTGAGCATTTTGTCCATTGCACTCAAATGTTGTGGTCCTGTTATTTTTTAGAAAAAATTATGTTGTTCTTGAGTTCGTGGTTACTCAGTCCTGTGAAATACCTTGCTTTGTATAGATGGATTTGCAAGAGAAGAGACGCTTGCTTTTTGCTCGGGCTGCCGCTCTTATCACAGCCATGTACGCATTCATTTTTACTAGGTTTAGACTGCATCATTGTTCACGGCCTCAGCTCACTTATGGGCCACTTAGCAAGATGGATGAAGAGCGCCAAAAAAAATCTGGACTTGATTTACAACTGCAATGATGTAGAGTGTGTAAAGATGCTTCGCATGAGAAGGGCTCCCTTTTTCCGGCTATGCAGTTTGCTTAGGGAAAGACAATTGCTCAGAGACACCATACATAGTTGTGTAGAAGAGCAAGTTGCAATGTTCCTTCATATAGTCGGCCATAACCAACGATTTAGTGTGATACATCAAAACTGGAGGAGGTCTGTAGAGACAGTCCACCGCCATTTCAAAGAGGTGTTGTATGCTATTGGTGAACTTAGACAAGAGATGATTAGACCTCCATCTAATGAGACACCAGCTAAGATTAGCAATAGCCCAAGATGGTATCCATACTTTAAGGTAAATAACTTATCATTTAGTTTATAGGATGCGGTTGCATGCCTGGGTCCATATCAAGTAACAATGAAATGTTGGGTGCCATGTAGGACTGTGTGGGGGCAATAGATGGAACTCATATTTATGCCAAAGTCCCAGTCAAGATCCAAGCTGCATTTAGGGGTAGGAAGCACTACCCCACACAAAATGTGCTAGCCGTAGTTGACTTTGATTTGAAATTTACATATGTCTTGGCTGGTTGGGAGGGATCAGCAAATGATGCCACCATTCTTGCTGATGCACTAGACCGAGAGGATGGGTTAAGGGTTGAACCAGGTAACTAAATAAAATGGTTACACAAATAAAACATGTAAATTCAGAGGCATGAACCTAATGCATGTCCATATTTGATGTAGGCAAATTCTACTTAGTAGATGCGGGATACGCATGTCGGCCTGGATTCCTTCCTCCTTATCGTGGCACTAGATACCATCTGAGAGAGTACGGTGGTAGGAACTACCCAACCAACCCAAGAGAGTTGTTTAATTTGAGGCACTCAAGTCTGAGAGTAACTGTTGAAAGGGCTTTTGGTGCTTTGAAGAATCGTTTTCGCATCATTGATAACAAACCTTTCCATCCATTCAGTACACAAGTCAAGTTAGTTCTTGCTTGCTGCATACTGCATAATTGGATTCTTGGGCATGGGGTTGATGAGGTAGTTCCAGCTGAGTTTTCTTGGGTGCCAAACAACTCTGAAAGTCAGGCCCAAGGAACTCAGGTGGATGACAATGCTGCTTGGGCTCTTACTAGGGATGAATGGGCTAATCACATGTGGGCTAATAGGGGTTCCTCTCACATTTAGTTTGTTTTCATGTGTTTGGTAAACTTCTCTGTCTTTATTGGTACTACTCTTCATATGAGGCAGTGGACAAATGTAATGATGATTAATATTATTCTAAGGTACTACACATGAACTTGAGGCTTGAGACATATGCAGTGATGTTTCTTTCTTATACTTGGGTTCATTTGAGGCTTGAGACATGTGCAGTGATGTTTCTTTCTTATACTTGGCTTCATTTGAGGCTTGAGGCATGTGCAGTGATGTTTCTTTCTTTCTTATCCTTGGGTTCAGTTGAGGCTTGAGGCATGTGCAGTGATGTTTCTTTCTTTCTTATCCTTGGGTTCAGTTGAGGCTTGAGGCATGTGCAGTGATGTTTCTTTCTTATACTTGGGTTCAGTTGAGGCTTGAGGCATGTGCAGTGATGTTTCTTTCTTTCTTATACTTGGGTTCAGTTGAGGCTTGAGGCATGTGCAGTGATGTTTCTTTCTTTCTTATACTTGGGTTCAGTTGAGGCTTGAGTCATGTGCAGTGATGTTTCTTTCTTTCTTATAGTGATGTGCCTGTTATACTATACTTGAGTGAGATATAGCTGAGTGGGGTGTGCCACTGAAATTAGGATATGGCTGAGGAGATCATTGTTGCTGATGAGCTTGTCTTTCCTGGACCTGAACTTGGGGCTGCTGTCAATGCTGCTGCTGGGAACTTTGGTGCCACTGGCAGTGCTTCTTCTGTTGCTGGAAATGTTCCTGGGGCTGGGAACTTTGCTGCCAGCGCTGGTGAGACTCAACAGAGGCCTGCTTTGAGATGGACTGATGTCATGTCTGGTTTTGTCCTCCGCCAAATGTGCCAGCTTATTTCAACTGGTGTGAGGACTGATAAGGGATTTAAGGAAGTACACCTGAACCAGGTTGCAAAGGCTCTATTTGAGTTCAGTGGCAACGAAGTGACTGGTACCCAGGTGTACAACCACTTAAGGAAGTGGAGGCAGAGGTGGATGAGACTGTCAAAACTGAGAGAGCTTAGCGGAGCTTTGTGGGATGAGGACAACTCCATGATTGTACTTGAGGAGGAGCACTACAATGGCCATATCAAGGTTTGTATTCTGTAATCATAGCACAATAGCCTTTTTAAATATTTCAACATTAGTTGCTAACACTTTTGTGCTGTCATTGCAGGCACACCCCAAGGATGCTGACTTCCTAAACAAGCCTATCCAGCACTACAAGCAGATGATGATCATCTTTGGCAATGGTCAGGCAACAGGCAAATATGCTATGGGGTCAAATGAGCCACTTGGTTCTCCTTCTGACTTTGCTGAGAGCTCACTCAAGACTGACGCACCTAAGGATCTCAAAAGTGGCAAAACTGAACCAGTTGAGGGAACCAAGTCAGAGGGGGGTGTGGGATCCAAGAGGAAGAGGTCCTTGCTGTCAGAGGAGGACATGATTTTGTTCACTGGCATGACAGATGCAGTGAATAATGTTGCAGATGCTATTCGCTCTACCAAGGTTGAGGATTCTCATCCAGACTTGTATGGTGCTGTCATGTTTGTGCCAGGCTTCAGTGAGGAAGCACTGATGGTTGCATATGGGCATCTGCTGGACAATAAGGCCTTGGGTTCTGCATTTGTGCACATGTCTGACTCCCATCGTGTGCTGTGGCTGAGGACCTTCTTGGCTAGTCACTAACTATATGTTAGTGGTGGCTTCTTTTGTGCATATTTTGCTCCTTTTGGGTTATGCAGTGGGTTTACCAAACTTTTGTGCAGTTCACCTGATCCTGCTTTCCTCAAGCCACTTTTGTGCAGTCCTGACACTAACATATAGTTAGTGACTTCAATGTGCCACTGAGCATGGGCCTGCTTGCCTATGACTAGATGATTTCATTCTGAGCATTTGCCTCAAGCCACTGATGTTGTATTTTGAATTCTGAGCATATGCCTCCAGCCACTGATGTTATTTTCTTAATTCTGAGCATGTATGCCTCAAGCCACTGATGTTGTGTTTTTTTAATACTGAGCATATTTTGCCTCAAGCCACTGATGTTGTTTTTTGAATTCTGAGCAAATGCCTCCAGCCAGTGATGTTGTTTTCTTAATTCTGAGCACATGTCTCATGTACAATGTTGGGCTTGGTTCTGTTTTTTCAACCAGCTGAGCATATGCCTCCAGCCAGTGATGTTTTCTTAATTCTGAGCATGTACAATGTTGGGCTTGGTTCTGTTTTTTCAACCAGCTGAGCATATGCCTCCAGCCAGTGATGTTTTCTTAATTCTGAGCATGTACAATGTTGGGCTTGGTTCTGTTTTTTCAACCAGCTGAGCATATGCCTCCAGCCAGTGATGTTTTCTTAATTCTGATCATGTACAATGTTGGGCTTGGTTCTGTTTTTTCAACCAACTGAGCATATGCCTCCAGCCAGTGATGTTGTTTTCTTAATTCTGATCATGTACAAGAAGGTATGGTTTTTTCAGCCCTTTTCTCTAATGAAATTATGCAGCCATATATCTTTTCTAGGTGCTTTAATTGTGCACTCTTATATTATACTATTGAATTTGTCAATATTTGTATACTCCCAGGCTGTGTTTTCATTTTGATATTCAACATAGTTGTGGGCATTCTTTTTTACTTCATATTTGCAGTTTTGTGGAGAGCTTTTCTTACTTCATACTTCATATTCATATTCATACTTCATTGGGACTTCACAGAAGGAAAGTGTCCATGGGAGTTTAGAGGAAGTGATATGCTTACATTGGAGTGCAATGCCTAGTATAGCTTCTTACGCCCTTTCTGAATGAAAGCTGCTATGCTGTATGCCATATAGCTTCTGATTTGGAGCCTTAGTTTTTCTCTAGGAAAAATGAAATGTCACTGGAACTTGAGACTTGGGTCACATGAATTTTTACAGACACATCAAACACGCTATGGTGTATGCCATATGAGAAGCCTTGACTGTTAATGTTCAAATACACATAGCCAGCTTTATTGGGTTAGCAATACCAAGTGCCTTTAGGGCCTGCGGCCTGAACCCCTCCATAACTGTGAAGATACTCTTATTATTCTTTGCTGTTAAAGATACTCTTATTATTCTTTGTTGTAGGAAGAGTTCGTTTTTTCTTTGCTGTTGAAGTTATTCTTATTATTCATTCTAATTCATGGTTTATGCTTTTATTGTCAGCCTCTATGTCCTGGTACGTAGTGCATGCTGGCCGCAAAACAGGTGTGTTTTCCACATGGGAGGCATGCCATGAGCAAGTAATCGGCTTCAAAGGAGCTTGCTATAGGAAATATAAGACAAGAGAAGAAGCCTTTGCGGCATTCAATGGTGCACAACTTCAGGCTTTAGTAGAGCCTGGAGTACCTAAAATTAAGATGGGAGGTTACAAATGGAAAGACATTGTTATTTTAGTGGAGGGTGGAATAATATTAGTTCAGGCTTTAGTGATCCTAATTTTGCTTTCCAAATCAGTGTAATATGCAATGCAAACAAACTTGTATGCTACAATATGTTCTTGGACTTCAATGTTGGTAATCTTACCACTTCAACAAAACTAGTCAGCCATGCAGCTTGTATGCAGGCAACCAAACAAGGTTCATGCAGCTTTTTATTTTGAATCTGATGCAAATGCATGCAACCAAACACCAGCTGCTTCTGTCCTGGCTGCAACGAGCCAGGTAACCAAACACACCCTATTTGCATGCACTGAGCCTGGCCAACGGTGGCCTGGCTGGCTCGTGCGAGCCAGGCTGGGTTGAGAAGGGAACCAAACAGGCCCAAAAGGATCTGGCATCGAAATCCGGCTGCTAGCCATGGATGGTCTTGCCTCGGCTTCATGGTGCAGCAAGCAGCCACGGCAAGCGAACAGGTTCTATCGCAAGCTGTAGCTACGGGCGCTTAGGGACAGGTACATTGGCATGCAAACAATATATGGCAGGTGTGGTGCAAGTAGCGGGGCTCATCGACCGGCGAGCTCAACCCAGTCGGGCGGCTCGGCTATGTGTTGAGAAAGGAGAGAATGGGGAAAGAGATATAGAGAGATAGAGAGAGAGAGAAATAGAAGCAAATCTAGTTACGCGGCTGCTACGTGGCAAAACTTTGATGATTTGGCCTCAACTTGTGTTTTGTTGTATACCTCCCATAAGGCTCATTTGTAACACATCTTTTGGAGGAATACATCATTCATCAATGGTTTTGCGAGATGGTCATGAAAGCAGAGGCAGACACGCATCTACCGTTGTTCTTTTTGAGCTCCTCGAGAAGAAGCATCGAGCGAGCCTGGATGAAGGTGGGAAGGCACCTGCATGGTGATCAAGGTTGGCATGTGGCTGAAATCTTCGTTAAGGCTGTGGAGTGTGTTAAGTACAAGGTCCTCGTTGGAGACAGCGTGCCCAACATCTTGGAGCGCTTCAGCCAACGACTTGATGCAATGGTAGTAGGTCGTAATACTTTGATCGCCCTGCATGATGGTGCGGAACTACGCCTGGAGGTAGACAGCACGGGTCTTCTTATTGTCATGAAAGAGGCCCTTGATGTTGGCCCATATGACACCAGTGGGAGCATCCGGCTTGATCACAATATCGAAGATCTCGAAAGTGATCGAGCCATACAGCCATTTGAGCACGCAGCAATTGTCACGGTGCCACACAAGGTCGGCTGCCGCAAATGAAGGGGAGGTAGAGTGGATGTGCTCAGTGAGGTTGAAATTGCCCAGAGTGACGAGAAACAACTCCCGCCATTTGGTGTAGTTGGATGCTTGGAGATCGAGGTTGAAAGGGATGAGCGCTTTGATCCCCACAAAGAGATGTGCAGGTAGAGGAGGGAGGGCTGAGGTGGGTTTAGGTGGAGGGGATGGCGAACGAGACTTCTGTGGAGATATGCCACCATCCTTGCTCGTGGTGATTTGTGACATGAGAAGGGAATCGGGTCAGGAGCAACTCAAAGGAGTGTTCTGATACCATGCAAAAATAATGAACTGCTTAGTGCAGGCGTAAGTATTGCTCAAGTATAAATACAAGGAGGTTGTTACAACGTGCATGCGCATGACCTGGTCTAGCAGCACAAAGAAAGTAGCAGCGAACAAACAGACTAACAAACACAAGAATAGGGTACCCCTCGATGGATATCTGAACTTGTATAAATCCCAAGTGTTTCATTTTGTCACGGACGTCAACCTCAACTCTTACGGTCTCACCCGAGTGACCGAGTCCAGCAATGCAAAAAGTGGAGCCAAAACTGCGATTCACACCAAGACATTGCAGGACAGCACGCACCGGCACTACACCGACTCCAACCCTAGATTTAGCTCATCCGAACTGTCCTGGCACTACAACGATTCCAACCCTAGATTTAGCTCCTCCGGACTGCCCCTCCGCCCGCCATAGCATCCGACGCATCCAAGCTCGCGTGGGCCGCACGGCATGTGGCTGCCCCTTGCCTAAGCCGGCACGACGTTGCTGGCAATACCATATCCACCGCCTGGACACGCCCATTTGGCCCTCGTCCCTTCCTCTGGGGCGATCTCGCAACTCTGTCAGCCGGCAAGAACTCCACCAGACACTGCGCATGTGTTGCCCGAAGGCGTCTTACCTGGAGACTTGGTGGTCGAGGACGGTACTTACTCCCGAGGTAGTCAATAAACCCTCCCTCATTCTTCTCTCTCCTTTACACATCATGGCAGCACAGATTGTAATTGCTTCGAGGCTAGCAAGCACTAAGAGACATTTTATCCATACACTCACTGTCACGCTAGACGACCCGGATACCTACTTCTACTTCGGTGAGAAGGACCACACGTCGAAGGAAACCCTGTGGGTGTTGTACGAGCGGTGGTGCAGCTTTCACAGTATGACGCATGACCATGACGAGAAGGCCCGGCGGTTCGACCGTTTCAAGGACAGAGCATGCCATTCAACAGATCTTGTCAGCCTTACATGTTGGGACTCGGCCCATTCACTGATAGGACGACAGAAGATGGCCTTTTTCGTTGTTGCCGGCTGTATTACGGACGAGACGAAGAAGGAAAATTTATCGTTCTTCTCAGTAACAAAGCCATCAACGACGTCTAAGAACTAATAATGGTATGATCTTATCACGTATTCTTGCAGTGTGATGCTTTCTGGTATAACGTTAATTATTTAGCGCTCAACTTATGCCATTTTTCACGCTATGACCAAAACACATCAACTACAACCAAAAAGAAACCACCAAAAAGAAGTTTCCTCGTGGTTCCTGATGGAAAACTTGATGGTTCATTTTCCCTTTATATCAACACATGCAAATATATTAATTAATGAATAGTAATACAGGTTGAAAAACACAAAAGTTTCATGTCAATTCACCCAGTATAAAAACCTTTTTCACTTCCCCCTTCAAGTATTTCCTTAATATCATCAGCCCCCTCTGTCGTCTATAACCAATTAACATGCGCACGCACACACACGCATGGGGCTTAATCAGTTGTCGTAGGTTCGGCACTCATCAGTCTCAGGGTTCTCCTTGCAGTAGTTCTCGAGTGGGTCAGACTCCTTGAGCTTGTCGCGGGCGTGGCTCACCGTGGCGCTGAGCTCCTCCACCTCATCCCACGCCGCTGCGCACTCCCCGGCGGTCTTCTAGGGTTGTCTCATGTAGATTTGTGGAAAATGTGTTCATAGACGATTTGGTTTGTGTTTATGGGTGAGTAAAGGTGTGATATGTGTGTGTGGACTGATTTTGGTCAAGGTGGGGAGAACTTGTGCTGAAAAAATATTCTTTGGTTCTTGCATGTGCAAGTTGAGTATGGAGGCGATCATGATCGATGACGAGGTGGACTGAGATTAGGATGGGAGATCCGTGGTTCAGACGGTCGAGGATGTCATGAGATGGTCAAGCTCATGTTGGGCACGTGGAGATCAAATGTGGATGATGTGTGACGGAGCTACGGGAGATGTAGTTCTAGAGGCTTCGACATGTGAGAAGTTGAACAGTTGGAAGGGAAGAATTTGTTTCTAAGAGTTGTAAATTGGAAAGTCCATAGTATGCAAGTTGTATCCTGAGAAAGAGGAGAAGGTTTCGTAAGAGATTTGGAGTCGGATTAGGACTCAAGGTCGTGATCTATTCAAAGAGAGGTGTTAGAGGATATAAATAGAAGTGTAGGGGCATAGCAATCGGATAGGTTTTTAGAGAAGTATTGAGGAGGTTTAGTTTTGGTAGGCTTTTAAAGGTGATTTTGATGGCACTTTGTAAACCCACGAAAATCCAGCAATAAACATCGTTTTGAATCAATCTTGTTCTTGATTTGCTCAAAGGTGCTAGTGATTGCAGTTGGGTCGAAGATTATGACTACGTGCAAATCAGTTGAAGTTACGGCTTAGTGCAAAGCAGTCAAAGTTACAACTTAGTGCAAAGTAATCGAAGCTTACGAGTCAGTGCAACAAATCGGTCAAAGTTCAAGTACATGCAAATTGGTCGAAGTTCGAGTACATGTAAAACGGTTGAAGCTTACGAGTACTAACTGGTCGAAGATCAGAGTGCGAAGTGATCATAGTTTACAAGTGCAGAAGTGGTCAAAGTTTACAACTGGTAAGAATTTACGATAGTTAAGCACTTGAGTGCCGAGCGATCAAAATCTACATCTGATAAGATTGCTTTTGAGTTCCAAATGACGACTAGAATCATTCACCCATCTGATTGCCATGTTAAATCCTACACATGTCTGATTTTCGCCAAACAAGGTTGTTGAAAATTTCTCCGCTCTTGGATCTATCCTCTTCATCATCATAGTGTGGCCACCTCTCCAGTCCCCAACAGGTGCCAATTTGCACAACCGCACATGCCAAGCGTGGCGGCAAGACAGGGAGCATAGTGCGGGTTATGCCTGGCAACAGAGTCATGACATAGGATATGGTGGAGCTTAGCTAAGCACGGCGAAGCCAAGAGCATGGATTAGACAGAGCATGGCGGCAGAGGTGTGGCGCACGGCAAGGTGGAAGCACGGCGACAATAGCCGGAGGTATGGAGGTAATACATCTTTCATCCGTAACAACACACGAATAATTAACTAGTATCCACAAAATTGTAATGGTTGTTAAACATGTGTATACGTAGGCTTTGTTCCTGTGTACATGTACTTCACCATAATCGTTTTATATGTTAGTTCGCAACAATGAACTAGCCTTTCCACTAGTTATAAAGTAAGGAGATTTACTTCTCTTTTTGGGAAATGAAATTAATTAGTTCTAAAATATATTTCAGAAACAGTAACTCTGCTAAATAAATTTGTTCCACTGAAAAGTCCAGATACCTAGAATGTACGTCTGCTCGTTCTTCTCCAGCCTTTCATACTATCGCAGATATTTTGACACTGAAAATGATTTTGTCACCACATGGCGCGGATTCACGTTTGTACAAAAACCATTATTTTGCTGGCTCAACATGAACCTCGCATCAGTGTCGTACTCAACATGAACTTTTACATGCACAAGCAACGAAGAGCGTTTGCACACTGCCGGTTTTTATGGTCAGAAACTCCTTCCTCACCTAAGATATCCCAAGCAGAAAAAGATCTTCCTCCCAAGTCCCAATGGTTCCATCTCAAAAACAAACAAAAAAAGGTTCCAGTTGCTTGAAATATCTCCCTAAGGTAGACGACGTGGAGCACAGCGTCTGGCTAAGAGGCGATAAGAAACGAGTGCACGCAGAGCTTTCCCTTCTCCAAACGAAGCTGTATATAAACCTCAGCGCTTCATTGCAAGGCCTTGTTACAGCATAAGCAAAGCCGCACCATATCACAGAGAAAGGTCGTGTCGAGCTATAGATATACCCAATGGCGTCTACGATAACCAACGTGAGCATCTCTACCCCCGCGTCTTTCGTGGCCACCGCGGGCGACCTCGCGAGGCCGCAGGTTGCCGCCCGTGTCACGCTCCGGACGGCGAACCGCCGCGCCCGCGGCGTCGTCGCCATGGCGAGCGGGCCGTCCACGCCGCCAGGCATCTCGGACAAGATGTCGGAGAGCATCAAGCAGGCGGAGGAGGCGTGCGCGGACGACAAGACCACCGGGGAGTGCGCGGCGGCGTGGGACGAGGTGGAGGAGATCAGCGCCGCGGCGAGCCACGCCCGCGACAAGCTCAAGGAGTCCGACCCGCTCGAGAACTACTGCAAGGAGAACCCCGAGACCGACGAGTGCCGAACCTACGACAACTGATTTAAGCCCCGTCTGTGTGCGCGCAGGCGCGCATGTTAATTTGTTATAGACGACATAGGGGGCTGATGGTATTAGGGAAATACTTGAAGGGGGAAGTGAAAAAGGTTTTATACTGGGTGAATTGGCATGCAACTTTTGTGTGTTTTCTACCTGTATTACTATTCATTAATTAATATATTTGCATGTGTTGATATAAAAGGAAAATGAACCATCAAGTTTTCCATCAGGAACCACGAGGAAACTTCTTTTTGGTTGGTTTCTTTTCAACTACGGTTGATAGTTTTTTGTCCTAATATAAGCGTTTGTATGAACAAATTGAATGATAATAAGCTGATAATCCGCTTCGAAAATACTGTCTTGATAAGACGCTATAAAAAGACGATAGAGAAATCATCCCATTTATTTATTCGGGATAAGTTATAAGCTAAAAAAAGACATTTATATTGTTCTAAATCTTGTTCTTTAGTTTCTCTCTATGGTCGTCTATTTCTACTAGTAAGAGGCCTGTTGTAGGGGTAGCCTAACCCCCATGATTTAAGCTTTATAATTGGCCTAATATATAATAGGCCCAATATATAGAGGAATGTACCAATGTACTCTCATCTTTTATAAAAATATACCAATATATTCTCACATTTTGTAATTATCAAAAGGTATGATAAAAATTTCTCATCCTACCCATTCATATATATAAACCCCTAAAAGGGATATGAGAAAAAGAGATCCACTTATTTTATACACGGATTCTCTCTCTCTCCTGTCTCTAGCATTCTCTAGCTTACCTCCTCCTATAGAGGAAAGGGTAATGCTGTACTCCCTGTTGTAGCCTAGCCAGTTCAAGAATACGGTGCCACTACCTTCCTTGGGAGCCCAAAAAGCATTATGCTTTCTGCAGCATCTCTTTGTGTCTTCCATGCAGGCAAAACTTTTACAAAAGTCACATCATTCAAGTCCACAGAATCAATTTATGCAGCTTTCTACTTATGCTTCCATCCTCGAATGACAGAGCCTTAACAATAAGACTTTATTTTTTGAATAGGAAGACTTTATTAAATTCCAATTCAGTACATCGAGTTGATACACATTGTTGGAACAAAAAAACCTCCGGCCTCTGCCTAAATAGGCACACAGCTTATGAGTAAAAACAAATCTGAGTAAAATCTAGTGACATTCAATCCTAAGACTAGATCGCCACCCATATGCCCGGGTAAAGATATCCTTCGCCAATTGCTCCAACTGTCGCGATGCCACCACAACCGTATCCTGCAATTCCGGTCGTTGCAGGATAGCCCACGAACGGAGTCGGTGAGAGACTGCATAAATAACCTGCAAAGGGGAATAAAAGTTGTGCTTTTCAAAAACAATATCATTCTTGTACAACCATATAGACCAACATGTTGCTGCTGCCCCAAGCAGTACTAATGATTTCAAATGATTAGTTATACCATTTAACCAGCTGCCAAACATATGTGCTACACTCCGTGGTTTTGTGAGCTTCAGAGCCACTTGAGAGAAACCCCAAACAGCTCGCGCAAATCGGCAATAAAAAAACAAGTGCTGAATTGTCTCATCATTATGACAAAAACAACATGTCTTACTCCCTTGCCAATTACGCTTAATTAGATTATCTTTCGTTAAAACCACACCTCTCCTAAGGTACCACAAAAAGATCTTCAACTTAAGTGGCGCTTTCAGTTTCCAAAGGCGTTTATTCAAATTAGGAACAGGTGTTTGATTCATCGCTCTATAAAGAGAATTCACCGAGAACTGCCCATTTGGGTGTAAAGACCAGCGAAATTCATCATGTCCTTGTGTCAACTGAATATTGGATAGTCGTGCTAATAAGTTAGTCCATTCCACCAGCTTGGGACCAATTAAATCACGTCTCCAAGAAAAATTAGGTGGATAAGAGCCCAACGCTTGAAATTGTAACAATAAGACTGAAGGTTGTTTTTACCTTATTGATGACACGCCATTCACTGATAGAATTGTGCCTCCATACATCCTATGTAGCTTAAGAAGAAAGTCATACCATTTGAAATCTTGTAGAATAACATCCTGTAAAACGTCATACAAATTACCAAAAGCTACAGTGCCTTCAAATTTACTCAAAATTAAAAAACAAATTTGACTGTCCTAGGCACCTCAAGGTCACCACTGAAAGGATGAGCTGTTGGAGGTATCTTCATACCACCGCCAAAGTACCTAGCATTTCCTATGCATAGGGCAGTGACTTTATGAATGGTTCTCCATTCTCCCCCATTTACCTATTATATGCATTATCAAATTGCAGAGGTGCATAAATAGAATGAACAAAACAACCTGAAAGGAACTAAGGATACACCTCCCTTCCAAAAAAACCTATGTTAAAGCTCACCTTTATTCGCAGGTCTCGATTATTATGTCCCCAAAAGGCTCTTAGAGCTCCAAAAACATAACATAAGTTGCTGGCCTGCCTTAGCAGTTTTGCAGATGTAAAAGAAAAACTTTGTCAAATCATCCATTGAAATTCACGTCTCAAATGGTTATTTTCCACTTACAAATGGATATCAGCAACATTAACAAAGAAATGTGGATCTCCATGTGGACCTTCCATCATGCCTACGTATAGTTTTGATTCAACTCCTGCAAAAGGGATTCACCGATTCACTTGTGAGTCTCAGATGTTGATCTTACAAATCCATTGAGTACACAAGTATCAAAATATGGGGCCCTTGGTTTCATGAATGTCACAAACATCGGGAAAGTTGTCGTAGCAATACCGTTTTTATAGTGGTTCTCTGTCTTAGACTACAGCTATCAACAATGATGAGTCACAAGATAATGAATTAGTTTAATCGGGTGTTGTATATTCATGTACAATTGATCATAGGGGAAGAACCACCATTATGAGACCATTAACATAAAAAAAACGCTATGAAAGAAGACAGTAAAGGAAGAAACCTCTCACGATTCGATCAATCGCCTCACGAGGGTCAGTCGTCCTGTTTTAATAAAACAATAGAATCGATCCAATGAGTACAATGGTCAACAAATCAGCATGCCATATTGCCATATGTAGATCATGATGGAAAGAACATAAAAATACCAGCCAAATGTCCTGGCGAAGTCTGAGCTACTTCCAAGTGGAATGAGCTGTCAGAGAGAAACAATGTGCTTCACTACTGAACAGAGCATGTAAGCTTTAACCAAATCACAAAAGATAAAACGAACGTCCGTAGACCCAAGATCAGGAAATAATCCAACATCTTGATCAACCGGTGCACTGGTACACAACCATCTCTCGACGCCAATGATTTTATTCTTACCTGTCCCTATAAATCCAACCACTAAAATCTAGATCTAGTGCGTATTGAACTATTCAGTAAAGATGGGATGCGAAATCTAGAATGCAGCAACGAATGATGTAGATCACCAGGAACCTCTAAAATGTAACACAAGTGCAAATAGAACATATTGCTTCTCTAACTCGGCACGTGTGAAGCCAATCATGTTACAAGCAACCCTAAAAATAAAATGGGCCTGTAAGGTTATACCTTTCTGCTCCCCTCTTTCTCGGAAGCCGTTCAGTCCAGATCATCGCAGCCACGATGACTTGCATCGTTGTCGCCGCCGCCGGAACCAGCATCCTGACCGCTTGGATTGCTGCTCTCCGCCTGGGCACCACCGAACGCGGCCCTGAGAGGCCAAGGCAGCGATATCCTGAACCTTCTCTCGGCCACCCTAGGTGACGGGGTGCCGCCCGCGGCCGGAACGGCAGAGGCAGGAGTGTGCTGGTCCCCTCCAACTCCCCGGCGGTGCTCGTAGTCAGGGTCATCTGTGGGCAGCTCGAAGCGGCAGACGGGGCAGGAGCTGTGCAGGTCGAGCCAAGGGAGGATGCAGTCCCTGTGGAAGATGTGGTTGCAGGGCAGCTGCTTTGCGGTGGCCCCGAGGTGGAAGTCGTCCATGCAGACGGCGCACTGGGCCCCTCCGTCGGCGGCCATCATGCCGGCGGAAACGGCGACGTCGGGCAGGGCGGCGACGGCGGACTTGGCGGCGGGCGGGGGGCCGTAGCGGTTGGGGTCGTTCTCGGCAAGCTGCTGGATGAGCTGCTCGAGGCCGGATCCCATGAGACGGGAGAGCGCCTCTGGTCACCTCTCCCCTAGGGCTCCTGCGGCTGCTACCACCTCACCCCTAGGGCACTGCGGCAGCCGCCACATCTCATGTAGGGCTTGGTCACCACCAATGGCTTGGGAGGTATCGCCTCACCCTTGGAAGGTGGTGGGGAAGGCTAGTGAGAGGAGGCGCGGGGGAGCGGCGGGAGCGGAGATCGGGGAGGATGGGGGGAGCGGAGGTGCGGGGGAGCGGTGGGAGCGGAGACGCGGGGAAGGTGAGGGAGCGGAGGCGCGGGGGAGGCGGAGATGGGGGAGGATGGGGGGTGGCACGGTGGAGGATGGGGGGAGGCGGAGGGACGGGAGGCGCGGGGGAGGATGTGGGGAGGCGGAGGGAGGGGAGGCGCGGGGGAGGAGGGGGGAGGCAGAGGGAACGGAGGAGGCGCGGGGGAGGCGGAGGGAGGGGGTAGCGCAGGTCGAGCGGGGGCACAGGGGAGAACGGAGCGGTTTCTAAGACGTAGCGGGAGGTGGCGGCGGCAGCGCGGGGTGGGTTTCTAGGTTAAATGATGTGCATGATCCAAATGATTTTGACCTTAGAATCTTCAATGAGTAAGAAAAGAAGGTTTGAGAAGAGATCCAGGCCATTCATTCGTATGAAGTTGGATTACTTTGGTACACAAATCTGGGTGGACTTAGATTAGGCATGACTGTGGGGGTGATTGAGGAGGGTGGATTTAATAAAGAAAATTTTGGTGTATTATAGAGTAGGGTAGATGCAAACAGCATGCCCTCCAAAAATAGATATTAGCTCGCCTACCACTGGATTGTTCTTTGACCAGTGTGATGCCCCGGTTTTTTACCGACAGACAGATTGATTCCCACAAACTAATGTTAGTATGTTATTCAAGTGGATTTTTATTTTTGTTTCTGGGATTTGATCGTGTGACATGCGGTTGAGCTTTTAGATGGCACACTAGCTTAGCTGTTCTCACTCTAAAAATGGTTCATTAAATGGTTTTGTACCTTGAAAAGGTGCGTCAATACCGAACAGTAAAAGACCGTTCGGTTTTCAGAATGGTTCATGTAGGAACTTGAACTGTTTTTTTTGGGAGATCGTGAAGCCATATGGCCCATATTGAGGGTGCTCAAAATGGTTTTTTAGGTGGCTTATGGTTGAAAAGCATTGTAACTGGTTGAAATTGTATTGTAGCTGACGGTGTCTTATTTGACGTAATTAAATTTAAAAATAGAAAAACAGGTTAGCCAATCACGAACAGTGCAAACGAATACGGAAAAAAAACCAACAAAAAAGCCCCAAAAAAGCCAAAACCTCAAAAAAGATGAAATTACTAAATAGTGAAAAGTAAGTCAGAAGTCAAAAGTCTAAGTCGTTTTGAACGGAGCGTGAATTGTAGTGGATTTATTTTAGCATGAATTGAAAATTTATAAATCTGTCCCACCTGGCCCAGCAAACCGGCTGCTTAATGGACTGGCAATATGTTTTGGAAATTTAGCCCTTTGCCGAACCGGGCCTTATAAAAAAATACTGGATATACGGAGAGCAACCCAGCAGAATTCAACCATTCTTCTGCGCCTGTGCCATCCTCCTCCTAAGCCCTAAGGCTCTAAATTTGAACACGTATGAATCAGAAAAAATTAGCGTTTCAAACGAAGCCTAAAATACTTGTGAAAAGCAAACACAAAAGTACTTAAAAAGTTGTACTTTAAACTGTCACAATTAATCTAATTTAATTATATTTGTAAAAAAGTTCATCTAAGAAAGATAGCAGTGAAAAATGTATGCATCTTGTTATTTCAAGAAAGCTAATACGTTTGTTTCAAGGCGTGCAATTGGTTAACACAATTACTATTAATCCTTAGCAAACGAGAGGCCACAAGATCAAATATCGGAAAATCCACAAATAAATTCACCTGACGTGTATTTATTAGGACTCAAAACACATTTATCCTCCTTGAAAAAAATATTTATCAACACACAGGTGTCTCGCTGATTGTACTAATCACCAGTTGGAAAAAGTTAATTCCATCATAGTTTCGGGTGCCCTCAACGTTACAACATAGTTTCAATTTTCATGAAGGAATTGCGCTGCATTCTTATCAGCGAAATGCTTCGCGTAGTAAAAATTGTGTACTAATTCGATGTAGCAACTGATCTCATCCTTTTGTAACTTCTCATATCTAAACCCATCCATGATCTGCACTTAATTACCTTTCATCTACACCATCTAGTTAAACTAGACTTGGTGCGTAGTTAGCACACAAAATTTAGCATGTATGACAGTGCTTTTCTACGTACTTTGGCAAGCCTTGTTGCACGAAGAGGACCAAGCCGATTTTACTTGCAGTGAGTCCTGGAGAAAATTCTGGAAAACGTCGCATGTTTTTGTGGACAAATCAATTTTGGATTTTTTTTTTTGATTTACAACCACGCAACCCTTTGTCTTGAAAGTTAAGCGAAAATCTTTTTATGGATGAATGACAAGCTATACGCAAATTCAGTCACGAAAAATCTGAACGTCACATATACGAGACGTCATACAAAGCAGAATTTTTTTCTTCCCTATGAACAGGCGTAGCAAGGATCACGACAATGACAAGCTACGGTTGGGCAATTCGAGGTGGTGCTCATTTGCGTCTTTAAGCTGGCTTTTTGTAATGTAGTTGTTGTTAACTTTTTAATATAATTAGATTTAAAAATATAAAAAAGTTATACTATCGTAGACAATACAAATAAATAAAAAAATAAAAAAGCTTTAAAAAATCTAAAGTAAAACAAAGACGAAATTAACAAAGTAGAAGCTCTGATGAGCGAGACCCAACTACGGATTTCCAACAAAACGCTCTGTGTTAGTCATCTTTGACTTGTTCAACTCTGTCGAAAATTTTGAGCCGAAAGTAAAGCCAATTTGTACAAGATATTGAAATGACAACTTATTTGACAATTGATACAAACCTCACTAAACATACGAAGGGCAAACAAATAAAAAAATAAAAATAGACAGAAAAAAATAAAAAATAGACAGAAAAAAGGCGGCAATTCTTTAGCACAAGTAACTTTTATAAGTCCTCGGCCCTATCTAACAGTTAAATTGGGTAGCCAGTATGGATACAGATTACGTACAATCCACAGGCATCACGAAAGACCTAATAACAGCTTTTGCAGGTCACTCGAAATCGCGTATACACTTTGTTCTGGTACGATGCCATATACACATGATCTAGCAAAATCACGATGCAATTGATTGATCCTGATCAATTTTGACCTGAGAGGTTGATCATCATCATCATCATCACACCAGGTCTATTACTGATTGGGTTGGCCGATCTTCTGCAGGAGAATCGCACCAAATCACGGTCCAATTGTGCCTGTGTCGAAGTAGAGCGTCGTCCCAGAGGATCCAGCTGCGACGCCCTCCATGAGCGCAAACCGCATGTCCTCCGACGGCTTCCAGTGCCTCTTCCTCTGGTTGATGAACCAATTGTTGATCTGCTTTGGGCCGAGACCGGTCAGAGCTGCAAGCCTCACCTTATCTTCCTCCTGTACGCACCGCGAAACATCAGACATTGGCCATGATGTACCCAGGTTTCAGTCATAGAAAGACCGTGTTTCGCAGCAATTTACCGTAGGATATGGCCAGCGGTAGTGAGTGTTCCACCACTCCAGCAGCGCCGTACGTGCATCCTTCGGTAGCTTCCCTTTCTTCCTCTTCTTCAGGAACTCAGACCGAAGTCGACTGAGGCAGCTGCTATACTTCTTGAGAAGCATCTCCTTCAGTTCATGGTCAGCTAAGCGGGAGCTGTGCTCTTGCCCCATGTCTAGCGCTTCAGTCTCCCCCAGGCACTGCTCATCGTCAGAGGACCCCACCAATTCATCTGGAATGGAATTATAAATAAGGATAAAGTCAGGAATAATCATTTTCAGGACATCTACAAGTTAGGATTGTAGATACCTACATATGTCCTGAAAATTATGTTTTCATTAAGTAAATGAAAAGAATTCAACAAGCAGAGATGATCATGATTTCCACAGCGAAAAGTGCAAGAGTTGCAATTCACAATGTAATAATCCATTCCCTAAAAAGAGATCATCTTGACAGTTCACAGAAGTAGGATACTAGAACTTTTTCAGAGCTAAATACATGAAAGTGAATGTCATATTCAGGGTTCAAAATCCCGGCGGTTACCGGCCGATAACCGCCAGTTACCATTTCTACCGGTAACCCAAAAAACCGGCCAGTATCAATTTTTAATTTTCGAATTTTGGCCCTTTTTCCGGTTTTTCCGGTTACCGGTTTCAAAACATTCCAAAATTCAAGTTTTGATTTTCAAATTGTGACCGGTTTTTTGCCGGTTTTTCCGGTAACCGGCCGGTAACCGTTACCGGCCACCGGCCGGGATTTCTCCTGGTTTTGGGTTTTGGAACCTTGGTCATATCCATCAATTGTGTTTAGCTGCAACAATTAGCATGTGTCAACCTATAGTTTTGTCATCTGTAGAACATGCTTGGCAGCTGAGGAAGCAAAAACAGGGACCAACATGACCTGTAGTGACAGATTGGTAGGGATCAACTTGAGCACGTCCAGTGATTTTCTTTCAAGAAGTCGTATCTACCGAAAATCATTTTCATAGTGTGCCTCTAATTCACGTGATATACTGATTATTGCATAAAGAAAGAAATTTCTCATGGACTTCTACAGAAGCAGAAATGTGACAAAAGCTGAAAAGCACATAGTTAGCTGTTTGAACTTCGGACAGTAGCAAGAGAGGGCGCGAGCAGAACCAAGGCCATGTTAGACAATCAACTTGAAGATTTCCAGAGGTACATAAGGCTGTAGATTATTTTGCATGACAGCATTCCACACAGAATATGTCCTCGTCAAATGCGCTGCTAAATTGGATACAAAAAACAGTCTCTAAATAAACATTGAAGCTTAGGTCATTTTACTTACTTCTGCCAGACTTGATCCAAATTACAGAGATGTCTACAAGAATCAAAGTATTTGAGACCACAAATGCCTCAAGTATCAAGTCGCTGAAGAAACTTTTTTTAAAAAAGAATGTGGAAGAAACTTCAGTTAAAAGCATATTACGGCAGGCACCACATACATACCATTTGTCACCTAAACTCAAAATGTAACATATTTAATACTACATAAATAAAGTGATTGAAGTGTTACACAAATACTCCTCATGTCGGCCCAACAACGATCCACCCATGATGTTCTCATCCGCTCACCAATGCTTCTTTGGGAGTTGTTGAACAGAAAACCTCCACAATCTTTGAGCTTCCTATGGTATAATAAGTTAAGAACTTTTTCATTTATTTGGGAGAATTGCGCAAAACCCTGCAAATTTGATCTTTCAACAACCTTTTCTTCTCAAGTACTTCATTGCTTATACAGTTACCTTCAAGACATGAACAAACTTTAAAGGGGAACTTCTAGTCTGTGCCACTAAAAAAAATCACATTTCAAACAAATGTGATCTCTTTTTGCCTTGTCGGTCTCACACCACTAGAATCCTAAAAAGGAAATCTAAAAAAGGCCATCATTGACTTTACTTTTGAAGAATACCAAAAGCGCCCCTACCCCTATCGAATTTTCAAATGATTTTCTTATTCTAGAGGCAGAACAGTAACGCAAAAGGTGAAGAGATTTCCAAAATTCACTTTTCCAGTGGTGAAAAGCAAAATTCACAATTAAAAATTGACAGAACTGGTAAAACGGACATATATGAGTCAAATGAGACCACATTAACCTCTACCACCTGTCAGTCATCATATGAGTTCATACGAGTTCATATGGCACAAACCTCTGCCCATATTTCACAATTTTTTTACCAGACAGGAAAAGCTTCCATTAGCAACACGTCTTCTTGCACATTTCCAATGTATAGATATATTATTGCAAGCCATTCTTCCCGTATAATATTGGGAGACATACATGACCTATCACTTCTGGTGGGGCCTACATTGGAGGTATATTATCACTAGGCAGAAATATGGTTCTTGATGGCTCTATCTTTCTAGAGTTATTAGTTCAGTAATTTCTCCTTGAGATGTACAAGACAATAGCTGTTTTTTTTGACACAAGTCAATAACTTACTTTCTTTAATTCCATCCGGTTCATATTCAAACATGCTATTAGTTCATTAGATTTTTAATGAGGCCAACATAACGTGATAGAAATTGTAGTAGGAGTTATGACTAACAGCATCAACAGCATACGGTG
Organism: Dendrocalamus latiflorus; assembly: GCA_017311315.1. Lineage (NCBI taxonomy): Eukaryota > Viridiplantae > Streptophyta > Magnoliopsida > Poales > Poaceae > Dendrocalamus > Dendrocalamus latiflorus. The sequence goes on along the minus strand of CM029670.1, from coordinate 3,690,862 downwards.
AGCTACCTAAGGAAGATAGCACGCCAAGGATAGAACAGTGATGTCTCTAGCATTTTGTGAGAATAACTATCAGTTAGATACATACCAACAAATTTATTGGAAAACTGAAGTGAACTACCTTCAGAGGCAGAGTTCCATGGCAAATATGAGATAAACTAGACAATCAGGATCTAGGGGTTCCTAAGCAGTGTACCTTTGTAGATACATCAAAAGTTATTATCTCACAAAGCTTATTTGAAACTACAATTAAACAACCATATTTTTACTATGCAAGCTTACAGCTATGGACAATAAACACTCTTTTTTTTACGTTAATAGGTTGAATAAACTTTGTGCATTTTTCATGTGATCTAAGAGTGCTCTTCCAAAAAGATCAAGATAATATGCAGCATCAAATACTTTTATCAGTCTTTCCAAGCCATATAATTTCATCATTTTATATATAGACTCTCGTGTATAAAGAGGAAGCACGTATGAAAATCAGCATGACTGAAATCTGCCCATCAACCCTAGCAAATTAGTTGTTTAAGGGCTGCCAAACACGTGCATGCCACATAGTGATTTCTCTTTATGAATACGATTACCAAGTTTATATATGCAGTTGTCCTCGACCATCGATTTAAAGATATAGGTGTATATCTCCATTATGAGATCTTAATCTACAAGAATCCTCACAGACTGCAGTAGTTGGGTCAAAACGCCAATGCTGCATCAGAAAAAATGAAACACTACAAGGTCTTGTCAAATCAAAACATAGCATTGTCGCCTCCTTGTAAAGTATTGCTACTGAGAACCCCAAACAAACAATAGAGTCCCATGTGTGTATTTTATTTTATTTATTAATGCCTGTCGTGCTTCTAATGTTTTTGGCAAGGATTTGACTGGAACTGACAGAAAGCAAATTCATCTTTACTGTTCCAATAAAATCGTTTTATTTATTGGAATACTGCATATAACTTTAGTTGTCAAGGAAGATGAAGAACTTTACTTCAGAAATTAACATCTTAATTATATTCATTCATACTGTAAGAATGAGACATTGTATTGCCAAAGGGCCCAACAGGCCAATATATGTCTATGTACAATATGCAAAGAGACCCCTAGACTATATACATATATAAAACCCCCTCAAACTCATGGTGGATTAACAACACTGAGCTTAGAGAGGTAGAACCGATGCTGAGCTCTAGTCTGTGCCTTGGTGAAGAAATCTGCTAACTGAAACTCCAAAAGCACATACTAAAGATCAATAACTTTGTCTTGCACCTGCAATCGCATGTATGAAGCATCCACTCCAATGTGATTTATGAGCTCATACTTCACAGGATTTCGAGCAATAATGATTGCACCAGTACTATCTGAGAGGAGAGGAGTCGGCGCAGAAGCGGGGACATCGAAATCCTCAAGTAACCACCAAAGCCAAGTGATCTCAACTACCAACGACGCCGTGGCTCTCAACTCAGCCTCAGCACTCGATCGGGAAACAGCAGTCTGCTCCTTGGTCTTCCAATCAATCAAGGAGGAACCAAGGAAAACACAATAGGCAGAAAGAGACCGGTGATCAAAATGATCGCTAGCCCAGGTCACATTAGAGTACACCTAAAGCTGCAAGGAGCTGGAGCGAGGAATGAAAAGGCAACGAGTGATGGTCCCACAAAGATATCGCAGAACAAGGAGAAGGTTACTATAGTGGAGCTTAGTGGGAGCAGAAACGAACTGACTCAGAATGTGAACTAGCTGAGAAATGTCAGAGCGAGTGATTCCAAGGTAGATAAGGCTTCCAACAAGATGGCGGTAGCAGGTAGGATCCTCAAGAGGCTCACTATTGGTGGGCCGAAGGTGAACGGCAAGCTCTATAGGATTATCCACCACACGCTGATCAGTAAGACAAGCGCGAGTAAGAATGTCCTGAATGTAACGCTCCTGGGAGAGATAGTAGCCCTCGGGCGTAAAAGTGATCTCAATTCCAAGGAAGTAACGAAGAGGACCCAAATCAGACATCAAGAACTGCGCACTGAGGCGCTCCTTCACAAAAGCAATGTACTAAGAGTCATCGCCAGTAACGATCATATCATCCGCATAGAGAAGGGGGAGAGTCTGACCTCGAGGAGAGATGTGAACAAAGATAGTGGGATTGTGATCACTGACGAAAAAGCCAGCAACAATGACAATGGAGGAAAAGCGGTCAAACCAGGCATGAGGGGCTTGTTTGAGCCCAATGAGAGAGCGACGAAGGCGACAGACCGTACCAGCTGGAACAAAATACCCAAGGGGCGGCTGCATGTAGACCTCACGTAGCTCGCCATTGAGAAAGGCATTCTTGACGTCCAACTGAGAGATGGGCCACTGTCGAACAAAGGCCAGGCAAGGAGTGCGAACAGCGGTCATGTAAGCAACACGAGCGAAAGTTTCATCGTAGTCACGATCATGCTCCTGCTAAAAACTACGCGCCACAAGACGAGCCTTGTAGCGCTCAAGGGAACCATATGAGCGGGTCTTGATCTTGTACACCCACTTGCACGTGATAGGAGTGACATGTGTGGGTAGGGGTACAAGATCCCAAGCGCCAGTATGCTCCAAAGTAGCAATCTCCTCAGACATCGCAAAGTGACACTCAGGGTGAGCAGTAGCCTCACGATAAGTCAGAGGCTCAAAAAAGGCAGTGGCTGCAAACCCATAGCGTGCAGGCTGCCTAACAGTGTGGCGATCACAAAGATTGTATCTGGGAGGAAAAGGTGGACCAGGACCCGACAAGGACAGAGAAGAACTAGGAACACAGCCCAGAAAGGACGGAGAGCCAACTAGAGAGGGAGGAGGCCAAGGATGACAAGAGTAGTGCAAAGGAAAAGGTGAAACCTCAACAAGAGAGTGGGAAGGAACCTCCGACGGAGGTGGAAGAGGAGCAACTGGAGGAGAGGGAGACGAAGGAGGTGGATGACGGCAGAGCAGTAGTGGAAGAAGGTGGAGTAGGCGAAACAGTAGTGGGTGGCAGAGAGTGAGAAAAAAGTCAGAAAGGAGATCGACTCAATAAAAGAATTAGACCTGACTGTGGGAAAACGAGGGTAGTAAGGTCTAGACTTGTCGAAAGTGACATCTTGGGAAATCCTCATCCAGCGAGCAACAGGGTCGTAGCAGTGATAACCCTTATGCTTAAGATTGTAGCCAAGGAAAATACACTCAACTGATTGAGCAATCAGCTTAGTGCGCTCACGAGGTGGAAGAAGAATGAAGCAGACACAGCTGAAACTGCGAATGTGACCGTACTTTGGTGTTCGACCAAAAAGACGCTTGACAAGAGTAGAACCCTGTAGGACGGTGGAAGCCTGCATGTTGATGAGGAAAACAGCAGTGAAGAGAGCCTCAGCCCAGAAGTGAGGGGGAACAGAAGAAGTAAGCATGAGAGCTCGAGCGGTCTCAAGTAAGTGACGATGCCTACGCTCAGAGACACCGTTTTGAGCATGAACACCAGGACAAGAGTACTAGGGAAGAGTGTCCTATTCAGCGAGAAAGCGACAAAAGGCAATAGAGAGATACTCGCCAGCAAAGTTAGCACGAAACACACGAATAGCCAAATCGAATTGAGTGCGAACCATAGTGGCGAAACTCTGATAAATAGAGAGAACCTGACTGCGAGAAGACATAAAATAGAGCCAAGTGTGACGAGAATAATCATCAATAAAAATTCATATAATAACGATAACCCCTTTCGGAACGAAGGGAGCCGAACCCCAAACATCAGTGTACAGGATCAAAAGGACGAGTAAAAATAGTCACTAGAGGGATAGGGGAGCTGCAGCTACTTGCCAAGCTTGCAACCCATACGATGTAAAGAGGTATCCCCAGAAACAAATCCAAAAACACCACGAATGACAAGTGACGAAAGACATGATCCACAAAGATGAAGACACGATGGTGCCACTGAGTGAAGGAGGTAGTTGAGGACACAACAAGACTAAAGGGAGTGGTAGCGGCTGACTGGCTGGTGGAGACAGCGGAAGACATATGAAGCCAGTCTAGTTCCCAAAGACGCTGCGATGGCGGCGGCGGCGGTCGACCAAAACCCTAACCCTAACCTTGCTCTGATACCATGTAAGAATGAGACCTTGTATTGACAAAGGGCCCATCAGGCCAATATATATCTATATACAATATGCAAAGGACTCCTAGACTATATACATATCCAACACATACTTCATACTAACTTGCTCATCCTTAATGGCATTGTACCAAAGCACTGAAGACAAGAAAGATAAAAAAAGTTGGCCAAGCTGAAAGTAATATACACTGTTCGTTGGTAGCATCAAATGTTTTGCATGCCTATAATATCCCACATACATCATCAGAAATCATGTGCTTCTAGAGGCTCATAGTCATCGGTGTTCATGACTTCGACTCATCCGTTTATGGTGGGAAAAACCGCAGTTATCTCCATAAAATAGTGGATCTCGATAGCTAGAGCAGCATATTTCCTAGCCAAATATTGGTCAACATTGTTATTCTTTCACTCGTCATCCATAATGCAAGCTGCATGAGCAAACGATCCTCCTAGCACGCCTCCTTATTTTTGCCCTATCTCCGGGACGACGAAAGGGGGAAAGGAAATAGCGATTAACAAGGCTGTACTAAATTCCAAACAATAAAGCAATGTAGAAAATAAACCGCACCACCAAAAATTACCACTACCGTGGTGATATTGATACGTCTTGTCAAAGTACAACAACCGAATCCAGCAAGAGATCTCCTAAGCACGAGCTCTAATAAAAGCCTTTTTTACAAGAATTTTCACCATTGTGCAGTACCACTCTGGTAGCAACCAGCAGGCAGCTAGCTAGCAAGCAAGAGCAAGATTCTCTCTTTTGGCAAAGCCATCAAATCCAAGCAAAGATCAGTCTCTCCCCCACCACAGCACCACCCACTCAAGTTCCAACAACGAGAGCTGAGTTACTAAAGGTTAGTCAGCCAGAGAGAGAGAGAGAGAAAGGCAAAGGGTGGAGACGAGATGGCTAGACAGAGAGAAAGAGGAAGAGACCTAGCTATACAACCTTGGACAAAACCCTACACAAGCATGAAGCATCCTCCCATTACGCCACCCCTGGCCGCCCTCTGACACTCCTGCGCCCCGTTTGCATGGACATGATTTGACCTCTCAAGAACACACACACATGACACATGCATACACGCGAATACTTTCGAAGGCTTCCTTCTTTTAATACACGCACCACAACAAAACACAAGCACTCTCAAAACCATTGTGCAACGCGATGCAATGTGACATCTAAAATGTGCAGTGGCAACTTGCACAAGAGTTGTGTGTGTGTGTGCATGCGAAATTGAGATGGGTGAAGGGCGATTGGTTTCGTTACCAGAGTGCGTGGCCGTGGCGGCCGGCGAGCTGCCGCCGCTGCAGAGGTTGCTGAGCTGCGTCTGGATGCTGCTGAGGAACGACGCGGCCTCGTCGAACGGCCGCGACAGCTCCTCCTTGTACCGCACCAGCACCCGGCAGTACGACTCCTGGAACCACACACACCCCCATGTGCACATGTAATAACAAATCAGAAGCAAATGATGCGGCAAATCTAGTTGCCGCCACAGAAATCACAACTTCACAAGATTAATTATCTCTGTACAAGCGTAGCTACATATAATACGACACTAATCGAAGAGCGAACCATGAACTCATCGAGCTCGGGATCGACGCCGATCTCCCCGGTGCAGCCGCCGGCGGCGGCGCGCCTCTCCTGGCCGATGTCCTCCAACAGCGACGCCACCTCCGGAGGCGCCCCCACCTGAAATCAAGAACCACACGCATGTAGACGCATACACGTACGCACACATATACACATACTCTTTCTTGACCATATCATCTCTAACCGACGTCTTTTCCGCAATCCTCAGCATGCACAACTCGCAAGAACTCACAAGATCTCACGTAGACATACCTTGCGGCATTCGATGTAGGCGGAGAGGAGGGATGGGTAGCACGGGTGGCTGGCGATCTGCGCCTTCATGAGCTCCGTCAGATCCGACGGCGAGGACCCGCCAACGCCGACGCCCACCCCGGACGCCTCGCTAGCCGCGCCGCCGACCCGCGAGATCCCCGGGTGTATGCTGTACAGATCCTCCATGTGAGTGGTTCTTGTGCTTTGTTGGGGTTCAATAAAGTCTAGAGGGGAGGGGGCAGGAAGGCAGACGCTTATGGGGAATTTAGCAGCTGTTTGCACTGCAGCTGGAGAAGCTGCAGTCGCAGGTACTGCAGCAGCAGCAGCTTGTGACGCTGCTGTTCTTTTGGACTTTTAATTTTTTAGATTCTTTATAAGTCAAAATAAATAGTACGATTTTTTGAAACAGATTTTTAAATAGTTTTTTTTAATCCAAATAACTATGTATATTATCCACGTCGACGTCTCCATCGTTTGCTATCGTTTTCAAAAGCCATCAATTGCAGACGCAATCTAAAAGAACAGGATCGATATTTGTAGAGGAATACATTGGGGCCATGATGGATGGGGAGGAGAGAGAGAAGAGAGAGATCGGGAAAGGAGGGTGGAGTACTATGGTTCTATTCTTTTTAGCTTTTTGACTTCTTTCAGTAATCACTATTTATTAGATTAATAAGCCGTAGTTCAAAACGAATACATGGGAGCCTGGTTGGATGGGGAGGAGAGAGATCAGGAAAGGAGGGTGGAGTACTATGGTCCTATTTTTTTTGGCTTTTCAGCGTTTTTTTGTTTTTTCTTCTCTCAGTAATCACTATTCATTAGACTAATAACTCGCTGCTCAAAAGAACATGCCCTATGTGTGGAAAGAAGGAAGGTTGTGAGGGTGAGGTATTTGAAGTTTTTTACTTGGGCCTTGTAGTGCCACATTTTTTAAATCTAGCTCCGTGGCATATGAATTTGCAAAAATAGCTCCCTTCTCGAGCGCAGGAGAATGGGGAGGCGATGCATGTCACCTCCAGTGCCACCATACCATGGTAGGTCAACTACACAGCAGCAACGACATCAAGCGCAGGAGGCCACCAGCGAGCGCGTCTGGGGACGAGCCCTACCCACCTGTCGCGACACACAAGCACTGGAGGCCCTGCTATGCTACATAGCTATGATATGCAATCCCGTGGCGCTGCACCGCAGCAGGCAAGCCTCCCCACTCCCTCCCCCACCGAGAAAAATGATATGGAATTTTAATTTGGAAGTTATGAATTTTTAATATAAAAGTTATGATTGAATGAAATATAAGGATTGAAAGGTAGAGAAAATTAGAAGTACACAAATTAATATTTGATTTATCGGCCTAATATTTCGAAACGTTGGGTCTGAGTGATGACTGAGGGGAAAAACAATAGAAATAGCATTCAGTCAGTGTCGGTTCAAGGGGGGAACAGAGCGGCGAAGATAAGATTTTGAGCTCGACAGAAGAGTTTATAATGAATATGTGAATTACATGGTGTCCCAGTGTTTGATTGGGTGCATACGTTTGCCTCGCTATTCGTACGATACAAATGGAAAGATGCACCGACCGAATTACTACTACTACTACTACTACTACTACTACTACTACTACTACTACTACTACTACTACTACTACTACTACTACTATGATACAATGACGTCTTTTGGAAATGAAAATACAAGACAGATAGGAATGAAGTCAGGCGTGTAGGCATGTCTTCTACTCCCCGCAAGTTCTCTGATCTTCTTCGAGGAGTTGCTCATGCTATTTCCTGCAACTCTCCTAGTATTCTTTGTTGCATGCTTTGTTTCCTCCCACCTAGTAACTTCGGCAAGCTCGTACCAACAAAAGTCCCGGTCTTCGTTTGTCATCCAGCCTTCCTATGTGCACTTGGCTTTTCTCTAGCAAGGGTGATCAACTTAGTAGTGTTTGATATAGTTCGAACAAAAATCTCGATACATGACTCACTAGCGAATACGAGAAGTAGTACCTATAGATCTAGTCTTGGGTGCCTCTTTGAGTTATCCCGATCTTGGCCTGCACACCACAACGGCACCGTATGATTGGAGGTACGTGCCTCATGTATCACCCATTCACAGTGTGGTTCAGGGAAGTCGCCCACATGCTTGTATGGTGGGGGAAGGCTCATCCGCTAGTCCCTTTCCCTAGCACGAGTGTTTGTGTGAACAAACCGAATGCCAATAAGCCACTTCAAAAAAGTTATCCCGATAAGCCACTTTGAAACGACGGCGAAGAAATTGTTTTATTATTTGTTCCAGAGAAGTCACAAGACATAAACCGAAAAGAACCCACGCCAATTTTCTAATATGGTTTTCTCCCATGGGTTGTCCCCTTCAACAGACAGTTTTAGAAACTTATCATTAGTTTTTTAGTCATAAAGTGTATAATAGAATATTGTAGATACGTTTCATCCCATGTCTAAATAGAAAATTTTATTTTAAGAGAATCATTGATGTTGGAACACACCATGTTAGCAAGAAAGTTACATAAAGAGAAAAATGCATCATACTAGTAATAGATTATAATTATTGGATTTTGCATATTATAACAGTTCCTTTTATTAAAGAATTGTATCATCACAGGTACAAGACAACGGGACATATATATGCAAAAAATCACTGTTTTGGTGAAAAGTTGAATATATTTTGGTTTCAGTGCCAACAAGATAGTCCTTAGTTTAGCAAAAAAAAATTAAAATTTCAAGTTCAAATTTAATTTATGTTCAGAGAAACGGAAAAGAAATCCTAAGAAACAAGAAGTCAAAATAAAATTGAAAAAGAAAAAGACAAAAGTTACTATCCATGAAAAAGTCAAAACTTTAAGGGCAATGCAAATACTCCATGGACTGTCGGCTCACTAAGGAAGCATCATGTTCACACTAAAGAGCTAGAAATTTTTACATTAATTAAAGAAAAAAAGAGAGAAAATCTACGCGCTAATTTTGGTAAATCTAGATTATGGTGGTGATCGGTTCGGCTGAAAAGCTCGTGGCTTATGGCTGAAAACACTGTAGCTGGCTGAAAAAAGCACTGTAGCTGACAGAGGCTTATTTAGCATAATTAAATTTAAAAAAATTTAAAAATAAAAAAAATATGTTAGCCCATTACATATAATACAAACAAATACGGGGAAAAAAGAACCGGCAAAAAAGCTCAACAAAAAGCCAAAAGTTCAGAAAAAGACGAAACTTATGAATAGTGAAAAATAAGCCAGAAGCCAGAAGCCGAAGCCGAAGCCGAGTTGATCAGGGCATAACATGCAGACTAATCATGCGCGCGCGCCCGCACACACACACACACACACACACACACACACACACACACACACACATATATATATATATATATATATATATATATATATATATATATATATATATATATTTATATATATTTATATATATATATATATAATTGTTACAATTATATAAGAAATATAACTCTATTCAATCATAAATATTATAGTTGTATAGCAAATACAAATCTGGTTTTAAATAAAAGCATAAATTTTGTAGTTGCTAGCTAGCCACGTTGCGCGCAAATTTCAGATAGTTATTGAACCATGCGGTAACGTACCAAGGAACATCCATTACCACCGGTTAGTAATAGTGATTCGATTTTTTTGTACAACTCTAGGTTTATAATTTAGAATCCTTTTGACACTTGTGATACCGTTGGTGCCAGTGAACATCCAATCATGCTGTATAGGAAAGCCTTTGTTATAGTTTCCCCTTTATAAAAGCATGCAGTGCCTAATGTATTGATAATATATAGCCACTAGCTTAGGTGCTTTTGAGCATTTGCAAATTTCCATCGATACTTTAGAAATTGGCAAAACCATACTATAAATACATGAAATAATCATGCCAAAGCTAGTCTGTAACTCATGATCTATGACGAGACTTGTTGATGTGTCTACATATATAACCTGGAAAGATGGCATGGTAGCAGGAGTCTAATTTGCCGAGTAGCGCTACAAAGATAACACGAATTGGAAAATTTTTGCATAGCTGAGATAGTAGCGGAGGTGCCGTGCTGTCATTCGCTGCTTTGTCATTGCCAGCGCGAGCAGCAAAGGCCGATCGAGGATGGTGAGGAGCGATACTTCTAGCGGCATTGGCAGAATCAATGGAGCGCTGGAGCAAAATGGCGAGTCTAATCTAGTGCAAATAGTGGTGAGTAATGCATCATGCATGTCATTTGATTAAGTACAAATAAACACAACCAGCGATGCACCCGTTCTCCAACAGAAAGAAAGAAATTAAAGCTAGCCATGCACCCTTTCTGAAAAAACAGTACATATTGGCTAGACTACTGCGTTAGTACAATGGTACACGGGCTCATATGCATACAGCATACTTGCATAGACCAAATGTACGGAGGCCACATCGAGTACGTACTGCATTGTACAAACGTACAATACGTACAATACCATATGCGATGAGTGCGTAGAAGAAAAAGGCGGTAAGTAAGAGTTTTTGGCGCTTTCGGCCTTTTTTGGGAACTTGGAACGTATTTACAGAAATAACACTGATCACATGGAATTAATAAAAGTAGTGTTTTTATCGCACGGCCATCGTGCGGCGGGGCGCTAGAGACTGACATGTCAGAGATGTAAGGTGGTCAAGCCGGTAAGGCCTGCCACACAGTGGTCGTGCGGCCAAGGCCTACCACACGGTCACCGTACAGTAGGTGATTAGTGTTTGCATTAAATAATTATTAGCACATTACTAGTAAGAAATAATTAGAAGCCGCATGACCATCATGCGGCAGAGGTTGGTGCCGTGCGGAATATGTGGGCCGAGTGGTTTTTTTAGTGCGCAGGAGGTGCAAAGATCCAAATAGAGGTGGGCCCGCTGGTTTATTTGTTGTGCAAAAGATGCAACACTCTAAATGCTTAGATGCTTTTGCATGCAAAATGAAAGCTCGTGGCATGCACGACAAGGGGTAGACCACCGAAAGAGAGGTGGCATCGTGATTGTCCCCGTGCGTGTCCGTCATTACTACCGCATCGTTAGCGTGTGCTACGCTCTCGCTCGTGCTATAAATTGTGGGCTATCTCGCACTCTTGCAATTCTTTGCAACCGATTAAATATTGCTTAGTGCCATCATTAGTAATTATATTAGCAGGTAATTCTTATGTAATATATATATATATATATGTGTGTGTGTGTATATATAGAGAGAGAGAGAGAGAGATTTACTAATCAACACGCATGTGTAAAATAAACACGTGACCCTGAACAACTTAACCAGCCAACCGCCCCACCATCCCACGTAATGGACAGTTACTAATGTTTGTTAATTATCGTAAAGTTATTATCGTATGTACATCAAGTTATTATCCATAATTCATGAAGTTACTGCCGTATGTGAATGAAGCTATTGCCAACATGCATGCATTGAGAGGAGAGAGAACCATGCATGTCAATAGCAAATAACTCATATGGGAAAGTTACTGTCGTAAGTGAGTAAAGTTACTGCCAAATACATATAGAGTTACTGTCCATTTGTAACACTATAAAACTGGCAGTAACTCTATATGTATTTGACAATAATTTTACTCATACACAATAGTAACTTTATGTGACATGATTTTCACAGCGTCAAAACATATTTAACATCTATCTTATTTTGTTAAGCCTGTAATTTCGAACACAATGGTGAAAACGGATCGCAGATCAAATTTTTGGTGAAAGAGTTATTGTATATTTTAGCTTATAAACAAGATAAAAAAATCACAAATCAAGTGCATTTATTCTCTTCTCTCTCCTGCTGCATGCATGCGTGCAAGTTAAGTTACCATCTCTTGATCATAAAGTTATCATCAATAATTCACGAAGTTACTTACAGTTTTCACGTGATAACTTCACATTGCAACGCTACGGAAAGTTACTACCCCCAGAACATAAAGTTATCATCAGTAATTCACCAAATTACTTATATTTATAAAGTTATCTCTCAAACAAAACGCTATCACTGAGTTATGCACCAACCGTACTAGGGATCTAGCCAGTGACCCGCGCATAGCGTGCCAGCATGCGCTCGTTAGCACAATCGTGTGTGTGTCATCGTAATTTATAATTTGTAGTATTGTACTATCATTATCAATCTTCGTACCAATATTTTATCTATTTCATCTGTTGCAAGGTATGTTTCTATTGGAGCTTCTGGAATATTTCTATGATGAGAAATATAGGTACATATATATACACATATATGCATACATATACATATATATATATATATATTACATATAATATGTATACATACATATACATATATCTCATGTTATTTAGTCCATAAAGCCAATGGAGCGTATTACAGGAGAGGCGACTTGCATGTCCCAAAGGATGCTTGTGGCATCCATCGGATTTGGTTGAGGCATTTCAATGTGTGCCCGAAGGATGCACCTTATGAGATCGTCAGGACGCACCTCATCGCTTACCTTCTTCAGCTCTTTGGTTGGAGCATGTTTTCATCCACACAGAGTGATTTTTGCTACCCCAACTTAATCAGCATCGCTGAGCCTTTGGCTGAAGCGGAGGTTGGGGCGTTGCACCAGTACAGCTGGGGATCAGCTGTCCTATGCAACACATATCAGGGGTTGTATGACGCTTCGCCGCACTGCACTGGTGCTACCCCAAACTTGGCCGTCTGCTATGTGCTACTACAACTGTGGAGTTGGGAGCACTTCCTTGTCAGGCGCCTGACCTTCAAGAGGCTAGTTCCCGTACACCGAGTTCGCAGACCCGATAGAAAGGCCCACTATGGGCTTCTGATGGACTGCTACCCATCTACACTAGGCCAAGGACAGACCGTCGAGGTGCTACTCATTGTGACACAATGAGTTTGAGTCGTTGCATGATAATGACATCATCTGCGCTTCATGGACTCTAGAATTTGTGTAGAACGTAACACCACGCGGGCTGTCCATGCAATGCATCCAGGACACCAAGTAATGGGCGATGACCTACCAGCTGATGTTCTCCCACATGATGGAGGCTTACATGCCATAGCGCGTAAAATGATAGTTCAGTTTGTACCAGGTCATACCCCCTCCGGATGGTAGGTTCTTGCAGTGAACCGTACACTTGTGAGTCAAACTCCATCTGAGTAATGTTTACACTTTGTATGTCTTCTTTTGTAACATCAATCAATCCAGAAATGTAGGCAATCGAGGGTGGGTCAGTATCTATAGACTGGTAGGCAGTGCAACACAAGTGGACGATGGCATAGACAGACGGGTGCACTTGGATGTCATACTGTAGCAGCGTCCCTATGATGTTCAGACGTATGATGAATTTTTAGATTGGTACGTGCTATGGTCGTGCGGCAGATTCACCCTTCCTCCACCAGAGCACCTGAATCAGGTGACGCACGACGACAGCCTACACCACTCATTCGATCATCACAGCGCTTTGCGGCATCACGACACCGCAAGACACTTGCAACATCTTATCGTTTGATTGATGAAATTTATACTACTCGTTACTGAACCTATTTTGTATGTCACTTTAGTTGGAGCGGACGCAGCACGTCTGAAAATGTCATCCACAGCCCAAACATACCACCGGCCCTGTAGAAAACTTTCAAGTACATCTTATCACAAGCCAAGAAAATAATGAACAATCTGAGCTGCGGCCGTCCGATGGACCACGCCGTGCGTATTGGGCACCCAGTGGTGGCACCATGCTCACCCGTCAAGTCGTCGCGACCTAGCGAGTCTAGTTGATGTCGTAGTACTACCCGTTGGTCATCCGTGGGCTAGATCGACGAGAAGGTAAGTTACGCACAAATCTACGTTTTGTTTTCTTGTTATACCTTATGTTCCAATAACATCATGTCGTTCTCCTACCACAGTTTCATTGTCGGGATGCATCACTTGTACCCTCCACACCCCTACATAGACTACCACTCTTCGTCGATCATCTTCGCTGCACATCGGAGAGGTACGCAATTCGCAATGTACGTCCAGAATGTTTATTTTGACTAACATCGTTCCGTCGTGCAGCCTTGAATTCAACGTGGGAGCTGACGACTAGTCCATCGATGACAATACGGGCCTCTCGATTGCTTCCAGGGAGCAGTACATGGCATCAGCCTTCGGACCGTATGCAGGGCAAAGCTCAGTGTTTGGACCGTACGCATGGTTTAGAGCGTTTGGAGCATACACAAGGCAGAGCTCCTCCGGCTTCGTTGGTATGTTGTATGGTGAAGTCCAAAGCTCCCCCGCACGACCAGGATTTCTAAAGTCCCTTGTTTAGGACTTCATCATTGACGGCCCTAGTTCGACTTGTCTCAGCAGAAGGACATCGACGTTTAGCAGACCTAGCTTGCTCTAATTCAACCTACTGGTGCACCACCGGCCACTCAACAAACTGAATGGTCTCTGTACCTTCTTTGATCCGACACGCACGCTTTAGACCAGCTATCGTATCCCACGGGACATGCTCGACGAAAGACTAGGCCACGCCCATGGATGCAGACGTGGCGAGGAGACAATAGTGGCTCAGATAAGTGAGCCATATTGCATCTCGTATTATGTGCCTTTTGTACTGCTCTATCTATACAATTTTATACAATACAAAATTCTGCAAAAATTACATAATCACGTTCACTGTGTAAGGATCTTTAAAAAATTCATAACTTTTGGTGCTCATTTCGTACATTAAAAAATTCCTACAAATAGTTTAATTAAATATTTTTCAAGTAAAATTCAGAATGGATAAAATTTGAATAAATTACACAGTGTAGTACACTGCATCAGGAAGGTCCACAAAAAATTTCGTAAGTTTTTTAGCTAATTTGCTTTATCTAAAAATTTCTACATATAGCATGTGTAAATAAATTCCCTAATTATGCTGATTAAAGTAATTAATGCAAATGATAATCACGTACCTCACATGGCCATGCGGCACCCACCTCTGCCGCACAGTGGCCATGTGACAGCCACCTCTGTCGCACAGTGGTCGTGCATTTCTCTAATGTGTCAGTCTCTGGCATCCCGCTGTATGATGATCGTGCAACAAAAACATTATTTTTGTTAATTCTACATGATCAATCCCATTGCTGTAAATACGCCTCTGAAAATGCCCAAAAGCGGCAAAAATTCTACAGTACAAATAGAAGTTCTGTAAATACAACTAAATACGCCCCTGTTCTTTTCAGCTTCTAAAAGATGATTTTCGGCTTTTCTACAGTAATTAACTTTTAAACAAAGTATTTTTTTCAAAATAGAGTCTACTAGTTAATTGTAGTACATACTTTACTGACTTCATTTATATCGACAAAAATCGCACGTGAGTTTTTGTTACTCTGTAATCTCTAATACAAATAGCCTAAAAGCTATAAGCTACAACCAAAAGCTATAAACCGCAGCAAAAAAGAACAGACCCAAAGCAGGGTGGCTGGTAGAGCTACCAAGCTAGCCTAGCACAGGAAGTGGGCATGCATAGACTCCCGGCACTGTACACCATTTCCAAATGGGAGACCGACACTGGAGACACACACGAGCCACAAGGGGAGGGTCCTCTCGCACGTGGGAGTGGAGGACGCCAGGAACACAGCTCTCAATGATTTGTGGGCCCAATGGACTGTTCAGCCACATGTCAGTCTCTCGGCATAGTTGTGTGGGGTCGGCTGGTGCACATGCGGACGAAAGCAGCAGGGGGCCGCCCGTATTTGCGGCCGTCCAATCGTCAGTAAACATCCAAGTGACGGCTCGCCGCGTGTTCTTGTGCCACTGGCTTCAGTGGTTCATCTTTGCTCATCAAAACTTCACAAAATGCCATTGCAACTATAGCCTGATTAATTCCTAACAAATAAAGGAGATAATTTCTCCGCTGTCATTTTATGATTTACTAGGATAGTTTTTTTGAATTAGATTATTAGCTTATCGATATTCAATTTATTCATACAAATATTTATATTATGATTTAACTATAGTTATAGATTATCGATCACGACTAAAAAGAAATCACTTTAACTACAGGCCGACATGGTCACCGACGCAAGCACACCAGGAGAAAAAGCCAGACAGGAGTACCAGTGTACCACCACGCGATAGCTGGAAGTGGTACCTGCTGCGCACCCTGCATCTGCCGAGTCCTAAGTACACTTCTGAGTTCCACATGCCATCACACATGCGAATCGCAAAGCAGAAAAGCAACAGCTCAACAATTAAAGAGGCCTAAAAGCTTAAACTGAAAAATAGTGTCGTTGCTCTGATCAAGTAGCTTTGCAGCAAGTCCACAGACGCAACGAGGCCATTGCATTTGCCTAATGTAAGCAGTTGCAACACTGGTGCTGCTAAAGTCGTAGAAAGAAGTAGTTAATCTGATGGTCTGAAGGACCTGAATCGATCTGGGAATGTTTGGGACTGGGACAGTGATGCGTATGGACAACAAACAGTCAGGTTACGTTGCGGCTGGACCACAAACGACTTCCTCGGAGCTCCCTGTGCACGGTTCCAGCGCAATGCCTATCCACTGATGCTCGTGCTCACCCCTGTTCCCTTGTGCCATAGCTGGAGGGCCGCCGCCGCCGTAGAAGATGGGCCTGTGGCGCCGCCACCGATGCCAACCTACCTCGGCCTAGCCCTCTCCTCGAAATCTATGTCACCAGGACCGCCACGACTCCCTATTGCTCATAGTAAGCTCCTTTGATAGGTACCATCACCGGAGAAGCCATCACCAACCTCTCCTGTTTTGCATTTGTTGTGGCCGTCACGCTCGCGCTCTGGCCATATCCAAGTTTCTCCATCCACAAAGATGACACTCCTAGGTTCCTTGATCCGTGTTATACGCAATTCTCACGCTTACTTAGCAAAATCACCTCCCGAGCTCGCCGTCGTTCATGGCCAAGTCGTCTCCTATCTTCCTTCCTCGCCGTTGCTCACACCAGTGATCTCCGCCTTCTAAGGTCGCATCAATGTTGTGTTACACCCATACTAGGCACTATAATATCCATAATATTCTCAAAAGTCAGATGTGTGTCGTCGGTGTCCACTGTCTTCGCCATCGCCACCAAGTCTTGCACATTGCACACCGATTCATGCCGATTCTTTTACCAGTTATGTTCAGTAGATATTTTGTTTAGCAAATTTGTTTGTTAGTGATGCTATCTCAACTATTTCCGCCACCCCCAGCACCACTTCATTCTCATGGAGTTTCTACTCTTGCTTTAAAATTCATATTGTTGTCAACTCACATTCAAAAGCATAGCATGCAGATGTTTATTTGGTTGCATTCGTTAGGTGATGAGGTAGCGGAAGTGAAAGAGGAGGTAGAAAGAGCTGGAGGAGCTAAAGGAGTTGGAGGAGTGTTCGACGACTTTGAGCAAGAAGGCAAGTCACATTCTTAAACATATTGAACCTGTTTGCTACTGCATTATGCATTGCTTTGCTATCCTACAACTACTTTATGCTTGATTATTTAGTTGAAATTATCTTTGATATGAATGGCATAGTAGTAGTTAATTCCTATTTGATTATGTTGCCATCCTTGTTTCTTGAGCCATGTTCACCTTGACAAGCTTAGTATGGTTATGTTAATGTAATAATTTAGTTGGTAATAACCATGTTATAGTTAGAGTCATGATACACTTGTTTCATATGGTATATATAAATGTTAGTTGATTTAGGTGGTTTTATGGAAAAATGGTTAATACCGAGGGCAAGAATGAATACTAGTGATGTGTTCTTTACGAACTGAGTCGTGGTTGCTCTTGCCCAAAGCACATAAGGACTATAAAACTTTTGCCAAGATTGAATGACATAGTTTTCGCCCGTCTATGTGATCGTTCATTGGAATATGAATGTGTGTTGTTTTTATCTACATGATGTTTCTGTGGGTGTAGGCTTGTTACTAGTGTACCTTTATGGTAACCCAATAGTTGTGGATGTTGTTGAGAGCGGTTGTAGTTGGCCTTTGTATCGCTGGCCGAACATAACAATAGTAGGTCCCATTAGGGACGAATGATTCGGCTTACTTGGCCCGGCAGGTCCCTGTTCATTAAATTGATGAATCCTCTATTAGAGGAAACTAGTGTGGTAAAATAGTATCTCGTTCTTTGATATCTCAACTATGATCTAGTTATGGTATTATATGGGTAAAGCTGAGCCAACTCTGTAGAGGTTAATTTGGGTGTCATGCGCGGTGCTTCCAGATAACGAAACTATGTTAATGGCTGATACCAAATATCATGGTATAAGTAGATGTTCTGGATAATAAAAATGTGGATGTGGTGGTCATGTTGTCATTATCACTCAGTAACAATCTTTACAAAATGCTTTACTCTTTATAAATGTGAAATGTGTCTCTCAAATCTATAAACAAGGTAATTAGTACGTCATAGATAACACCATGACATTTCCTTTAGATTGCCATATGCATATAGATATTAGCAATCCCACATGGCTTGTTAGTACATTGGTACTCATGCTTGCATATTTAAATTCAATAGAGAATCCAAATCTTGAGGATGAGGATCCTTATGATGAAGTATATCTGGAGGACACAAATGACAATGATGAAGTATATCAGGAGGACTCGAATGACAATGATTTCGACTTCTAGGTCTCCTGCGCTCAGGCTTGTCTGTACGTGTAGTTGAGAGTTTTACATGTATTGTAAGTATATAAGTTGACCAAAGGCCATTAGATTTATAAAACTTGGCCCTAAGTCTTTACTTTTCACTGTATGTGTGGACTCTATTTTGTTTAAAAACTCGAAGCAGGTTTGATGTTATGTCTGTGCGCAATTGGTTTCTAAATAGTTGTACAAACGTGTGGTACCGACTTGTAAACCATCGGGTGTCCCTATCATGCAGTTATACTAATTTATATTATGTTTTCTATGAATATTTAGATTATCACGTAAAAGTGATACGTATAGATTTGTCTCGAAAAGTTCTATCATAATATTATAAGTTTATTATATTTCTATAAATATATTACAATAGAAAAATAGTTGTCAAAGTTATATTCCAAAGTTAAAATCTAAAACGTCACTCTTTCCTGGAGACAATACCTTGCAAGCGCTGGTCCAATCGTCCATTTTCCAGGACTCGAGGGCTTCCGAAACTTGTGCAGTCGTCCTGCCTTGATTTCCAGCCAAAGCAGGGCAAGAGAACTAAGGTCCTGTTTGTTTCCACTTAAAATTATTATAATCTAACTTATAGGTGGGGATTATATAAGCTAGCTTATAATAAGCTGGTAGAAAATAAGCTGTCAGGTGTTTGGCAGCCTGGATTATCAGAGTTATGGATTGTTGTATTCGAATGTTTAAAGACTACAATGCCCTGGGAGAGAGATGCACGGGAGTTGGGGGTTGGATGAATGGGAAAGGTGGGTAATATTCTTAAAGTTTTATGGTCATTAAGATAAAAGGTGGATCTATAAGCTGAAATAAGCTCCTTTTTTTAGTTTATTAGATTACAATAATCTGAGCTGTTAGATTATAATAAGTTACCTTATAATCTGGACTGTTTGTTTCCACTTATGATTTATAAGCTAGATTATAATAATCTTAAGTGGAAACAAATAGGGCCTAAACAAAAGCACATTACATATGATGGTCATCTTGAGGTCCCGAGAAAGGCTCGAGAGGGAATGCTTAGGTTAGAATAATGACGATTAGATTACTATGCTGTCGTGCATTTGGGCGGTTAGTGTGTTCACCTAAGCAAAAGAAAATCATGAGTTCGATCTCACATATGCATCTTTCAAAAGAGCTCAATCCCCGACTTAAACTTTTTATTAAAAAAATCCCCGACTTAAACTTTTTTGACAATTTTATAACTCTTTGGCATGTCTTTCACAAATCCCTTTCCCCAAGGTACACCTCATCAGATTTGCATGCACATAATCAATCGGTCGAACGAGTGGGCTGAGATTTGGGAGCTGAGGATGGCCTAGTGGAGCCATGATATGGAAGATCTGCTGCAATTATTTTTTTATCTTATGGGTGCACATGCATTGTCTTCAGCTGCAGCACTAGCACCCCATTTGTTTATAGTTCCATAAAGTATGATGGATGGTGTGGTTTAGTCCAACAGATACAATTATTAGTGTGAGCTTTGGGACAAAGAGCTCTTTCCTAAAGAAGAAAGTGGGAATATTGTGGGGTGTTCAAATCGACTTTAGCATTCAGCTTTTGTTTAGAGAATAGAAGTCGAAAACTGATTTAAATATCTCAACTTCTAAAAGTTGCTTCTTTAAGCCGTTTTCAAAAGCTGTCGGTCGGTCTCTATCGTCTCCTCCGTGTCTTCCAAAAACCATTTTTCAAATTTTATTTCAATAACTATTTTTTTAGTCATTACTATTCTATTTCAACTAAAAGTCATCAGCTCCAGCTATATACATAGAAAGATGTTGTGGCAAGAGATGGAAAGGGCAAAGAATCCTAAATATTGCTGGTGGTGAAGATCAACAAGTGGGCGGTGGCATTGCACAAAGGGCTAACGAAAGGGTCCTCGTGTCAAGAATGAACATTGGGGCATAGGCTTTTGTTTCTTGCTGGTGCTACTCACATAGTCATATACTATCGGACGGCTTATAGCTTTTAGTCACATACTATCGGCCGGTTTATAGCTTTTAACTATTTAAAAGAGAGTGTATGAAGAGACAGATATCCGCGTGCAATTTTAATCGATACATATGAAGTTCTACAGGATCTATTTTAGTCGACTTGTAGACTTTGTTTTGAAAAGACACTTATTTAAAAATTAATTACTGCAGGTTAGATTCGTCAATGCAGCTGGAGGGAATTTTGACCACCTCATGAGTCATGAGGTGGCGCCCTTAGAGTCTGGATGCAACTAATCTAAGATATCTGGGAGCACATGGAGCCAAATCTTTATCCAGTGTTTACTTTGCGCTAATAACGTGACTCGCAAAACAACAGCTTGTGGGCTTGGGCTGATGTGTTAAATATCGGCCTAACAAAAGCCTCTTCTCTTTGTAAAGCGGCCGTTTCACTCACATGACGAAACGTCCGAGGCTCGGCGGTGGGTTCGGGTTAGGTCTCGACAAGAGAGGCTATATGTACAGACGGGGGTGTTCAGTAATTAAAGTATATTATTATGTGTAAGATCGGATAGGTAATAGAAGAGTGTGCATAGTACCTATAAATTCTCCTTTAAGTAAGATTCATTTTTTCCCCGATAGCTACAAAGCTATGAAAATTAGGAATCAATGTGGTCGTAACCAACGTGGTCGAAACCGATGTTGTCGAAGACTGACGTGGTTGATGATCAATATGCGGTCAAGAGACCAGCGTGGTTGAGGACCAATAAGTAGTCAAAAATCAACACGGTCAAAGACCGATGTAGTCGTAACTTACATGGTCGAAAACAAATGAATGGTCGACACCTCTATAGTCGATGCCCAGAGTGCGGTAAGAAAACAATGTGGTTGAAAACTAGAGTGTGGTCGTAACAGTTCAGAATGCGACCAGAGTGATCTACGACCATTGAGCGATCGAAACCAAGATGGTCGAAGCAAGCCGAACTTCGACCAGTAAGGTTGACAACCAATGAATGGTTGAAATCAAAGTGGTCAGAGAATAGGAACTTCCGTGCTACCGCTACGAGACTTGCGGTACCATCGTTTCCAAAGGAAGAACAGGGGAACAAGGTTTTTCAGCCCAACCGTAATATCCAAAATTCACGCAACTTTTGATTGAAAGATCCAAAAGCCATGAAGCCAATGTGCGCATGTTTCTTAAAGTCTCGAAAAGCTATTCTATTCCTGGATCAAAAAATCAATGACAATTTTGAGACCTTTTTGCAAATTAAAGCAATGCACACCAACTGCAATCTAAAAATGATGAGCAGACCTTGCTCATGGTTGGAGAATATCTAAGATGGTTTTGAGTACGATGCCACATGTCACAGCAAGAAAGAACATCGAAGAAATCAAATCAAAACTCTTGGATCAAGAAAAGATTGAGAGAGAAAAGAACGAACTCAAAACAGAGCAATCGTATGACTAGCGTGGTCAAAGACCATCAAGCACTTGTAACCAACTGCGGTTGTAAGCAACTCAAAAAATAGTAGAGGAGCACGGCCACATGATCTAAGACCATTAAGTCAATCGAAATCACATGCGATCGTAAACGACTTGAAGTATCAAAGGAGGCGCACAAAACAGAGACCTGAGATCGAAAAGATAACCAGACCATGCCCATAAGAATAGAATAGCCAAGGTGGCTTTGAGTATGATCCCACAACATCTAGCAAGTCATATCATCAACAAGATCAAGCAGGAACAACCTCTCAGATCAAGAAGAGAAGGGAACAGAACTAAAACGCTGAACTGAAGAGAACAGAGAAAGAACCAAACTAAAGATCTCAAAACAGAGCAAACTCAAACAGACAAAAATACACAGAAGGTAGATCAAAAACTGATGTATTTCTCACTTGAGATGATTTATTTTACAGCCACTCCACTCAGGAGGACAGAGCTCTTAAGCTAAAGCACACGCCCACTCTCTAACCTAACTCATATGGAAGGGAAAGGCGCCAGCCACCAAAGGCTTAGCCATCATTCTCTCACTCAAACCCTAGCTAACTCTTTGCCTCTCCTCTCTTTATATAGGCTCACCAATGAATCCAAGACCTAATGAATCCTCCCATTAGGCCAAATCGGGGACAACCCGTTAACCTCACATAACACCGGGTTTTACTTATGCACACTTCTCAAAGTGGCTTACAACCATTAACCCATTAGTGAACCAACATTTGATCCACTTCACAATTTCAGCATATACAAGATGTAAACCACTTAGACTAACGCCGCGGTTTCACACACACCACTTTTTTCGGTATTGGGCAATTTACCAAAATGCCTCTCTACCACCTTCCTCGAGGCTTCCCGTTTCCTTTGCCACGAAGCATCACCTAAGCTTCGCCATCTTCTATGTGGTCCCAATGACTTGTCGTCAAGCCTCTCACATGTCTGGATCCCACCGAACCGTCCTCACTTGCAAATGACCAAAGCCACTTGGCACACCACATGTTTCTCCTCGCGCATAATGACACCCGGCTTCCTCGATCGTCTGGACCTCGACTCTTCCCTGAACCTAATCCTGATCCACCTTGCCATTGCCCGTCATGTTCACCACCGGTAGCTCCTACTCCGGTTTCTCGTTGTCTCGACTTGCAACCACCCAGCAAGCTTCAGTCATCTTCGGCGTCTCCCTGACCGTTCTGGACCTTAGCACCACCCTATACCTAGTCTCGGTCCTCTTACGTCTCACTATGACCTAACTCTGAAGTTCTGCAACCAACATCAACAAGCAAACCGTTACGTAACACCGCACAATACTCAAAGACATCAATTGGCACAATTTATCCATGCAATGCACGATACAAAATGTATGCACTCAAATACTGATCCTAAATCTAAAACCAAACAATAAACATAAGTGCACACTAGCAACAACACCCCAGTCAACCCTGATCAAAACCCCAATATTTCCAGAGAATAACCTCATACTACCGAGAAAAGCTAGTCTGATTGCCTGCTAGACTGACATGAGTACTTGGATGCTCAAGAAATGAAGAACTCGAAGCCAACGAGTACCTACCAGAAACTTATGATCATCACAACAGACCGCTACAACCATCGAAGACACATATCACTACGACTATCGATCACACAGATGACAACTACCACAACCGATCGCTACGGCTTACGAATGCCGAACACCACAACTTACGACTATCGATCACGACCAGACAGTAAGCTACGACCATCGATCATCCATGGTCGTTCAGGCATTGAAGCTTTCGACCACCCTGTGGTCGTTTTGCCGATCTTGCACAAATACCGATCAGACTTGCCGATCGGACCGATCAATACACAACCGATTGAACCGACCGACCACAAAGTCGTAAACAGTGAATACTCCAGTGGTCGTAGGCCAGACTAACTCGTAAACCAAAAGGTGATCTTTTACAAACTCCTTAAAAACCAAACTCACTTTTCACAGATACTCTAATCCAAAAATTAATTACCCATTACAACTATATGGTGACTTTCCCATGGTCTCAAATTATGTTTTGTGAGATGTAAATTTTCATTCTAGTTGAATGTATGTTAGTGGATGTATCCAAAGGGGTGTGAGTTAGGACGTGCATACAGGTGTATTTGTGAGTACGTCTACCATTTTATTTTAAAAAAGAAATGTCCGAGTTTTACAGCATTGTTGCTTCCGATCTACACGAGTAATTATTTCTCCACCCTGACTGCACGAGGACTTGCGTTGTTGGTCTTTGTGTGAGCTCTGGCCGAGAGGCCAGTAAAAGGTTCTGATCCAAGCTAAGTACGTGCCTTCCCTACTTTTACTATGTACCGGTAAATATTAATTCGCGTGTCGTTATTAGCTAATACATACACTTCAATAAATAAGTCGGTCAATTTTATGCCTTTTCTGCTAGGTATCTCAGTTACGTATTGTAGGTAGGATCTGGGATACAATGATGGTACGGATCCTTTCGACACGTATCACAGGTAGTATTAGAATCTCGATCCTGGCCTTAGGATTAATTGTTAGTATTATGATTCTGTTACGATCGTACCCGATCCTATGATTGTGGTATTGTATTTTTTTTCCTGCCTATGTGTAAAGGTCTGATGAAAGCTGGTTTCAGTTCTTTTGGACTGAGTCTTATGATTTATGGCTATGATTTTTGAATTCTAGTCTATTTGTGAGAGGTAATATGCAGAGATAAATAGTCACATACGATTTTGGCCAGTACAGCTGAATTTGGTGCAGTTTGTACTACAATTTACCTGTAGACCCTGTCTTAAAAATACACCATTTAATGATGTGTTACTATTTATCCGTACATAAACTGTAAGCACTAACGAACCCTTACCCATTGAATTGACGTCCAATTTCACGGTTTTCCTTTGCTTTTTCTACTCTTAACCCAAAAAAGAAATTGTAGACATCAATGAGCTACTTGCTAATCAATAAGTAAAACAGGAAAAGGCTGGTGCAATATTGTTTACGACACGGTGTCAAACAATTTATTCCCAGATTTCATTAGAGTTCATATTACAAAATAAGTATGTCAACAGTATATTATTCCAATATGTAGCGTACATGCGCCTTCCTCTCGTTGGTTTGCATACACAGGCAATGGCGCTAGCTGCAGCTATCTTCACTTCCTGGGCGCCGGTTCTTGCTACGCTTGTTCTTGTTCTTGCTTTGGTTAATGGTAGGCGAAATAGGTTTCGCCTTATAATTGGCGACACCCTTGTACCATGACGCCTTCACCACCCTCTCAGCGGCATCCTAAGAAAAAGGAACAATAATGAGAAGGTAGCCTCAACTCATATGTATGTTCCCTGTCAAAAAAAACTTCACAACAAGGTATGGCAATTGGCATTAAGAATAATTCTTAAGTGCTGTTTTCAACAAAATTAGGAGAGAGGATAAGGAAAATTGGATGGAAATGGACACCGGTAACAGAGAGATGAGAGTTTGCGTATACCATATTTCGCCTGTGGAGAGATGTTGGCTACTCGATGAGAGTCATGTGTGTTCTTTGCCTTCCTTTGGGTTGTTTTCTCCAAGCAGGGATATTATATAAGGCGATCGATCAGCTATGTGTTGTTTGCACAAGCTAGGAGGCTCAAATGGAAGCGAAGTGGCCGAACGGATATGCACACGCGAATGCATGCGCAGAGATTCGTGCCGGCCATCTCTCCTGCCTGGTCCCCGGCCGGTGAGATGCCGCCGGCATCTGATGCCGCCTGATCTGAGTAATCTGTGGTGATGAGATTATAGTGTCGATTTGTTGGTTTGTGAAAATTGCATGGTAAGCAAAATGAGACCACATTATTCTCGAGCAAAATGAGACCACATTATTCTCCTTTCATTTTTTTTTCTCTCCCTGTCACAATGGTCGAGCGAATTTGATGTCTTGTTAGTCTATGACAATTACATCCACGAACCAACAAAAAAAACGTTTTTGGTAACTTCCTGAAGACAAAGGAATCTGATCAGCATCGATCGCAAGTGTGGTAGGTATTGTGAGAGGTTCTATATTGGTGGTTTAGTTTGATTTTCGAGGTATAATTGAGAAGTGCTTAGCTAAACTTGGAGGTGAAGCCACTCTCGCTTTGATTAAATCCATTCATACTTGAACCGAAAGAAGGTGGTGAGAAGAAACGAAAAGAACAAAATTCTTAATAGGGCATGATTGGTCCTGCTGAAATGGGAGAGTGCTGTCTATCTCACCTCGATATCACCGTATTATTGGAGCACTTCATATTACATTCTAAAAACTAATTTTCTACATTAAATAATTTTTCTATAATATATACCTTTCAAGCAGTCTGTGTTTTTAAGTTGAAATTTACTAATTGATTGTAATACATAATATAGTGATTTTATTTATATCGACCACAATCACACACAGATTTCTCTACAATCTGTTACTACTTATAAACTAAAGCTAAAAACTATTAACAAAAGCCAATATAAGCGGGGCCAAATACAATGAAGCCAATGTATTCTTGTAGAGTGTAGGTGACAAGGATACATAATTGTACGTATAACTATAAGAAAAGGAAGGGGAATTGGACATGCTACATTTGAAGTTCTGGTTGTGCTCATTCTTCTTTAAAAAAAGCTACGTACTCACCTATGTATTAGGCGGGTTCTTTTAGATTTATGACTTAGCTTTCTACAATAACTAACTTTTAAATAGAGTGTCTTTTTAAGACAGAGTTTATAAGTCAAATTTGTACGTGAGTATTTCTCCGTACTCTCTCTCGTACGAACAGATAGAATTTAAAAATTTAAGGCAAAAGACATAAGACATAGCCTAAAAAATACACCCATTCTTGTTTAGCCAAGACTAGTCCATTTAAGCTTATAATTTCTCTTGAACAACTAAACTGGACAGCTTATCAGGATAACATTTTTTAAGTCACATATCAGCATTTAGTTCGTTCATATAAACGTCCGTGCTAGAGCAACAAGTCCTAAGCCATAAAAAACCCTACACTACCACGTGCATGTTGTCCAGAGAAAGAGAGAGAGAGAGAGAGAATGTCCATGAAGAACGCGCACCCCACTCACGCATGCGCTTCACAACACGCTAAAATTACAACGTACGTGAGTCGATAGTCAAAAATATGTTAGGTTCCTTACAACGTGCATGACTATTGACTCATGCCTAGAAATAAGTATGTAAATTAATTCAAAAAAGTTGCGACATAGAGATCTTTTGATGCACCACTATAAACATAGCCTTCTGTTTTATAAACACCATGTTTATTTTGCATAAAAGACAAAAAAAACAAAGGAAACAAATAAAACCAAGAAAGGAAGAGAAAATGGAGATGTGGGGAACTGGGCTGCATGTATCTAAACGAGGAGGCTGGCCGGCCCATCGGGAGGTTCACGAGAGGGTTGGGGTTTCGATATCACCGTTCACATTAAGCTCAAGGAAAAGAAGAGGTTAAGTACTCCATTGGTTGTTGTTCATCACGTTGTGTGTGTACCTTGGAAGACTTCGATGGATGCCTCGACAGGGACAGTCATGCACGCACGGGCCAACCGTGTATATATACCATGCTAATGTGGCAGCTTTATGCGCCAAATGACAACGAAGAAACGTCGCTTCCATGATTTTATTAGCGAACGTGATGCCCTAATTGACGTTCATTAATTAGTTTCTTGTTTAGTGGTGGCTGATTCGCCACTTCGATTGGATTTGATTTGATGCCGCCAGCTACTTGGTGCTGTACTGTGTTACATGATCATCACATGCACTCGTGTGTGCTCAACTCATGGATCTTTCACAATACATAAAAAAAAAATGTCCCTACATATCGTGGAAGTAAAAAAAAAACTCGACATATATAGCTAGGTAAATTCTGCTAGGTGATCTTTGTGAACCCTAGCAAAAAGAATGCATCCTTTATGGATCTGTAGGTCTAAACAAGTTTTGGTGCCTAGGAACCGGCGGAGGCGGAGCTTTACGTAGACCAAATTAGGTCCCGTTTGACACAGCTCAACTTCACTAGTGAAGCTGTTTTTTTTGTTTCAGCTTCACGAGCAACTTCACCGATGAAGCTAAATTTGTTTTGGACAAAACAACTTCACCAACAGCTTCATGCATGGCTGAGAGAGGGCAATTGTCCAAGATGCCCCTGTCTACCTGACTTGTTCTAACATTTGGAGTTCTATGTTTGTATATGGTCATATGAATTAAAAAATAATATATTTGAATGAGTATGAATTAAAACATTAAAATAAAAAATAATAAAAAATTAAAATCATTAGGAAGCAATATTAGTGCCTTGTTTATGTTTCGTGAACGGGAGAGGTGAACGGGATGGACTAGTGGCAAATGCGTGTAATTTTGGTGAACCAGAGGGGCAGTGGGTTCCTAGGACTGCGGGCCTGAGGGAGAGAGCTGTGAAAAGCTACTTTTTTTCAGCTTCATCTCTCCCCATTCCTTTGTGAGAGCAGAAAAAAAGGAGCTTCACCCATGAAGCTGTTTGCAAAAAGGGTGTTTGGCAAAAAAAACAGCTCACAACAGAGGGGCAGTGGGTTCCTAGGACTGCGGGCCTGAGGGAGAGAGCTGTGAAAAGCTACTTTTTTCAGCTTCATCTCTCCCCATTCCTTTGTGAGAGCAGAAAAAAAGGAGTTTCACCCATGAAGCTGTTTGCAAAAAGGGTGTTTGGCAAAAAAAACAGCTCACAACAAAGGGGCAGTGAGTTCCTAGGACTGCGGGCCTGAGGGAGAGAGCTGTGAAAAGCTACTTTTTTCCAGTTTCATCTCTCCCCATTCCTTTGTGAGAGCAGAAAAAAGGAGCTTCACCCATGAAGCTGTTTGCAAAAAGAGTGTTTGGCAAAAAAAAAAACAGCTCACAACAGCTCATGAAGCTGTTGGTGAAGCTGTGCCAAACATGATCTTAGTGTGTTGGGGCATCCTCTTTTGTCTCAAACAACTCTATGTACTTCTTTTGCAAGACACTGTATGGTAGCTACGAAGCCAAATATATATATAGTTCTACATATAATGCTAAAAACCCAGTGATCGCCTTAACCATCGATTCTTGAATCCAATCGTTAGTATTTTTTCTTTTTGAAAAAAAAAACGTTTGATATTTACTTTTTAAAAATGGTATCTCATCGCCATAAGTAGAGATGAAAACAAATTGGATACGATTAAATAGTCTCAAATACGAATACAGATCCATATTTTTAAAATGAATACGAATACGAATCGAACGTCATAACGAATATGAATTTGAATTGAATATGTACTTAATTCGATCAAATACGAATATCCTCCTATAACTTATGTAATAAATTTCAATAGAACAAATTTATGTAACATGATCGAATACGAATCTCGTCCAGCATAGGAAACGAATCGAATACAAATCAAATAGTCTCAAATACGAATATTCTCAAATGCGAATGTGAACTGTTGTTGTATAAGCACAAAAGTGGGTATATGGTACCTCTTTTCCCTTTGAGGATATGGAATTACAAAAGATGAAGTGCATTGGTACATTCACTTATACTATTGGGGCTGTTGCAAGGCTCAGTCATTGGGGTTGGATCACCCCCACAACACGAATATTCTCAAATACGGATACGAATATTGTCGAATACAAATATGAACATTTTCAAATACGGGTTTTGCTTACCATATTCGTGCTTTCTCGGATACGAATATCGAATAAAACATATTATCCGTTACTGTTTCCCAACCCTAGCCGTAAGTAAACTCTCCTCTCCTTAATTTATTTCGGCCCAGTTTTTCAGCTTATAGGTTATGATCTCTCTCAAACAAATAAATGAGACAATTTTTCCACTGTCGTTTTGAAGCGGTTTATCGGGACAGTCTTTTTAAAGTGATTTATCGGCTTATTAACATTCATTTGTTTACATAAGTGACCACATTAAGATCAAAAATCATACATCATAACAAAAAAACCCACTTCTCAAGCTCCGCTACTGTTGGTACCAACAGCATCTCAGAGTCCTAAAGAAGGTTGTGTGTCACCGTTAGAATGAAGTCCTACGTTACACATGCTTCAGTAAATCTTGCGAGATGAACTAGCCAGCTTGGCACGCATTATTGATGTGAACTGTTCACGGCACGCAGAAAGACCTGCCAAAAAACCGGAATTTTTAGTGTTGATTAAAAGTGTGAGAGTAATTGCGCACGGCTTAAATCAGAAGTTGCATGCAGGAATACATTCGTTGCATGCGTGCACGAGGTCAGACTCAGGACCCACGTACATGTTGTGCGTCACGTTTCATACAGAATATTGGAAAGTGCTAAACGGCACTCGAGTATTTTTTAGATTTAAAGTGCTTAGATTTTTCTTTCATATATGTATCCTAATATTAAAATAAAATATGAGTACTCTAAACTATAAAAAATACTCGAATCTCTCTTCTCCCATGCATATATACACCCATCCAAAAAATATGAGTGTTTTGAACCATAAAAAAATATTCAAATGCCTCTCTAAACACCCCCTAAAATATTTTGGGCTAACTGGGCAAAACAGCAAAAGCCAAGGTGCACAACACGAGTGCCACACAACCACGTACTAAATTCTACTTCCGTATGTCGATGACAAGAAAAACTTAATGTTGAGTACGATGCAGATAGTATTGCAAACAATTATATATCCTGTTTTTTTAACTTTTATTTTTAATTTCTTTAAAAGTCAAAATAAGTTGGACGATTTTTTAAAACGGATTCTTTAAATGGATTCCTAAATCCAAAACTATGTTGACGTCCGCATCGGTGTCTCCGCTATTCATTACTATCTCGAAAAGTGTAGATAAAAGATATCAACTATAGTTAAAAAAGACAATCAACCATAGCATAAAAATACAGGAGCTTGTGGCTTGGCTCCGGCTCCTCGGAAATCCTGCTTTTGCTCAGCTTCTCTAGCGAGGAGCCCTAAATAGTAATTAGAAGCTAGAGCCTAAAATGAAAGTGTACGGAAAATTTCTAGCTTCAGCTCAAAAAAAAAAGGTTTTTGGACCATTTTACCATCTAAATCTCCCCTTCAATACTCTCTCAATTATTGTCATCCCTATCGAATACATTGGAGATCTCACTCAGCAACTCATTACTCACCTTCAGATCTGGTGAGTAGCGGCGGCCAATGGCGAGCAATGGTGAGCCATGGTCAGCATGGCATGGCAGCAGCCCATGGCGAGCGGCGGCGAGCTTCGAAGGGGCCGTTGCCAGCATCGGCGAGGCCACCCGCGATGCCCAACGAGGTAGTGGTGGGTTCCCTGGATGGCTCCGATGAGATCACTTCTGAAAAAGTAAACCGCAGTCTACTCCGTTTAGCCTGTGCTATATAAAATGACCGGAGATTCTTAACTTTTTACCCTTCCACGCACGCTAAACCCCCCAAACCGCGCTATATATATGTTGCCACGCTGCTCGGACGGCTGCGCATCCTCAGATGCATGTCCGCGCCGTGAGCACGCCGTGTGTGTGATCGACTGTGTGAGCGCGCCCATGGAGAAGAGCAAGCAGAGCAATGGCCAACCCGACGCAGCTGCCGATCTCGAGCAAGGTCTTACCCAAACCCTCATACAATACCACCAGTCCAGCGGCCAGTCCGAGACGGCGGAGCTCGGGGCCCGCGTCCACCGCGTCCCGCCTCACGTCCGCAGCACGGACGGCGACGCCTACACCCCGAAGTTCGTCTCCATCGGCCCGCTCCACCACGCCAAAGAGCCGCTCCGCCGGCACAGCCACCAACTGAAGCTCGCCTACCTCTACGCTCTCATCGCCCGCCGCCAGCCGGGCCCCCTCGACGACGTCGGCATCCTGGCCGCGCTGCTCAACTACAAGGCCGGCGTTGCGGAGCACGAGGTTGAGGCCCGCGCGTTCTACGCCGAGCCGGTGGGCCTCGGCTCCGAGGAGTTCGTGGACATGCTGGTGCTGGACGGCTGCTTCATCCTCGAGCACATGCTCAACTGCGCCATGGGGTACGAGGAGGAGCAGCTGCACAGAAACCACTGGGCGCCGTCGCAGCTGCACGCCGACCTCATCTGCTTCGAGAACCAGATCCCCTTCTTCGTCCTCGCCGAGCTGCTCGCGCGCTCGCCGCTGTGCCAGGACTTCGAGGCGTGCCGGACGGAGCGCCGCGACTTCCTGCGCAGCCTCGGGGTGCACTACCTCCTCCGCAAGGACGACCAGGAGCTCAAGAACCTCAAGCCGAGTGAGGAGGTCTTCCACATGCTGCACCTGTACAGCCTGTCGCTCACGGAGGCGCGGCTGGTGCGCCCGCACGCGCACGCGGGGTGGGGCAAAGTGGGGCGCGCCCTCTGGAGACTCCCCATCATCATGCTCACCCCCGTGGCCTACCTGCTGTGCTCCGGCGGGGACGACGACGACGAGGAGGAGGGAGCGGTGAAGCTTCCCAACATATCGAGCGCGACGGACCTGCAGAGGGTGGGGATCAAGTTCAAGCGGGCGCCGCGGCACCCGGACGGCGGGTTCCTGGACGTGCGGCTGGAGGACGGGGACACGCTGGTGATCCCCATGGTGAACATCGAGCAGTTCACGGCGCCGCAGCTGCAGAACCTGATCGCGCTGGAGCAGGCCACGCCGGAGCTCCCGGACGACTGCTCCTGCTACGCCTTCTTCATGGACAACCTCGTCGCCAACCCCGCCGACGTCGCGCTACTCGAGGCCGAGGGCATCCTCAAGAGCAACCTCGGGAGCCACAAGGCGGTACGTACGTGCGTAGTCCTACCTAGGCATATGCATGCACGCTTCTTGAATCTGACTGAACTCGCAGCTGCTCGAGAAATTAAGCTAGCTAGCTGCTAGCTAGCCATGTGTTCATGTACTAACTGAACGTGCACGCTTGTTAATGATCAGGTGGTGACCTACTTCAACAAGCTGTGCAGGGGGAACAAGCTGGAGCTGGAAGGCAACTACCTGAATCACGTGTTCGAGACGGTGATGGAGCGCAGCAAGAACCCCATGTACGCGTGGATCCGCACGTTCAAGAAGAAGTACTTCAGCTCGCCGTGGGGCCTCATCGCCATGATCGTCACCCTCTTCGTCTTCGCCTCCACGGTCCTGCAGACCTACATCAGCATGCTGCAGTTCTACGGCGACTAGCTGCTACGTACATCAGACAAGGCGTGCGTGCGGGCGCTCGAGCGTGCTGCGTGCATGGACTTGGAGGCTTCGCTTGCTTAGAGTGTATGTTTCTTTGTTTGCCCGGCCATGTCGATCATGATGCATATATTTGCATGTGTGCACGTATGCATGATGATAAGTATCCGCTTGTGACAGTATGTGTGGCTTTGTTATTTGCAATAATTTGCGCCAAAAGCTGGCTTGATCTATAGATCTGTATGATCACTATCAGTATAAATAACCGCTCTTTGTTAATATGGTATCTTTCTTTTATCTTCACTAATTGTGAGGCTTCTCTAGGCGCCTCATGTTGATCCTAAAAGGTAAAAAGGTAGAAATTTCTATATTAATCGGAGAAAAAAGTTGCAAATTCTCAGGTTAATTGTAGAAAAAGAAAATGGCTTAACCATCTATTTTTTAATTGATGTGTAATCTACGACTTGGATTAAGTATAAACATCCATACGATTCAAATAAAGAGTTTGCATACAAAACCATGAGACCGGATATGGCACACGTGCTCTAAGACTCAAAACAAACTCGGCAAAAAAAAATTGGGTATTGATAAACATCATTCGAATGTTTTCTTTCTAATTATCATCCAGATTTATAACCGTTGGATTAGAGATCTAACGGTTAAGAATTCTCCTCACCCCCTCCAAAAAAATCTCCCCCCCCCCCCTCCAAAAAAAATGTCCCCCCTCCAGAAAAAAGAGGCCGTTGGATTTCTAATCCAATGGTCCGAAATTTAGATGATTGTTAGGAATAAAACATCCGGATGATACCTATTCACACCTAAAAAATTATGGTACCCGAACACAAAGTACAAAATTGAATCAAAATGCCCAAAAAACGCCACGGCCGGAAAAGTCACCGGATGACCGCATGCAGCCGAGACGGTGCGCAAGGAGGACTCCACTGCTTTGTTTTTCTACTTTCCACCTTGTACTTTTAATTCCTTTTATATTGTATTAGAGAAAATATAGCGAACGGTATACCATCCCCTCTCTCCTGCTCCTCCCTCCCTCTCCCGCCGCTCCCTCCCTCTTGTGCTCCCTCTCGCTCCTGTCCACCGCTCTCTTCGTCCGCCGTCATCCCCTCACTCTTCTCCACCACCGAATCCGACTCTCCTGCTACAGGTTCACCCTTCCCCTCGGACATAAAAGGAGGTCGGGGGAGGCGGTGGGCGATGGGTAGGGTAAGAGGGCGGTGGGCGGAGCCGAAGGGTGTAGCAGCGGTGGCTGTAGCAGTTAAGTTGGACGGGGGTGGCATGGCATGGCGGGGAGGGGGCAAGGCGGCAAGACAACGACTATGCCATTGGCCGCGGGTGGTGGTGGAGGGGGCAGGGGCGGCGGAGGAGGAGGCATGCGGCGCTACTTTGGAGTAGAAGAAGAGAGGGGATGGGAGGAGAGCGGCGGCGCTTCGAGAGAGGGGAGGGGAGGGGAGAGGCGGCACTTCGAGAGAAGAGGGAGGGAGGGAGGGGAGAGCCGGCGCAATGGAGGTATGCCGTTGGGGAGCATCCCGAAGGCATACCGTCGTGTAGTACTTCTCATTGTGTTAAGATGTGTTGCATAAGTAGACTTAAGGTAGGTTAGTTATCTGAGATTTTATATTTCTCAGAAATGAGTCCATCACATTATTTGTCTACTTGGATTATTTTCACGTAAAAAAGGCCAACTGAATGGTTAATGCATCAATGGATCATGCATCTTCCACGGTTTAGACGATGTTTTCTTTCTTCCTTTGTCGAAGAGAGTATTGAACCTCTAAATCACATATCTACATTTGTTTGACTACCAACCTTATATATTTGAAGGAGGTGATGAGGATTAAATTTGAGGTCGCCATCACGAAGCATAGTTGATACTTGGCAAAATCATTGCAGATTACTTAATTATGTAGCTATCATACTCATCTAATTTTCAAAATAATTATGACACCAAAATGGACATAAATTCTAGAAATTCCAAAAAAAAATCGTCTTGGAAGGCTAGGAGGTAAAAAGGTAGAAATTTTCACATTAATCAAATAAAAGTAAAAAATGCTAGAAATTCTCATGTTAATTGGAGAAAACAAAAGACATCTTAACCATCTATTATTTTTTTTAAAAAATGGTGGTCTACATCTTGGATTAAGTATAGACATACCATACTTCAAATAAAGATTTTCATATGAAGAGTTTAGATAGGTTTTGCCAGCATATATATGCAATATCCCCTTGAATTTACATTAAAAAAAAGTGAACGAATGCGTTTTATTGATTGCACAGAAGAGGCCGGCACCTGACCTCTTCGTTGTCCATCCATACCGCACTTACATCATGGCTGCACCCTAGCAACCGGGAGGAAATAGTGGGAAATGGAATTAGAGGAGACGTTTTGGTATATCTGGCACCATATGACCCTATAATCTCAAATGTAGATCTTCAAATCCTGTAATTTTTTATTTAGCTTTCTCTCTAAGCTCAAGCAGATTCCGCACCTTGTGAGTAGGGTTGTAAACGAACCGAGCTTGAGTTGGGATTCAAGCATGAATCTGGACTCAAACTCGACTTGGCCTAAACTCGAGTAGGCTTGAGCCTGGCTCGTTGAAGCTCGATAACAATTAAAATAATTTACTATACACTATTTTTCAATAACAAGAAAATTTTTAGTTTGAGCTCGGCTTTAGTAAACTCGATAAAAATCAAAATAATTTAAACATACACTAATTTTCAACAATATGAAAAGCTCGAGCTCGGCTCGAATAAGCTTGGTAAAAGTTAATATATATCACTATTTAAACTCGAATCGAGATTCACGAACTATTCGAGCTCAGCTCGGTGAAACTCACGAGTTTAAGACCAAACTCAAATTCGATTTATTTAAAGTTCGAATCGAATTCGAATTGAGTCTAAAATAAATCTCGAGTAGCTCACGTCTTTCGACAGAGCCGCATGTGAAGGCCTGCTCCGTCCGGGCAGCGCATAAGAAAGCTGCTGCGCCCGCATGACCAGAAGCGCGCATCAGATTAGCTGGCTACAGCTTGGTACTCGCCGATGCGTTGCGTAATTAAGCTGGTGGTGTTCGGCCACTTTTGTCTGGTGCGTCTAGAAGTCTAGAGCAATCGTTTCCGAATTTCAGATGATCTGAAATATCAGGAATAGGAAGTTATACAGTTATGTTGCTTTCATGTTCTTGATTCAAATAATTGGAGTTTCGATTCGTGGTACTACCCAGTACATGTGATCGTTTCAAGTTCAACACATATTAGGCGCCCGCCGTACGTGGAGTATTTTCCTATCGAGGAATTAGGAATAACGCTTGAAATATCTCTCTCCCTCTCATACACACACACTAGTTATATATATATATGTATGTTGCAACGGAATTTATTGAATGTATAGAGAATCGTGCTATAGAAGAGAGTTGCTCTGATCGGTTGGAAAATGAAGAATGGTGAGAAGTTAAGTGAATAGAACGGTTGGAGGAGAATGGACGTACAACTACTAACTCGTTCTTTTATAATGGTAATGATATATATATACACACACATACATACTAGTCATATGTTCATACGTTGCAACGAAATTTATTGGATATATAGAAAATCATGCTACGGAAGAGGGCCATTCTGATCAGCTGAAAAGTGTAGAGTGATGCGAAGTTAAGAAGAATGGGGCGGTTGGAGGAGAGTGATGAGAAGTTAAGAATGGAGCAGTTGGAGAAGGGACGTACGACCACCAGCTCCCATCCGATCTTCCACGGCTTTGAAGCGCCCAGTGAGCTCCTTGACCATCATGATGTTCAGATCGAGCAGCTGTTCAATGGAAATGGCAATGTGGGAGAATTTCTGTGAAACAGCCCTCAGAAATTTCTTGACCACTTTGTTTTCCTCCAGTTCATCACCAAGAATGCGAATATTATTCACAAGCCCAGTGAGATGCATGGAGAAATCATCAATCGTCTCGGTCTCCATCTGGATGTCTTCAAAATCTCAGCGTTGGGTCTGGACCTTTGCCTCCCGCAAGCGATCAACACCCATTCACATGGTGCTAATGGCCTCCCACGCCGATTTGACCGTGTTCTTGGTGGCCAACAATGTCGGCATCTCTAGCGGCATGGCCTGAAGGATGGTGACCAACGCCATCCTGTCCACCCGATACTCCGCGCCACCCAGTTCGATGACCTCCCAGACTCCCTGAGCCTGCAGGTTCACCCTCATCAAGAGTGCCCAGTCATTGTAGTCGGTACGCGTGAGGATGAGGAGTGAAGCATGACTCTGGCCTCCTTTGGCGTTGTCTACACCATCATCTCTTAGCCACTACCAAGAACCACCGCTCGATGCTCACTGGCGCCGATGGATCTTCCGGGGGAAGGAGACGCTGATCTTGCACCCCACTACATCTTTGCAGGACCTATATGATCACCGCTCTAATACCAATTGTTGGATTTGCCTCGCGTGATCGGAAGACTTATGGAAGCTTCGACCGTGAGTATTTGGAAGGCTTCGACTGTGAGTACTTGAAAACTTCGACCGTGAGTACTCGAATGAATTGCACAGATGAACAATACTCTACTACTGTATTCGTAAAACAATACTCTGCTATGGTACTTATAGAATAGTACTCTAAGACTTCGGACCTCTCGGCTGTGCAGTACTCAAAAGACTCATACTCGAATAAACTTCGAGCTGCTCGGATGTACAGTACATGGAGTGGGAAGTATTCGGAGTGGGGAGTGGTCAGAAATCTGAGTTCTGACATGAAAAATTGGAGAGAAAAAAACACTCGTTTTTTCCGCACAACATCTCGGTTTTTCTGGTTTTCTCTTCCTTATATATAAGATGAGCAAACCACCATTACTTACATTATAATGGACTCTAATGCACACTAATGCTATTAATTCAGGTATTAAATTGGTCGAATGTAAACACACATATCTCATCGACCATTTACAAAGAATTAATACTGAAATAACGCACTCTAAAAAAATTGATGACCAGTTCTTACCAACTGCAAAGGAAACTAAAGCGACGAGATTACTCAACAGTCGTGCTGCAGGCCAAGGCGCCCAGCGTAGAGGGCACAGTGGTTAGCCTCACCATGGATGCAGAGGGAACCCAAAGCAATAGCTATGCTCACCATCGCTGATGGTGTCCATGCGACGCCAAAGCTGTGGTCACCGCCACAGGAGGTGTTGAAGGGGACCCCAAAGCCAAAGTTGTGCTCACCGCTACAGGTGGAGTCCAAGGGGACCTCAAGGTCGAAGCTGTGCTCGCCGCCACTGAAGGTGTTTTGAGGCTGACTCGACGTCGGAGGTGTCCTCAACGCCCCAGATGTCCTCATTGAGCAGGTCGCAAGCATTGTTGATGCTGGTGAAGACTCCTTCCGAGGTGCCGACGAGCAGGAGGGTTTCTGGCACCACCAGCACCAGCTTCATCTACCACTTCACCTCCTCCATTACCATGGAGCTCTCCCCCCTTCCTATCCTGTGACCAATGGCGGTGGACGAGTGCGATGGAGAAGAAGGTTCACGAGGGCAAAATGGTCATTTCACATTCTAACAGCAGCATGATTATGGTACCCTCATGGCAAGGGCATTTTCAAGAATTTTGGCCCTTCGCGATGGCATTTGGCCGCGCGTGTGCTGCGCGTTGGTATTTTCCAACACACGATTCTTTGCAATGGCGGCATTGAACAAATTTAGCAATGCATGTAAATTTAAATACAAAATAATTTTATATATAAAAAAGAGGTTCAACATGATTAAGATTGCACAACTTGCCTTGTTGAGCAATGCTGCTGTTCTTCACTATCACTTTCTTTGTCCTTTGGCTTCTTTGCTCTCCAACTCCTTTGAATGACTACTAAAACGTTAACGTATCACGAGATAAAGATTCAAATAAAAATAAATATAGAGAAAAATCTAATAAATAAATAAAATTCACCAAAACATAGAGCTTGATTTTAGATTAATTTAAAGATTTGAACAAGCTCAATCGGAGTTCGCATGAGAAAGCATGAGTTCTTGAAGTTGGATCGGCTGAGAAATTCAAGAAAAAGAAACAGAGAGAGAAAATAGAGACCGATACGTGGAGCTAAGGAATATTTTGGGAATCTTTCTTTTTCAGATTTTTGGGAAATGAGGCAAGGCTGACAAGTGGGCCTATGATCCATAAACCGAGTCCACAAACTGAGATCTAGTTTTACGGTGGGCTAGGTTCATGGAATAGGAACAAGACATGTGGGTCTACAAGTCAAGAGGTTGGCTTGTGGTAGACCAAGCCTATGGATGGTTTGGATCTAGGGTGGCGACACCGCCCACGTTGATGACAGTGGCTGATGGGGATGGATGACGTGGCGAGTTAGACAGTGGTGGTGGCACAACGATGGCGACAACGAATGGCAACAAACAGTGATGAGGCAAGGACACTGAAACAATCACAGAACCACGAGGAATACATCCAATAGCATGGATTTGGCAGTGGGGCACAGCAAGGTGGCCAGCGACGAAGAGGGCTTCAATTCAGATCTTGGACGCACGACGGATTCCTCTGGTCTAGGTAACACTATAGAGCTAGGCGTGGGGACCAATAGTCAATTGCAGCGAAGATGCAGTGGTGGCAACGGTGGCTCGGCACGGCAGAGGCAACTTTAACAGGGTGGCATGGATGCTACGGTTCTCCAGTGACAAAACCGTGCGCACAGGATAGAATGTGAAACGACGAAGCTAGGGGACAAGACAGCGGAGACAAAGACTCCCTGTTGGCGGCAAATTTGAATGCAAAGAGGTGCGACCAGAATTGGGGGAGATGCGTTCGATCTTGATGACGACTGCTTCTCACTTTGATTCCTTGAGGGTTCTCAATAAGGAAGATCGAGAACACATCGTGACGTGGATGGATTCGGCGGAGACGCAACGAATCAATAGGGCCGCAAGCTCCTTCCTTTGGCTTCAATTGCAGCGACTTTATCTTCAGCAAATTTTGGCACGACAATGAGGCGACTACTATAGTTTCGGGTGTGGGGCGGCTCGAGGTGCGAAGGACGAGGGTCGACGCTCTTATTTAAAGGCTGAAGGCGCGAGTCCAACACGGAAACGACAGCGGCGGTGGAATTTGGCCACGACAGAGGAGTTTGAGTCGACTATGCGAAAGAGACAAAGCTGACAAAGCGGGCCCCACACGTCAGCGATGGCGTGGGAATGGAACTCGTGGCGCATGGGAGACACGACGCGGAGTATGTAGGTATTCATGTCAATTAGAGGACTACACGTACGATAGCAACGAGCCTGCAGCATTCTCCTCCTCTATAAGAGTAATAATATGTCCTATAAATAGATACTTCCTCTGTCCACAAACATAGGTAGCTGTGGGTTCTATGCGGTCGAGCTTTTCAAAGCTTTGACCATTAATATTTGCTAAAGTATATATATTGACTACATAAAAATAATAAGATTGGATTTATTTTATAAAATTCTTGCATAATATATTTTATTATTATTGCTAGTATATTATGATAATAAATTATAGTCAAATCTTACATTGAGGTTCATAAGAAGTTAAAAATAACCGTTGGATGGAGAGAGTAAACTAATCGTTTTAGCAATGGCAAATGAGAAATTACACAAATGGCCCCCCGCATAACAAACCGGCGCTCAGGACTCCGTTGTCACCGTATTCCCCTCCTCCCCGCTCCAAAAGTCGAAACGCCAGAACCCTAAACCCCATGGCGCCGTCCACCTCCGCCCCGGCCTTCGCCGCTCGCTTCCTCCGCCGCCTCCTCTCCACGGCCACCGAGGCGGCGGCGGAGGCGGCGCGCCCCGTCGCAAAGGACGCGAAGGCGGCGACGAAGGACGCGCGACCGTTGTACCGGCGGCTGTCGGCGCTGGGGAACGCGGAGGCAGGGAGCGTGTCGCGCGTGCTGAACAAGTGGGTGCGGGAGGGTAGGGAGGCGCGCGCTGTGGACCTCGCCAAGTACGTCAGGGAGCTCCGCAAGTACAAGCGCCACGCCCAAGCCCTCGAGGTACATATCTCCCTCGCCTTGCCATTCCCAAACACGCTCGTTAGCGTTCTCTGCTTGGTGTTTAGGTCGCGATTGGTAGAGAAAAGATGCGATTTTGCAGCAGTGAGTAGCAATCGAGATGATGCGGTGTGTGGCACTGGAGTGGATCTGCCTCCTTCCGTGCTTTCAATTAAGCACAGGAGCTGCCTCTTTTGTTGTGCGATTAGTTACACCTGTTGGGGGGAAAGGGGTGATTGTAAGATGCATTACTGTATGCGTTTAGTTTAGTGCTTATGTTTGCTTAGTTTGGTTTAATTTTGCGTCAATATTGCGATTTTTCGGTCATGTCGCTTGCTTTCAGTAGGTAATGATAATCTTAATATGGTTGGCTTGGCTTGGCTAGTTGGTTTAGCTTGGTTTATTTAGTTAAATGATTTGTTTAGCTTTGTTTTGAATTTTGATCATGTCACTTGCTAGATTGCTTTTTTTTGTATTGGACATCCATTATTCGAAATACACAACTATTCTCATGCTCTTAAATTTGGAAGCCTTGTAGTTTACTTTTGAATTTTGTGATATCTGTGCTAGGCCCAATTCACTTGGAACCCTTAGGGCCCCATTTGGAACGCAGCAATCTTTCTAGATTCCTGCCGGAATTGAACTGTTTCATGTAAAACTCATGCGTTCCAAACAGGCCCTAACTATTGGTTATACAGGATCGCTTTCACTGTTTTTATTTTTTTTCTTTTGCTTTCTTGGTTTCAATTGCATAGCATTGTATTGTTGTGCACCCGAGATGTAATTTTGGCTCGCAAGCTGTCTGTGTGAAGGCTTGGTTGAAATTGATAACCTCCTCTTTAGCCATAACAGAAACTTTTGCTAGAATTGGTAAAGAATCTCCAGACTAGATTTGATGGTGCAGCACCCCACAGCAGCACCAAACCGGCCTACTGACAGCTGGCCGTTCGACTGTTGGTTTTGTTTCATATTTTTGGTTTTGTGCTTAGAATAATATGTTGTTAAGCACAGTAAGGAGGAGAATAAATATGTTTGCTACCCCATATGGCAATAGCAATGTATGTAATAGTATGTTGTCGCAAGTCACAACTATGTGCTCAGTTGTCAAGGTTCAGGAAAGATTAGTATTTCTGAAATTCTCAAGTCTTCTTGTTTCACACCTTTCTGCTTGTACTTCTGCTATTGGTGTTTTAATTATGTTTATAGTACTTACGCAAGAATTTGTCTTGGTTTTATGGCAGTTGATGGATTGGATGGTTCATACAAAGGGTATGAACATGTCGCACACCAACCATGCCATACGTTTGGATCTCATTTACAAAGTGCGTGGCATCGAGGCAGCTGAAAATTATTTTGCTGGCCTCCCTGAGCCAGCCAAGAACCATCGAACTCATGGTGCACTTCTGAACTGTTATTGCTCGGCGAAAATGGAAGAGAAAGCAACAGACCTCTATCGCAAGATGGATGAGCTTGGCATATCATCCAGTACTCTGCCCATCAACAATCTGATGTCCCTTTACATGAAGTTAGGCCAGCATAAGAAAGTTGCTGGCCTGTTTGAGGAGATGAAAGTGAAGAATATTAAACCGGATAACCTCACATGCTGCATTCTGATGACCAGCTATGCAGCATTGAACAAGATAGACTCTGTTGAAGAAGTTTTAAAAGAAATGAAAGAAAAAGATGTGGATCTAGGGTGGTCTGCATATAGCACACTTGCTTCCATCTACGCAAGTGCAGGTCTGGTTGAAAAAGCAGAGTCTGCTCTGAAGAAACTCGAGGGGCTTGTTGTTGCTCGTGATGGCAGGCAGCCTTTTGATTTCCTTATGAGCCTATATGCTTCAGTAGGCAATTTGAGCGAGGTCAACAGAGTGTGGGCCATGGTGAAGGCCACTTTCTCAAAAGTGACTAACACAAGCTACCTCAGCATGCTTCAAGCTCTTTATAAACTCAATGATGCCGATCGCATGAAGCAGATTTATGAGGATTGGGAATCTAGTTATGAAATCTATGATGTGAAGCTGACAAATATGATGACTCGAGCCCATCTGAAGAGTGGCATGACCAAAGAAGCTGAGCTATTGTGGGAGAAGGCCAAGGAAAAAGGTGCAGATTTTGACTCTAAAACATGCGAGTTGTTTCTCGATCATTACATGGGGGCAGGGGACATGAAATCAGCACTGAACTGGGTCGAGAATATGACGAAACTCCCCAAGAAAGCAGGGAAGCTAGATCGGGAGAAGATC
This sequence comes from Dendrocalamus latiflorus, assembly GCA_017311315.1. Classification (NCBI taxonomy): domain Eukaryota; kingdom Viridiplantae; phylum Streptophyta; class Magnoliopsida; order Poales; family Poaceae; genus Dendrocalamus; species Dendrocalamus latiflorus. The sequence goes on along the minus strand of CM029670.1, from coordinate 3,647,470 downwards.
TGCAAGTTCTTTAAGTACTTTGAAGAACACAAGGATGTGGAAGGTGCCGAGAGGTTCTGCAAATGCTTGAGGACTGTAGGGTGCATCGACGGCAAAGCATACGAGTCCCTCCTGCGTACTTATTTGGCAGCTGGTAAGACGAGCCGTTCGCTCCGTCAACAGATCAAGGAAGATAAGATCGAGATATGTTACGACATTGGGAAATTACTCAAGAGGATGGGCGACAAGGGACGATGAAATATCTATGTTGTCTCTAATTTACTTCAGTGGTTTCTTCTGATTCCTTCCACAAACAGCAGAAAGCAGATGTGATAAGAGAGTGAACTGTTGGCCTTCTTTAGCTGTTCGACGTAGATGCTCATGGTTGTGCTGATGCTCCAGCTTTTGGTGCTTTTTCAAGCAGCAGAAGCAGGCCCGGAGCAAAGAGACTTTTACAAGTGCAACGTGTAGTCTTGTCTGAGAGGGCTTTTTCCTATACTTCTTTTTTACTTTTCTTCTCAGTGAAATGGCTGTTTCAGTACTGGTGCAAGGATCCTACTACAGAACCGTCTCTGTTTCCATCTCATGTAGTCAGTGTGCTATCAGTTTGATACCCTGACAATGATATGCTTGCTTGTCCCAAGTGTGGTGTGGATAAGTCTTTGTGAACAGGGAAGCCATTCGGACAGGAAGTAATTGCGTGCAGGACGATAGCTGTGACCAGGTAATGTTGCATAGGCGCTCTGTTCTTTTCAGCTTCTAAAAGCTACTTTTCGGCTTTTCTACAATAACTAGCTTTTAAACGAATTATTTTTTTAAGATAGGATCTACTAGTTAATTGTAGTACATACTTTACCGATTTCATTTATATCGACAAAAATCGCACGTTAATTTTTGTTACTATGTAATTTCTCGTACAAACAGACTAAAAGTCACAAACCGCAGCCAAAAGCCATAAGCCGCAGTCAAAAAGAACAGGCCCTGTGTCGTGTCATACCGTGTAAAGTGATCAAATACGGGAACTACAATTTGAGACAGTCTATTTGATCGCCAACACAACTGAGACAATGAAGGAACGTCTTAATCACACTGTCATGTTTACAATATAAACCTATTTATAGTAGATACAAGATCACATAAGTTAGTGTCATATTTGTGCCATGTGATGATTATGCTAAAATCTTTAGTTTTATTGCTTAAAGGTGTTTTGAATCAACGTGATATTATATGTGGTCCGAACTACTCGTCAATTTAGCTCCATACTCATAAGAAAAGGAAAGAGTTAATACTTTGGTTTTCATGATTAGCACCTGATAATTGTATACTTATCTACTCCTGCCAATCACAAATAAGTGATGTTTTGGAAACCGATACTGCCTTCAAAATGTAAGTTTGACTAGTAATTTATGTTGTAACATATAAATAAAACCTAGTAAAATTTTAATACTATGAAAAATACTTTTTAAGACAAATTTACACATATTATTTTTATATGTCCAATCTAAATATTTGTAGAGATATTAATAGCCAAAGTTTCAAAAGATTCACTTCAACCATCCCGAAACGTCACTTGGTGATTGACCGGAGAGAGAATCTAACATCAGTCCCGATAAGCAACCAATAAAGGCATTTGGTGAAAAATATTGTCTGAAAAAACTAAAACATCTATTATTTACAAACAAAAACCAATGAACGCCATCTATCTTAGACTAGAGTTAGCACAATCTCATTGATGATCTATGATATGGTTCTCGTTGCATGCATGTTTGGCTGTCGTTACTTTCATAAATCAAACATAGGTTAGAAAAGCGATATAAACCCAACATATCACACACATAGGTTACAAACATACGTCATCTATTTTTGACCGGAGGTAGTATTCATTTTATGTTGTTATGTGATATCAAACATAGGCTAGACGTGTTGTCCTGCCATAATCTATGTTACAAAATGGGCTTTGAAGGTGAAATGGACAAGCTTCCTAGTCCTCTCGTTGCCAGAAAAGTAAGTTTTCTTTGGTGCTCACTTCTGGCAAAAATAAAATTTTGAAGAGCTTAGAGAGAACATACCAGAATTTGCATGTTAAGAAATGGCGGTCGGTATTTTTACATGTTTTCCCTCCAAAATAATTTTTACTTATGATATAGATTATAGAACAGAGTATGGGGAAGGAGTTAGTCCTTCGAGAGAGAAAAAATTGTCACTTATGGGAAAGGAGTTACTAGTTACTACAGCAGTGTGTTTTGCTACTACAGCAACCTAGTAAACAAGGGAAATTGATTATTTGCCACATCAAAAAATAGTCTTCTAGGATTTGTCACTTCAAAGGTTGAAATCAATTATTTGCTACTTCAAAAATTTACCACCTCATAATATGTCATTTTGGCTATTTTCCTCCCTTTTCTCTATTTTTTCCTATACGAAATGATCTTATTACCTAGTACATTAGTCATATTCATATGTATATTCTTATATAGTTGTAGCAGCATGTCTTCCATTTGATATATATATGATTAAACTTTACAAATAAACAACATGTAACAATAGCATAATTAAAATACATGATCTATTCCTAAAACCCAATAGATGGATATATTTCCATATAATTATCAGCTGCCGTGCATGATGGAAATTAAATAAGAACATGCATATGAATCTACCCCACTTATAATACACCAAAAAAACATCCCTAAAGCCACACAACAAAATTACCACCACAGTCATTAACTCATTAACAATCCTAAGTGCACCCCAAAAAATGTACCCCAACAAAAACTAATCTCTTACTCACTCATATCCAACGATCCAAATCGTTTGATCAAACCTCATCCCTCTCCTAATCCCTCCCGTCCCGCACCCATCCCAGCCGCGACCGTATGACTCCCCTCTCCTAATCCCTCCCGTCCCGCACCCATCCCAGCCGCCTCCTCCCCTCCCTCATCCGCCGCTCCGCCTCCCCACGAGATCCTCTCCTCCCCCCGTTCTCCGCGCCGCCTCCTCCCCTCCCTCCTCTGCTCGCGCCGCCTCCTCCCCTCCCTCCTCCGCCCGCGCCGCCTCCCCTCCCTCATCTGCCGCTGCGCCCTCGCCTACTCCACCCCTCCGCTTCTCCACTACCGCCGTCGGCGGGGACTACGATCCGGCCTCTGCGGTCGGGATGACGCCCGCGAACATCAGGGGCGAGCCCATCGCCGGCGCCGACCCCATGGCCGAACGCCTTCTCCGGCGCCTTCTCGACTCGGAGTTGCCGGCGCCATGGCTCGGCCCTCCGGCGGCTTCCTCCCACTACCCGCACGGCTCCCCAACCGCCGGTGCCGACCCTCGGCATGGTCTCATCTAGGTATACTCCATCCTACTCCCCTCTCTACTTCCCCTCCCTTGCTTTGTGATGAATTGTGTTGTGCCGGCATCAGCATCGCAGCATGGCGGTGGTGGCTTTGGAGATGGTGGAGTGGCTCGTGGTGAAGACGGTGAGGGGAAGCAGGCAGAGAGGGGCCGTGGGCCGCGCCAGCCTTACCATGGAGGTGGCCGTCGTGGTGGCTATACTGATGGGCAGAATGGAGATGACTATGGGCGTCCACGCACAGCGGCACTGGCCGGAGCTATGAGATGAAGCGTGAGGGGGCCGGCCGTGGCAATTGGGGAACTGTGACTGATGAAGGCCTTGCACAGTTAAGATTGATCATTTAAAGTTTTAGTTTTGTGATTGCTGACTTGTTTTTCTAATTGTGATTGATGGATCAGCTTATAGAGTTTGACCCTTTTATGTGATTGATTGATTAGGGAAACTGTTGATGCTGTTAACACTGAGGAAACTGCTGCTGCGGCAGAGGATGAGAAGAAACCCAAAGATGCACTGCAGTCTGAGGTTGAGAAGGACAAGGAGGGTGCAGAGAATGAAGAGGAAGAAAAAGAACCAGAGGATAAGGTATATAAATATTTCTGATTTGTGCCATAATGATATCACCTGATTGCTTTGCAATGTGTCTGGGTGTAGTATGGCGTGCACATTTGGTATTGGTGACTAGGGTTATGGCAACTCTCTTTCTGGACATGCCAAATAGGATGTTTTGTGGGCTTGGTAATATATGGTTTGGAATATCATGTCATTTTAAAAGCTCAAAAGTTATGTTCCCCAACGAACGAAAGATAAAAAAAGTATCACTCGCTTTATTGACTTCACTCTCCCCCCTTGAATTGCTATTTCTGTGTTATGCTCTTGGCAGACATGGGCGTATGTTGGTTCTTGTGAAACCAGCATCATGAGTGCAGAGGACAGTATATAGAGTGGACTTGTGGTCCTTGATCCCTTGAAACATTGGCAGGATCACCTTCTTGATATATGTTGAAGTGCCCATTCTGCTATACCTCACGAATTTGCTAATTAGTGTTGGTTTGGTAAACAAGATCTTGCCCAGACAAGTGCAGTGGTCATGGTATATGCAAAGCTAATGGGATCTGTGAATGTGAAAGTGGCTGGACTGGGATTGATTGCTCAACAGGTGAAAATAACCACTGAAAGTTTCCACTATAGATGTACACATCTATTGACAGAGTTTCAACACAGGTATGGGGCAATTTTCTGATGTATTACTCTCCCAATGCCCTTAAGGCTTAACCAGAATACATACTTATAGACCAAATGGTCAGATTACAAACTGAAAAGTAGAACTGAAAGTAAAGTTAAGCTGTAAAGCAAAACTGAAAGTAATAGAGCAGGACTGAAGATGCTAAAGCCTAAAGCAAGAAACTAACCCCTAAAGATGCTAAAGCTAGAGACTTAACCCACTACCACTATGCTTATTCAGTTCGATGCTTCTACCTTCATACATGCTTTGTGTTATCTGTAATGTTTGCATTCTCATATATGATCAAGCATTGAAAACTCGCAAATGGGTTGATTAGCTTGGGCCCCTTAAGATTCATTATATGGTTCACAATTGTTGCTCTACTCTTATTCATGCAAGCAAAAAAGTAATATCATGTTTCCTTTTTATGCAGCGGTTTGTGATGAGCAGTGTAGTTTGCATGGAGGGGTTTGTGATAATGTAAATGTGAGTTTCGATGTCATTTGCAAGAAGCAATATCAAGTTTTTTGGTGATAACAGAACCAAATCATTCAGCTGAAATGTCCAGGTACAATTTCTTTACTATTCTTTTGCTGTAAAGTTGCGCTGAGTGTTGTGTCTTTCTCCTTTATTTTCTGACTTTAACAGGAATATTAACAGGAATATTTTTTTCTTCAGGTAAGTTCACAGAATTTTGGGAGGGGAGGGTGGGACGATACAGTGGAATAGGAGAGAAAGTGTGCAAGTAGATAATTCGCACATTGCCCCTATTTTCTATGTAAGAAAGTATATCTACAACACTGGCGCTCCTCCAGGCTATTCAAATTGGAAAGTTCCCAATTTTGGGTTGGTTTGGCTTTGGGCTACTTCTGGTGTGTGGGCAGTTGCCTGGTCTGTTGAATCAGATACTAATCAGCATATTAGTTGATTAGTACTTTCTTGAAGAAGATTGCAGAAATTTCATTTTTAGAAATTTGCTAAATATGTATATGATATCTATCTATACATTGCATTAGATATGTGTCGTTCACCATCGCCAAGTTGTTGAGTGGTTATTCAGTGGTGCATTCTCTGTTTCAGGTTTTTGGATTCGTCCAGACAAACAGACAGGGCACGAAGCGGCAAACCAGGTTCACTCAATGCGCTCACATTTTTTGTTGTCTGCAATTCATAGCTTCAGATTTACTGTAGTTTCACAACAGCAATGATCTATGGTAATTAATTCCATTGTGTTACAGATTTGAATCATATCCTTATGTTCTTGCAGTCTCTAATTTCCTACGATTATACAACAATAAAGTACCATTTTTTAGTAATAGTATAGTTTGTTAAATTGCTTGTCTTGCCATTTGTTTTGGAACCGAGTCTTGTGGTCTGACATGAATATGGATTTTATGATTTAAAAAATGTGTAAATTATATTTGAAACGTGACAGTAGCTTTCATTCTAAAATACCATAGATCATTATTATTTTCCTCACATTAGCTGACTCTACTCTTTGTGTTCAATGCATGCTATCAGACCAGCCTTTTATGGGGATTCCCATTATTTTAACATTGTAGATTAAATAATGCATTGTAGGCTATTCATAATTTTTGCATTGTAGGTGACAAGAATCTGCAAGCTTCAATTGCATCATTGTGCGTCAGCTGTCCTAGGAAACTCAGGTTTGACCATGTCAACTACAATTCGTAGTTTTGGGCTATTTGTAATCAGATGGCAGGTTTGTAGCCTCTGCCGTCATGTAGACCGGCAACTGTTGGTGCACTGAAGATCCTAATCCTAATCCTAATCATGTATGCTCAGGTTTAACTGAATGCTATTATAATGTGTAGACTGAATCAGCATACTATCATTGGTTTCTACTATTTTGGTCAGCTGTCCAGTATTGGTCCTGTCATTCAGAAATTTGGTATATTAGTTGCAGACTATAAAAAATAATGCCTTAGATAAGCTGAGAGTTGTTTGGCCAATTCAATTACTATGTGAATTAGCGAACTTCATATTTATCTGCTTTATGAAATCTTCCATTTGTGTTAGCAAGCTAACACCTCTCAGATGTATTTCATCATCGGTCAGTTCAGTTACTCAGTTGTTCCACCATCTCTCCAGTTACCTAAAATGAAATGTCATTGTCATCATTACCCAGGTTTCTGACTTTTGGAACTTGGGTTTCACAGTAATGATGTTTTCACTACCTCTCTTGTACCATCACAAATAGTCCATGTAGATTATGAATGCGATAGACCTGACTCGCGTGCATGGCTTGCCATTTTGTTTTAATTGTTAACCACAATTTAATACACCTCTGATAGGCATGAAGGCTGTCGCGTGCCATCAAGGCATTTGTTGCCAGTTGCAGTACTACAGACATTGGCACTCCATTTGCATGTAAATTCTGTGAGGTGGATAATTGGCATCACTCAGGTTCATCTGGAGAAGTATTGCCTCGCAACATTGTTTTTTTTTTCATCTTACTTCCTGTTTTGCTCAAATGGACTGCGCCTCATATGTACGTAATGATCTATTACTATTCATCTAGAAAGTTTTAGTTTAAAAAATTTGATGAAAAAATACAATGGGTTTATCTTACTAAGAGGTGGCTCGTTGTCCCGAAACACCTGCATCATTATCCTTCCATGGGAAGCAAAATCTAATTGTAGTAAGAAAATTCACAATTTAGAAATAACAATTCTTAGAGTTCCATATTTTTTACATGTCCTGATTTGCCACCAGCAACTTCTGATCTTTTTAGATGTGGCTCACAATCAGTTCAACCTATGAGGAATAATCCACTCATTTCTTTATCTACAAGTTTACTTCATATTTCCACTTCTGAATCATTCAGAATTTGCTGTTTTCATTCAGTCAAGGAACTTTAGGGAGTTTTATTTTGAGGACATGCTATTTGATTCAATCATGACGTAGACACTTTGCTTTCATTTGCTTCGTATCCTGGTCATTCCTTCTGCATTTTGTACTGTCAGTGGCAAAAACAATCTGAAAGCCAAAAAACTTCCTGAAGGCATGAAGTTTTTCTCTGTACAAGCCATTAATTATGAAATATTGAAATGACCTAAACTTGATAAAAAAAACTGCGGCGTAACTCCGAGCTTCTTTTTCTGTGCCTCCCTTCTTTTGCAGGAGGACCTCACTCCGAAACGAGCTGTTGAGATTGTTGAGACGCTGAGAAGAGGCGAAACACCCCCTGTATTTTTGAGATGTTTTTTGAGCTGTTGAGATGCTGGGATGTTTTTTTCGAGCTGATGTTCAGTGGCAAACGCTTTGTATTTTGGCAGCCAGTGAAGGAGCTGAACCTCAGAACCTGTGACAACTGAAAGAATCAGACCACCTTGCTACGCTATTCATTTTGTTGTATTAAGTCTTGTTATATCTTGAATTTAATGATGAGCTCAGCAGCCTGATTACTTGATCGTTTAAATGAAACCGTGGCAACGCACGGGGTACTATACTAGTATGAGTAATGTACGGTAGTAATTAGGTCATTTTGCATGAGGAAAATAGAGAAAAAGGAAGAAAATGATCAAAATGGTATACTGTTAAATGGTAAATGTTTGAAGTAGCAAATCCTATAAGGCTATTTTTTGGTGTGGCAAATAATCAATTTTCCCGGTAAACAATAGGGCATCTTTTATCGGATTCGGATGCAGTTGATTCTCTTTTTGTTTATTCCCCAATGAAACCTGATTTGATCAATACTTTGAGCTAGTACTAATTTTAAGCTTTGTCGCTCTAAGTTCATAGCGTGCACTTTATGCTGGCTTTTTCGAGTTGGTGGGCCAGAATTCCAACATGAAACAACCATGACGCAAGTTTTAGCGAAATTGTTCAGCCCCATCAGAAAAGAACATATTTAAGGGTCCATGAAAGCTCACTAGTAACAAAACCTTTTCCTCAAAGACATGACCCCAATGACAAGAACTGATCATAGCAGAAACTAATTGCATCAAGCTAACACTATATATTCATATGTAAAGAAACGCAGACAAAACCCTAAAAGCACCTAGGCCATCTGCACATGATCAGCGACGATTACACAAAGCTACTGGTCTTATTTTCCTCAACCAGAGTGTCTATTTTACAAAGCAAGTTAACAGATAACATCAGGACCTGGATCTCAAGAAGTTCAGGGGGGGGGGGGGGGGGGGGGGGGGGATGGTCACTTGCCTCCTCCAGGCCCTCCCAGTGTGAGAACAACATCATGCAGGTCGCTGCTGCTCCTCTCCGGCTCAGGCTTGACGACCTTCGCCGGGAACCCTTGCCGCGCATGGTGGCTGCAGTCTGGCAGTACGAAGCCCGTCGCCTGTGGCTGTGGCACCGGCCTGGCATGAACCGGGATGGCGTGAGCCAGCATCGGGCGCTGCTGGGGAGGAACGGCCGAGCTCGTCAGAATCTGATGGTGCACTGTGGGCCTCGGAGCTGTCACTCCCGGTCCCTGAGAAGAAAGGAAATTTATGCAATGTAAGATAGGGCAAATGATCAAATCTCCCTTTCCAGATGGATTTTGCTTACAGGAGCAAACAGAACGCCTCTGAAGAGCTGTCCGTTCACAACGGCAGTCATGAGGTAGCCGGAGTCGAAAGCTCCATCGATTGTCCCGTGAACCTCAGCGCCAATCTACAGAACAATAGGCGTCGGGAAAGATGAATGAAACGGCTGGACACAAATGACTGATGCAGTGATGTGAAGAGGGTGGCGTACAAGAGGTGGACCGGGAGGACGGAGGCGAGGTTTAGGTTCAGCGGTTAGGAACTGCACTTCGTGCCGCTGCTGCGGTGCAATGGTGCGGAGAAACTGATCCGTCTTCAGAGGCCTCGGTGACATGCCTCCAGTAGTCCTGCCATTGGAATTGAGGCGAACGAATGGTTGCATTGCTGAAATCGATCCATTAGAGGATGCTGAAAGTTTCTGGGTTCCATTATGCTCCTGATCGGATTGGGAAGGCGAGGAATGCTGGGAAAGAGAGAGCGAGTTCTCCTCCTGCTCCGACTCGACCTCATTTGGGCGAACATCGCCAGTTTTCCTTCTTTTCGCATGGCCATTCTCTAAAAATGTGAACAATTTAACCGATAAATGTAAGAATCAGAAATATATCACTGACTACATAGAATATTTATTTTGGGTAAGAAATCCGCTTACCTAGACTACGCAGGAATGGATTTCTTTGCTCGATTTCTGCTTTTCGAGGTTTCTGACCGAGTTCTCCACTGCCCATGCTTGCGTCTTTTTGCTGTAATATCTTGTGCGTGATACTTGGTTTTTGGAGAAGAAATTAGCATCAAGCCTACTTATATGTAAGTTAAGCTACTCACATTTTCTGCTCTCAAGAATTTCCGCTTCTCTTGGCTCCAGTGGTTGCTCAAAATCTTGCACATCGAGATGTTGTAGCGCCCATTTGGATGCTCAGAGCCCAACTGCAGAATGAGTAGCTCATTTAAGGGCCGTTCATCTTCGCCGCATCTGTGAATTTTCAAGGTATGTCAAATTGTTACCAAATATAATGTTTTTTTGCGAACTATAATGAATTGTTGATTTGTTTCTGAAAACTTACCCTCCATAGATTGCAATATCAGTATTCATGATAACCGCAGTATGAGAAAACCGTCCCTGGGGTTGCTGCCCGCATATCTCAAGTTGAGTCCAAGACCGACTTGCAACATCAAGAATCCAGGCATCACTATAGTATTGCTTATCACCAACTCCTCCAATAACATAGACCTATATAGATGTTCTTACTTAGGAACCAGAACAAGAGTTTTCCTCATAAAAGTTAATTACATATTTCAGTAATTGATGCTAACCTTAGACCCAACGCCTAGAGCTGCATGACCTGCTCGCACACCAGGTGAGGCTCCTTTTACTGCAAACTGTAAGTCAGCGAAGTTAGCACCAAATGATCCAGATATGCAAACTTCGTTGACAATTTCTGATGAACTGACTTATATTTTCAAGCTGAACTAAGCAAATTGCCGCAGTTACTATAACGGCAGCAGTTCTCCCGCCGCAACTTCACAAGAAGTACCATTTTTCTTGTCACATTTTTCAGTCTAATTAAACAAGTCTTAGATAAGTTTCTTCAATGATAACAGCATAGAGAAGTTAAAGAGTCAACATTTTGCATAATGCAAACTATTACCTAAGAATAATCCTGTCTCACGTAGTAACATTATTAAAGCTAGACTGACCAATGTACACGCTGAAAATTATGTCACTATCGTACCATATAGAGAGCAAAGCCAGCATCAGAAATTAATGAACTCTTATAAATTTACATAATATCTAATGCAGCAAGTTAGCATTGAAATTGGAAACATAATGGCGATCTACGCCGAAAACATCGGCATCCGTCACATTTCAGCCTACCACGCATGACAAGGACATGACGCTTACCCTTGACCAAGCCATGCTGTCCATGTCGAGCACATCCACCTCGCCGTGGTAGCGATCGCCGCAGTCTCCCCCGTAGACGAACAGCCTGTTGCCGACAGCGACGGCGCCGTGGCTATCCCTCGGCGCGGGGACGTCGCCCTTGACCTCCGGCGACGTCCACGTCATGGTGCCCACGTCCAGCACGTGCACGTCGTTCAGGTAGTTGCCCTCCCCTTCCCCGCTCCCGCCGAAGACCACCAGCCGGTCGCCGGAGGCCACCGTGACCGTGTGGCTCTCCCGCGGCGAGGGCGCGCTCCCCTTGCATAGGGGCCTGCTCCACTCCTTGGTCCTCAGGTCCAGCACGTGGAGGTCATTCACCTTCTTGGAGCCGTTCGTGCCCCCGAACACCATCATCCGGTGGCCGATCAGCGCCGTGCCGTGGCTGTCCCGGGTCCCGGGCCTCTGGCCGGTCGTCACGAGGGAGCTCCACACCATGGTCTCCAGGTTGAGGGTCAGCACGTCGCTGAAATGCAGGCCGCCGCAGCATCCCTTCATGAAGAACAAGAGCAAGGCATCACAAGAAAGCATCTGCACCCCGTTTGGAACATGAGAATTTTTCCCGATAGCTACGGGAATCGAACCTGTTTCTTGTCATGATTGCAAGTTAGTACTAAAAGCATGGGGATTGCGTCGATTAACCCAAGGTTGTGAGCTGCGAAAATTGAAGTCCTTGGAGACCATAGTTAAGGACGGTCTTCCGGTCGGTGCAGTACCACGCATATGATTTCATTTGCGTGAGACCACACACACCACAGCATATCAAGAAACAAAAACAGGAGTGGTCCAAAAGATGGGAGAAAGAGATAGAACAGCGAAAAGGCCCTGTTATTTCGTTTTCGTTTGTTTTTCCAGGACGACTAGCCTTCTGCAGCACATTTGCCTAATTCCAGAGGCCTATTGAATGGGTGACTAATGGATCAAATCTTTCGAAGAACTCTCGTAGTCTCGTCGTGTTTGTAATGTGAAGGGGAAAAGATTTTTTATGCAAGATTTGAAGTGCCAACAACCTACTAACATGTTGTTTGCAGGCGGTGACAAACTGATGACAGTAATTCATGAAAAGGCAAAGGTACTTTCTTTTGCTGCTGCTTTTCATCCTGAAGGAATATTACAGCAAGGACGGGCTTCTCACGGCCTCACTTCAGGTACTGAAAGCTGCAAAACATTTTGCTACGACACAGGGGAGCTGCAACATGACAAAACACAACCCCGGAAGATTAACACCAAAAAATACACTTCTTTCTCTCCCAATTCTTTCTCTCACAAAGAACCTCTCCCCGAAAAATGTCAGAACCTACAGCCTCTTCATGTTAACTCTAATCTAACAGGGAAAAAAACAGCATCGATAGGCTCCGAATTGCTGAGCAATTGTCCCTGAGTTTCACAGCTCAAGAAAAACTAGCAGCAACGTGCAAATTTCCTAAGGATGGGACAGGCAAATGAAGAACTAGCAGAAGATATGATCAAGAACATGAAACGAACGACTGAACTAGCAAAGGATACATACCCCAAAGACATAGACAACTCCTTCGAAGAAGCAAGCAGAGTGCCCCCATCTCTCAGGAGGGTTGAAGCCAACCACCTTTGGGTACAGCCACATTGCCTTCCTCCTCCTCTCCATCTCTCTCTCTCCCCCCTTCTCTATGTGAGAACTGAAGAAGAAGACAGCAGCCCAGATATGGAGAGCAAGAGAAAGAAAATTGCAAGAAGTTGTCACACCAGAGGTCCCTGTTGCCGATGAGATTTGCCACAAAGGAAGGGGGGCTCAGCTAGTGAGGCATCCCACATCAATCCATCACTCAGAGATGGGACAGGAAAAGATAGGGGCCTCTCAATTCATGTCCAAGGTTTGCAGCTGGTACTACCACCACCCACCCGCACCGCACCCACTGTGTCAACTAACACAGCAAAGCAAAACGCTACTCCAAGTGACGGGAGGGAGGGGACCTCGAGTGACCATGCAAGGGCTCGTGTTTATGTGACCGTGTGGTAGGAGCAGCAGTAGTGCTACTGAACAGCATCTATGGAGTGTGTGAGCGTGGGGAAATGTGTGCATGGGAGTGTGTGAAGAAAGAAAGGAGTATCTAACGAGTACTGCTATACTCTCACACACACAAACACCATTGCTGGGTTGGAAATCTGGACACATTTGGACCCCTAAACACCCGAAATTTCACTTTTGGCCCCTAAATCAAAAAAATTCCGTTTCTGGACCCCTCCCGACCGCGCGTTCGCGAGCTGGTGCCACGTGTCCCGGACGCGCGGTCGGTGGCGCAGTCGCGCGGGCGGGCGGGCGGACGCGCGGTCGGCGGCGCGGTCGCGCGGGCGGCGAGCGGACGCGCGGTCGGCGGCGCGGTCGCGCGGCGCGGTCGCGCGGGCGGCGGGCGGCCGCGCGGTCGCGAGGCGCGGTCGCGCGGGCGGGCGGCGGTCGCGCGGTCGCGCGGTGGAGCGGGCGGTCGCGCGGCCGGCCGGGACACGTGGCGTCATCTCGCGAAACGCGCGGTCGGAAGGGGTCCAAAAACGGAATTTTTTTGGTTTAAGGGCCAAAACCGGAATTTTTGGGTGTTTAGAGGTCCACATGTGTCCAGATTTCGCTGGGTTGGAGGGAGGGGCGTTTTGTTTTGTCTAAGTGAAAATGATGGGGAGTCATTGGGGTGTGTGGATGTGATGGGGAGGTGTGTCACGGGGTTGTTTAGTGGTGCTGCAGATTCTCAAGGTGGAGGGGGGTGAATAGAATTCGGTGTTATTCAGATGTGCCAGTGCCTGGTTGAACTATTACTCACCTTGTGGTAATGGAGTGCTAGTAGTAACTATACTGACAAACTAATGTTGCAGAGGAATAAAATTTTATGTAAAAGATTTTTTACCCTATAAATTCCAAATTATATGCAGAAATTTTATAGGATTTTTTAGAATTTTGAAAAAATAATATAATTTCAACAACAACCCAATGATATTCAGGGGTTGGAAACGGTGTCTTCGATCACTTATATCTGAAACTGGCATTCAAGATTGAATTTCAGTAGATGCAAATCACATCACTGAGAAGGTGATTATATTAGCTTATGTTTCTGGCTTATGAAACCAATACAAATACCTAACTTCTTAAAGTGATTTCTCCACTCCTTCGGTTCGTCTTTCTCTAAGGATAAGACAAAGAGCCACGGACGCATCACACATCTTATTCCTCTCGCACTCGTCTCGTATATGCATCTCTCACATATTTTTTTACACCACTCGTCCCCTTATTTTAAAGGTCACTTCTTTCAGCCGTTACTATTTATTTTCAGCTAAAAACCATCAATCACAAGCAAATATCATCGACAAGATCCCATACAAACACCCCTAAGAAAGTAACATTACACTACTACTAATCACGTGCAGTGTCCTGACTGATAAAAACTACTGCTAGCAATTCCATCAGTGCCTTTGGTCCTGTTCATTTAAGCCACGCAAGCAATTTTAAGCACCCTGTCCGGACACAACAATTCCATCACACATCCACACTTGATTCCCACTAAAGCTGCCGCTGCTGCTGCTACTCGGTGGTGCTACTACAAACCAAACGATTACTGAATTCCTGATCTGTACAGATAGATCGAGCGTTAGGAGGACACTGATGGGGACAAGAGGAAATAAAGGCACATAAACATGGCTAGTGCCCGGGCAAGGAGAAAAGATAACCTGATGCATAGTTGTTTTTTTCGCCCGAGTCAATGCGAGAGGAGAGAACATGGCCTGTGATACGTTGGCATCACATCAGAACAGGCCCAGTGTCTACGCGCACTCACGATGTGCGCGGAGTGGCCAGCAGTTGGATAATCGCACATCACGTTCTAGCGTAAGGTCCAATCCCGCGATGTAAAAACCCTCGAAAGCAGCTCTCTCTCTTGCGAGTGTAGAGCAGCAGTAATTTGACGGGGACGCACGCCCAATCTCTGTCAATTTGACTAAACAGTGGTGGAAATTAAACATGTTTACTGATGTTTACAGCATGAAATCTTTACTCGAATGGCTAATAAGTTATCCAAATATTTCGGATAGGAAGGATCCTTAGGAACAACAGTAGTACTAGTGTGTTATGGCTTACGGTATGAATTTTTGAATTCTGACTGTTCGCGAAAGACACTACACAGAGAAAAATAGTCATATATGATTTTGGTCGATACAGCTGAACTCAGTACACTTTTTACTATAATCTTGTTGTTGATTCCGTCTTAAAAAACGTATCATTTGAATCTAGCTATTGTAGTATAAATCATAAATCACAAAGCATAAATAGAAAAGAACTCGAGTATTTATAGAACTTGACAATATATGCATAGTTATTTCACCTTCCTTGCCGTTGAAGACACTCGGTTGCTGCCGTCCTTTTCGCCACTCACTTGGGAAGGGAAATGAGGAGGGGAGGGTACGTATCATGAAAGGGGCAACTCACTTACTAGTGCCCCTGTTTAGTTGCTTGGTTGATCATTTTGTGCTAGCTAACTTATGTTCTTAGTTTTTTTTTCTATTGGGTCACGTCCCTTTTGATCGAAACACTAATTCGATAGAGTAGCGCTGTCGATGACAATGATCATTTGAGGTTGGTTAGAGTCGCATGCAACAATGTGAAGAGACAAACACCTTCAAAGAGACGGGAAGAGACAAACAAGAAGGGCTTGCTTGAAGGTGAACTAACGTTAGTAGATAAATATTGATATATAGTTCCATGGTTTAAAACTAAAAGTTGTTCGCTACTGCTAGGAAGTATACCAGGCTCGAATTTTCATCAAATATTTTGCTAACGATATCGTCCTGGAATTCTTAATTTGTTTGTTCCAAAAAAAACAACGAGTATTTTTTTACGTCACAATGTTTCAAACTGATGTCACAAAGCAACGAAACAAAAGACATGCATTTTTTTTTGTTGAGATTTTGGTTTTTGGCTTCTTCAAACGGCTTTTCGAGTTCAAAACCGCGTCGATATCTT